>JARQOC010000006.1:506648884-506978260 GCA_033576535.1 Allobates femoralis
TCATAATGCCATGCACACGGTCAAGCAGTCCAGTGCCAGAGGCAGCAAAGCAACCTCAAAACATCAGGGAGCCTCCGCCATGTCTGACTGTAGGGAGCGTGTTCTTTTCTTTGAATGCCTCTTTTTTTCTCCTGTAAACTCTATGGTGATGCCTTTGCCCATAAATCTCTACTTCTGTCTCATCTGACCAGAGAACATTCCTCCAAAACGTTTTAGGCTTTCTCAGGTAAGTTTTGGCAAACTCCAGCCCGGCTTTTTTATGTCTCTGGGTAAGAAGTGGGGTCTTCCTGGGTCTCCTACCATACAGTCCCTTTTCATTCAGACGCTGATGGATAGTACGGGGTGACACTGTTGTACCCTCGGACTGCAGGGCAGCTTGAACTTGTTTGGATGTTAGTCGAGGTTCTTTATTCACCATCCGCACAATCTTGCGTTGAAATCTCTCGTCAATTTTTCTTTTCCGTCCACATCTAGGGAGGTTAGCCACAGTGCCATGGGCTTTACACTTCTTGATGACACTGCGCACGGTAGACACAGGAACATTCAGGTCTTTGGAGATGGACTTGTAGCCTTGAGATTGCTCATGCTTCAGTTACAGGTGCTGTTAATTACACAAATTAGAGAAGCATCACATGATTTTTCTAACAGTGCCAATACTTTTGTCCCACCCCTTTTTTATGTTTGGTGGAATTAGATCCAATTTGGCTTTAGGACAATTCTCTTTTGTGTTTTTTTTTTTTTTTTTTTTCTTCTTCTTCTTCATTGAAGACAAATTAAATGAAGATAATAATACCAAAGAATTTGTGATTGCAATCATTGTCAGGAAGAAACTGAGTATTATCTGACAATTGCAGGGGTGTCAATACTTTTGACCACAACTGTAGGAGCAGTATTATAGTAGTTATATTCTTGTATATAGGAGCAGTATTATAGTAGTTATATTCTTGTATATAGGGACAGTATTATAGTAGTTATATTCTTGTATATAGGGGCAGTATTATAGTAGTTATATTCTTGTATATAGGGGCAGTATTATAGTAGTTATATTCTTGTATATAGGGGCAGTATTATAGTAGTTATATTCTTGTATATAGGGGCAGTATTATAGTAGTTATATTCTTGTATATAGGAGCAGTATTATAGTAGTTATAGTCTTGTATATAGGAGCAGTATTATAGTAGTTATATTCCTGTATATAGGAGCAGTATTATAGTAGTTATATTCTTGTACATATGAGCAGTATTATAGTAGTTATATTCTTGTGTATAGGGGCAGTATTATAGTAGTTATATTCTTGTATATAGGGGCAGTATTGTAGTTATATTCTTGTATATAGGGGCAGTATTATAGTAGTTATATTCTTGTATATAGGAGCAGTATTATAGTAGTTATATTCTTGTACATAGGGGGCAGTATTATAGTAGTTATATTCTTGAACATAGGAGCAGTATTATAGTAGTTATATTCTTGTACATAGGGGGCAGTATTATAGTAGTTATATTCTTGTACATAGGGGGCAGTATTATAGTAGTTATATTCTTGTATATAGGAGCAGTATTATAGTAGTTATATTCTTGTATATAGGAGCAGTATTATAGTAGTTATATTCTTGTATATAGGGGGCAGTATTATAGTAGTTATATTCTTGTATATAGGGGCAGTATTATAGTAGTTATATTCTTGTATATAGGAGCAGTATTATAGTAGTTATATTCTTGTACATAGGGGGCAGTATTATAGTAGTTATATTCTTGAACATAGGAGCAGTATTATAGTAGTTATATTCTTGTACATAGGGGGCAGTATTATAGTAGTTATATTCTTGTACATAGGGGGCAGTATTATAGTAGTTATATTCTTGTATATAGGAGCAGTATTATAGTAGTTATATTCTTGTATATAGGAGCAGTATTATAGTAGTTATATTCTTGTATATAGGGACAGTATTATAGTAGTTATATTCTTGTATATAGGGGCAGTATTATAGTAGTTATATTCTTGTATATAGGGGCAGTATTATAGTAGTTATATTCTTGTATATAGGGGCAGTATTATAGTAGTTATATTCTTGTATATAGGGGCAGTATTATAGTAGTTATATTCTTGTACACAGGGAGCAGTATTATAGTAGTTATATTCTTGTATATAGGGGCAGTATTATAGTAGTTATATTCTTGTATATAGGGGCAGTATTATAGTAGTTATATTCTTGTACACAGGGAGCAGTATTATAGTAGTTATATTCTTGTATATAGGGGCAGTATTATAGTAGTTATATTCTTGTATATAGGAGCAGTATTATAGTAGTTATAGTCTTGTATATAGGAGCAGTATTATAGTAGTTATATTCCTGTATATAGGAGCAGTATTATAGTAGTTATATTCTTGTACATATGAGCAGTATTATAGTAGTTATATTCTTGTATATAGGGGCAGTATTATAGTAGTTATATTCTTGTATATAGGGGCAGTATTGTAGTTATATTCTTGTATATAGGGGCAGTATTATAGTAGTTATATTCTTGTATATAGGAGCAGTATTATAGTAGTTATATTCTTGTACATAGGGGGCAGTATTATAGTAGTTATATTCTTGTATATAGGAGCAGTATTATAGTAGTTATATTCTTGTATATAGGAGCAGTATTATAGTAGTTATATTCTTGTATATAGGGGGCAGTATTATAGTAGTTATATTCTTGTATATAGGGGCAGTATTATAGTAGTTATATTCTTGTACATAGGGGGCAGTATTATAGTAGTTATATTCTTGAACATAGGAGCAGTATTATAGTAGTTATATTCTTGTACATAGGGGGCAGTATTATAGTAGTTATATTCTTGTACATAGGGGGCAGTATTATAGTAGTTATATTCTTGTATATAGGAGCAGTATTATAGTAGTTATATTCTTGTATATAGGAGCAGTATTATAGTAGTTATATTCTTGTATATAGGAGCAGTATTATAGTAGTTATGTTCTTGTATATAGGGGGCAGTATTATAGTAGTTATGTTCTTGTATATAGGAGCAGTATTATAGTAGTTATGTTCTTGTATATAGGGGGCAAGTATTATAGAGTAAGTTATGTTCTTGTATATAGGGGCAGTATTATAGTAGTTATGTTCTTGTATATAGGAGCAGTATTATAGTAGTTATATTCTTGTATATAGGAGCAGTATTATAGTAGTTATATTCTTGTATATAGGAGCAGTATTATAGTAGTTATATTCTTGTACATAGGAGCAGTATTATAGTAGTTATATTCTTGTATATAGGGGCAGTATTATAGTAGTTATATTCTTGTATATAGGAGCAGTATTATAGTAGTTATATTCTTGTATATAGGAGCAGTATTATAGTAGTTATATTCTTGTACATAGGGGGCAGTATTATAGTAGTTATATTCTTGTATATAGGAGCAGTATTACAGTAGTTATATTCTTGTATATAGGAGCAGTATTATAGTAGTTATATTCTTGTATATAGGCGCAGTATTATAGTAGTTATATTCTTGTATATAGGGGCAGTATTATAGTAGTTATATTCTTGTATATAGGGGGCAGTATTATAGTAGTTATATTCTTGTATATAGGAGCAGTATTATAGTCGTTATATTCTTGTATATAGGGGCAGTATTATAGTCGTTATATTCTTGTATATAGGGGCAGTATTATAGTAGTTATATTCTTGTATATAGGGGCAGTATTATAGTAGTTATATTCTTGTACATAGGGGCAGTATTATCTACTATATAATCATCTAATTCTCTCCATAACAGAAATCCTAGCTGGGTCCTAGTGACCTACAGCTATCACCAAGCTGAGAAATACCTCTTAAAGGGACAGAACCACAATTCAGGATTTTCTCTGTTTGGCCAGACACTGCCATCTTCTGCGAGTGACCCCCAACAGCCTCATCCGTGTCTTCTGATACACCCGTGACACTGGGTCGAACACATGCAGGCCCTCCTGAGACCTGTCAAGCAGTGGACCAAGGGCTTGGAGTTCATCACCATCGAGGAGATGAAGGTGTTATTTGCCACGGAATAATTCCTGTGGAACTGCACAGAGGACTTCCAACAGTTCATCCATGATTGGAAACCAAGGGAGTCCAATGCCACGGCCGCCATGACTGATGACTACAGTGAAAATCGGGCACCTGAGGCCATGAAAGCTACCAGCATCACCTGGAGAGCAGGTAAGATGAACCCTAAATGTTTCCCCTTCTCCTGTAATGCAGGCAGTGCCCCTCTCTGCTCCCCTCTCCAATCCGAGGGTAGGACACGTCAAAGCCATCTGTCCCCAGCGCCAACTAGCCTCAACCTAGAAATCGTCCACTGTTTTGAGTGGTGGTAGGTCCCTTGACAATTTTCAACTCCACCATAGGCCAGAACATGGCCATGGCACTGCAGGACACCAATGCTCTTGTATGGCTGCAGCTGCTCAATGCCATAACATACTTGGTCACCCTAGACCATGACCATGGCAGGCGTAAAACCTTCCACGTGAATATGATAAAGGCACATTATGAGCGGGAGGCCTCTACCCTCCCTGTGTACAACCTGCCAGAAAAGGGAGAGGTGGAGACCTTCCCGTACATGCTCGGCCAAGCTAGGGCAGGTGGGTGCATCAAGGATGTGGAGGTTAGCAACTTGCTCTTGGAGGACGAACTGTCCCAGCTATGGGCAACGCTACACCCCTTTCGCGAGATGTTAGGACAGTCAGCCGTCCATCATGTGGACACCGGGGATCACCCCCCCCAATACAGCATATCGGGTCTCCGTGGAGGTGCAGCCTCACATACACCAGGAGATTTATGAGATGCTTGTGCTGGGGTTGATCCAGGCATCCAGCAGCGCTTGAGCCTCACACGTAGTCCTCATCTCAAAGAAGGACCAAAGAACCTGGTTCTACATGAACTACTTGGGGTTTAACACTGTCACGGTCACCAATGCGTACATCTCAGAGCTCTGATGTCTTACACAATTGTGGAAGTACCATATATCCGAGTCCAACACAAATTATATTCTCGGAATCGTGGGGACGAGTCGCATACACCTGGGTCACCATTCTTCCTAGCACCCTGGAATAGGGAGATATGGCGAACGGCTAGTAGAAGCCAGGTAGGGGGGCTGTGTTTGGTCTCCAAACGTAAAGGGGACCTGGCCGGATCCGATGGCACATGAACTATTCATTCCCCCTACAACCTCGTTTTGAAAACTGTCCTTTATTTATGTAATATTTATCAGTAACATCAATACACATTAAACTAAATCTTCCATTAACATGAAGTACAATGTGTTGTGAGGGATCAGTCTCAGGATCACCTGGATAAGTAGGAACATTACAGGCTTTTTACTACATAAAGTAACACATTTGTGGCTGCGTCCTCAAATCCTAAACTGGCAGTGGCAGGAAAGGGTTAAATCTGATGTTTCCTTCTTTAGATTATCTTCTGTGTATAGCCCCAATGACTCCATAGTGACAGAAGCCAGAGATTATTATGTGTGTTTAGCGCCACCTTGTGGTTGTCTTTGGTACTTTATTATTATTTACCATTATCAATGTTAACCCCATGCCTGCCAGTGTGTCTAAGCTAAGTAGGATCTTTGCAATTGATCTTTGAACCAAGCCACAGATTCATCCTATGTATAATACAATAATATACAGAGATAATAATCCGTACATAAGTGACAATTGTCTACGGTATAAACCTGGAAAAATTGCTGCATGTCTATAAAAAAAAAAAATACCAACCCAAAACCCTACAGCTCATCATACCGGACCCCAAGTAGCTACCACCATGTGTAAAAATGTCAATGATAGACACACAGACCTCACATCCAGCCTATATTACTGGAGAGACACACAGACCTCACATCCAGCCTGTATTACTGGAGAGACACACAGACCTCACATCCAGCCAATATTACTGGAGAGACACACAGACCTCACATCCAGCCTATATTACTGGAGAGACACACAGACCTCACATCCAGCCTATATTACTGGAGAGACACACATACCTCACATCCAGCCTATATTACTGGAGGAGACACACAGACCTCACATCCAGCCTATATTACTGGAGAGACACACAGACCTCACATCCAGCCTATATTGCTGGAGACACACAGACCTCACATCCAGCCTATATTACTGGAGAGACACACAGACCTCACATCCAGCCTATATTACTGGAGAGACACACAGACCTCACATCCAGCCTATATTACTGGAGAGACACACAGACCTCACATCCAGCCTATATTACTGGAGGAGACACACAGATCTCACATCCAGCCTATATTACTGGAGAGACACACAGACCTCACATCCAGCCTATATTACTGGAGAGACACACAGACCTCACATCCAGCCTATATTACTGGAGAGAGACACAGACCTCACATCCAGCCTATATTACTGGGAGAGACACACAGACCTCACATCCAGCCTATATTACTGGAGGAGACACGCAGACCTCACATCCAGCCTATATTACTGGAGGAGACACGCAGAGCTCACATCCAGCCTATATTACTGGAGAGACACACAGACCTCACATCCAGCCTATATTACTGGAGACACACAGACCTCACATCCAGCCTATATTACTGGAGACACACACATACCTCACATCCAGCCTATATTACTGGAGGAGACACACAGACCTCACATCCAGCCTATATTACTGGAGGAGACACACAGACCTCACATCCAGCCTATATTACTGGAGAGATACACACATACCTCACATCCAGCCTATATTACTGGAGAGATACACACATACCTCACATCCAGCCTATATTACTGGAGAGACACACAGACCTCACATCCAGCCTATATTACTGGAGACACACACAGACCTCACATCCAGCCTATATTACTGGAGGAGACACACAGACCTCACATCCAGCCTATATTACTGGAGGAGACACACAGACCTCACATCCAGCCTATATTACTGGAGAGACACACAGACCTCACATCCAGCCTATATTACTGGAGATAAATAAAGTTAAGACTGGCATCAACCACAGGTGTAGGTGCTGGCAGAAAAAATTATATACTTACAGATAGGTGAACCGCCGCGACACTACTATATTAATGATTAAAGTGAATGAATGAGTAGCACCAACAAGACGAAGATCTTATGGGTATAATGCAATTGTGAAATGCAGAAGCTGCCCTGTGCTATACATGTAAACTGGAGAACTTAGTCTCATTAGTAGCTACTAAAGAATAAGCTTGGCATCCACATCAAGGAGTCTCCATTGCCAAGTCCTAACACTATGCCTCACAGAAATGGTGTAATGTGGATGGATATATATGTCCTAGGTGTAATTAAAAACGACGATTAGGTGTGTATTAGGATCTAGCAATGGTGTCCAAGTGTGGCAACCAAACTAAAGAAAAATTTTTTTCTGCCAGCACCTACACCTGTGGTTGATGCCAGTCTTAACTTTATTTATTTATATATTGCTTATTTGGACTGAGCGCCCACTCCATACTTTAGTTCCCATGTTCCATTTTTTCTTTAGTTTGGTTGCCACACTTGGACACCATTGCTAGATCCTAATACACACCTAATCGTCGTTTTTAATTACACCTAGGACATATATATCCATCCACATTACACCATTTCTGTGAGGCATAGTGTTAGGACTTGGCAATGGAGACTCCTTGATGTGGATGCCAAGCTTAATCTTTAGTAGCTACTAATGAGACTAAGTTCTCCAGTTTACATGTATAGCACAGGGCAGTTTCTGCATTTCACAATTGCATTATACCCATAAGATCTTCGTCTTGTTGGTGCTACTCATTCATTCACTTTAATCATTAATATAGTAGTGTCGCGGCGGTTCACCTATCTGTAAGTATATTACTGGAGAGACACACAGACCTCACATCCAGCCTATATTACTGGAGAGACACACAGACCTCACATCCAGCCTATATTACTGGAGACACACACAGACCTCACATCCAGCCTATATTACTGGAGAGACACACAGACCTCACATCCAGCCTGTATTACTGGGAGACACACACACAGACCTCACATCCAGCCTATATTACTGGGAGAGACACACAGAGCTCACATCCAGCCTATATTACTGGGAGAGACACACAGATCTCACATCCAGCCTATATTACTGGAGATACACACAGACCTCACATCCAGCCTATATTACTGGAGGAGACACACAGACCTCACATCCAGCCTATATTACTGGGAGAGACACACAGACCTCACATCCAGCCTATATTACTGGGAGACACACACAGACCTCACATCCAGCCTATATTACTGAGAGACACACAGTCCTCACATCCAGCCTATATTACTGGGAGACACACAAACTTTGGGAGCACAAGGCTCAGTTAGCATTCATAGTCAAAGATTAAGGTGTAGCGTCCAACCATCTCCTGTGCCCCATTACTAGGACCAAGAAGATCACATTGGTTTTCTGATTTTCAACCAACTTCCACACACCATAAATGCAGGATGGAGGGGCTCGGTGAAGGTGGTGGAGATGCTGAGTAAGAGTCTGATAGGATCTCCTCGATCATAGAAGGACAACTGCCCGGCCTCATAATCCAGGAGGACTCTGATATTATTACATGCAGTAACATGGGGCAACATGAAGCATACTGAATTATGCCTAACCAAAAACTCATTATCACACCTTCGGAGGCACCAAGATTTGCTGTTATATCCAATGTTAGACTCGTCTCCATGTCTGGCCATACTGGGGTAACACACCCCAACTCTCCAGTTTCCAGAGTTGCTGGTGTCCACATCCCAGTAGTGTCTTCCAGAAGAGAAACGTACGGAGCTTAAGACCTGACACGTCTGAAATCTTTGTGCTGTTTCTTGGAAGTTCTGATTTGTTTCCATGTAGGTAGCAGATCTCAGGTCAGCAGATATGTTGACGTTATTGGCCGCGGTGGTTATATCCAGAAGTATGTCTGTAGGCTCCTGCATGTAGAACCACACATTCATTCCTGATATTATATCTGCTAATCTTGTGTGGAAGGTTGTTGAGATAAGACCCAAATCCACGCAACTTCCTAGGACTCCATCTGCAAAGCCTGACTGCGGCTCTCCTTGTAGGACGTTCTGCTGACCTTCTTGTAGGACGTTCTGCTGACCACCTTGTAGGACGTTCTGCTGACCACCTTGTAGGACGTTCTGCTGACCACCTTGTAGGACGTTCTGCTGACCACCTTGTAGGACGTTCTGCTGACCACCTTGTAGGACGTTCTGCTGACCACCTTGTAGGACGTTCTGCTGACCACCTTGTAGGACGTTCTGCTGACCACCTTGTAGGACGTTCTGCTGACCTCCTTGTAGGACGTTCTGCTGACCACCTTGTAGGACGTTCTGCTGACCACCTTGTCGGACGTTCTGCTGACCACCTTGTCGGACGTTCTGCTGACACCTTGTCGGACGTTCTGCTGACCACCTTGTCGGACGTTCTGCTGACCAACCTTGTCGACTTCTGCTGACCACCTTGTCGGACGTTCTGCTGACCACCTTGTAGGACGTTCTGCTGACCACCTTGTAGGACGTTCTGCTGACCACCTTGTAGGACGTTCTGCTGACCACCTTGTAGGACGTTCTGCTGACCACCTTGTAGGACGTTCTGCTGACCACCTTGTAGGACGTTCTGCTGACCACCTTGTAGGACGTTCTGCTGACCACCTTGTAGGACGTTCTGCTGACCACCTTGTAGGACGTTCTGCTGACCACCTTGTAGGACGTTCTGCTGACCGCCTTGTAGGACTTTCTGCTGACCACCTTGTAGGACTTTCAGCTGACCTTCTTGTAGGACTTTATATGGATCAGTCGTGTTACACAGATCCTCAAGGCGGCGTTTACTCACAAGTAGCTCTTCCTTCTCTTTCTTCAGCTCCTGGATGAGATTACTGCAAGAAGTTAAACTCTTATTCTTGCTTAAGACCACGTCACTGATGAGAGTTTCCTCCAGTATTTCAAGACGTCTCTTCATCTCTTGGAACATCTTGTTGATCCCCTTCGTTACATGTTCAGCTCGTCGTTGGATTTTCTGCTCATCCTTGCACACATTCTGGATTTTTTTCTCAGTCTCGTCAGTCTTTGAGTTGACTTTCTCCAGAACCTTTCTCAGTTCCTCCTTCTTCTTGATGACGACGTCTTCGAGTGGCTCTACCTGGTGGCCTTGGTGTGTTCTCAACCCACAAGAGGAACATATGAATGCCAAGTCCTCAGCGCAGTAATATTCCAGGATCTTCTTATGGATGGGACACTTTCTATTCTCCAGGGAAGCGGTGGGGTCAAGTAGTATATGTTGCACCGACCTGTTGTGGTTTCTCAGATGTCTCTCACACATGGAGGTTTCACACTGCAGACACGTCTTCACGGCTGGCACAGGTAGGTCACAGTAGACGCAGTGGACCCCGTCGGTGCTTGTTTCTGCCTGGGAGAAGTGGAAACGCTCTGCAATGTTGTGTAGGGCGTTGTTTCTCACTACTGACGGCCTCGAGGTGAACCGTTTTCGGCAGTCTGGACAGGTATAAACTCCAGCTTTGTCCTGTGTCTGGAGCAACTGACCGATGCAGTCCCGGCAGAAGTTGTGTCCACATCTCAGGGTGATGGGATCTCTGTAAACCTCCAGACAAATGGAGCAGTTCAGCTCTTCTCTCAGATCCGCCGATGTCATGGCTGATGAGAGGATCGGGAAACGAAACTGAAAATATTTCCTTCATGTCGATGAGATCAGATTTCATTAACCCCAAGCAAGAAAGGAGTGGACAGGTATTTCTTCAGCAACTTATCCCCTATTCGACTGATGAGAGATTGGATACAAACCGTTAGGCACTTACGCTCCCAAGCCACCAGGCCAACAACAACACGGGGCGAGCATCCATGATGGAAGAGTGGACCCACTGGACCACAGGGGGACCCGGGTCTACCTGGACTAGGGAAGGGCAGCGACCGAGCCGGCGGCAGCTGAGCCGGTAGACAAGGGGGTAAATGTCAAGACTTTAAGACATCGCACAAATTAGACTTATAAAGTTTACTACACAAGTTCAAGACAAAGAAACAAGACTCGACAAATGGCATGGCAGAGAGGTCATCTGGGGTTGATGTCACAGGGTCGTCTGGCTCGGGCATATCAGGAGGACCTTTCACTCGGCACAACAGGAGGACATCAGACACCAACTTTAGGCAGACGTCATAAGGTGATGTAGTAGCAGGAAGGTCATCTCCGAGAGATGTCACCTCTAGATGGACACCAAGAACCAAGCTAGACACGGACAGGACAGGTCCGTCCAGGAACACTGACAGGTTAGTTTAGGACACTGCCTGGTCATATGCAGGAAACTAAGACCGAGCCAGAACTGGAATACAAGGCTGGACACTTATAGGAACAAAGGCAGGACCAACTCTGGAACATTGACTTGATGATCAAGAACTCAGACTGGACACAGGCAGGACATCAGGACACGAACAAGACATCGACAGGACATCAAATACCAGACATCGCGCTCCAAGCACCAGGCAGAGGTCATCAGATACCGGACATCGGACACAGGTCCAAGCACCAGTCAGAGGTCATCAGATACCGGATATGGGACATGGCTTCAAGCACCAGGCAGTGGTCATTAGGTACCGGACATCAGGCATGGCTCCAAGGACCAGGCAGCGGTCATCCGGGGGCTATGCACCATCATAGGGGACCTTATCCAGCATGGGGCGGGGGTCTTTCTTGTACCAGTATGGGGGGGGACATACAGTACAGACTAAACGTTTGGACACACCTTCTCATTCAAAGAGTTTTCTTTATTTTCATGACTATATATATTGTAGATTCACACTGAAGACATCAAAACTATGAATTAACACATGTGGAATTAAATAGTTAACAAAAAAGTGTGAAACAACTGAAAATATGTCTTATATTCTAGGTTCTTTAAAGGCATTCTCTACATGAGCTTCAAGAGGTAGTCACCGGAAATGGTCTTCACTTCACAGGTGCCCTGTCAGGTTTACAAGTGGGATTTCTTGCCTTATAAATAGGGTAGGGACCATCAGTTGTGTTGTGCTAAGTATACCGGTCTATGGGTACAGCGCTTCCACAGGAGACCCGGAGTTCAAATAGATTTTCCTTTATTCTTAAACTGTATATCACAGTGGGCAGTACAACGCGTTTCCACCCTTTTAATGGGTCTTCCTCAGGTACAGTTGTATAATCTCGTAACACTTCCATGTGTCTCCTTATATCGCTCATGCAGTGTCTGAGTTCAAGGAGGTGAGGGTTATCTCATTAGCTGATTGCTTTCAAGTGTGTGCATATCATTAGCATGGAGTCGTCCATCAATTAACACTGCTCTAAATAAGTTACAAAATAGTCATATAAAATATCTAGCTATAAAGTCAAAAATGGCTAAAGACTTTGTTACACAATTTACTTATAAAATGATCTTATTTGTATATATAGTATATTCATATATAGGATATGTATGTATAAAAAAGCCAGTTATATATATAAAAAAACAGTAATAGGTTCTGACTCTTATTTCATATCTTCCATTTTTGCATCATTTTCTAATGTTCTTTTAGCTTTTCTGTTTATAAAACGATATATAAAGGTGCTTGTTTCTTATTATTGTACTGCTTATGCTCTCAATACAGTAATTGTTCTATTTTATTAATATTTCATTTTATTTTTTTTTATTTTTATTTACTTTATTTAAGGTTTATATTTTATTTTATTTTTTTCATTTATTTTACATGTTTAATTTTTTATTTTATATATTGCTTATTTATATTTTATTTATTTAATATATATATTGTGATATTTTTATTTTTTTTATTAATGTTTCATTTTATATTTTTTATTTTATTCTTTAATTCATTTTTATTTATTTTAGATATTGTTTATTTATATTTATGATATATTTTTTACTTTTATTCATTGTAAACAGTATATGGTTTACTGGTCTGAGGATCCCCAGCAGTCCCAGTATACATCCTGCTAAGCCCCCTACCAACCTGACAGGGTAGTGACTGGTGATCTACCTTTATATCACCCTGTCAGATCCGGGTTACCCCTTCAGTGTAGGGGGTTGGTTAGCTGTTGTTATTCCAGGTTACCTCCCATTGGACTTGTTTGTCCATGGCCAGGGCTATAGTGCAATCAGATATAGGGGGATTGCAGTCTTTGGCACTTTGTATACTGTGAATGTCTAATGACTTTTGCCTCCTGTATTGTGGGAATATTTTCTTTTCTTTATATATCTTTCCTGCACTTTTTATTCTTTGGATTTAACTGACAAATCCGGCTATTTGGACGCCGGGGAGCTCCTCCAACCAGTAACATGTCTGATATATCTGTGGCTATACATGCTTTGTATTGGTTTTAATTGATTTTAATTACCGTATGTGTCTCTGTGTGTTTAATAAACTTGATAATTCTTAATCTTTACTTGATTCTGTGGTGTGCTTTGGATAGATGTCAACACTTTTTCTATGTACTGTATAAGAGATAGGCTGATGACATCATCGCACGGAATGCGATGATGTCACAATAGAGCCAGCCTATCACATGCTGTCTCTGCTCACTGCTCAGTCTTGGTTTGAATCTCCTAGAGGGAACACTCATCTAGAGAGATCTCCCTGTGATTGTCCATTATTGGTGGATTATCCTGGAAATTAGTGTGGGATCTTGTAGAATAATCTACAGAAGGTAAAATCTATTGTCATTGATAGGATGAGAACCTTTGATCTATTATTTTTCCTGTAGTGTAATGTATAGGAATCTGCCATTGCCCCAGAGATCAGTAACTCATCCTGTGCACAGATCACTCACTCTTCATGGTGAATTGTTACTGCTTTGCTATCGGTTTTCTTACTATTTATGTACTATTTATTTTTAATTATTGTATCTATTTTTAATAAATTTTTATTTATTTTAAATATTTATTTTTTATTTCACATATTTTTATTTTTTGTACCTGTATTTTTTTTTTATAAATGTATGTTTTATTTTATATATTTTTATTTTTAATTTACTTTATTTATTGGTTTATATTTTTATTTTATTTTTTTCATTTATTTTACATGTTTAATTTTTATTTTATATATTGCTTATTTATATTTTATTTATTTAATATATATATTTGTTGATATTTTTATATTTTTTATTGTTTCATTTTATATTTTTTATTTTATTCTTTAATTCATTTTTATTTATTTTAGATATTGTTTATTTATATGATATATTTTTTACTTTTATTCATTGTATACAGTATATTGTTTACTGGTCTGAGGATCCCCAGCAGTCCCAGTATACATCCTGCTAAGCCCCCTACCAACCTGACAGGGTAGTGACTGGTGATCTACCTTTATATCACCCTGTCAGATCCGGGTTACCCCTTCAGTGTAGGGGGTTGGTTAGCTGTTGTTATTCCAGGTTACCTCCCATTGGACTTGTTTGTCCATGGCCAGGGCTATAGGACAATCAGATATAGGGGGATTGCAGTCTTTGGCACTTTGTATACTGTGAATGTCTAATGACTTTTACCTCCTGTATTGTGGAAATATTTTCTTTACTTTATATATCTTTCCTGCACTTTTTATTCTTTGGATTTAACTGACAAATCCGGCTATTTGGACGCCGGGAGCTCCTCCAACCAGTAACATGTCTGATATATCTGTGGCTATACATGCTTTGTATTGGTTTTACTTGATTTTAATTATGTGTCCCTGTGTGTTTAATAAACTTGATATATTCTTAATCTTTACTTGATTCTGTGGTGTGCTTTGGATAGATGTCAACACTTTTTCTATGTACTGTATAAGAGATAGGCTGATGACATCATCGCACGGAATGCGATGATGTCACAATAGAGCCAGCCTATCACATTCCGTCTCTGCTCACTGCTCAGTCTTGGTTTGGATCTCGTACAGAGAGGACTCACCTAGAGAGAGCTCCCTGTGATTGTCCATTATTGGTGGATTATCCTGGAAATTAGTGTGGGATCTTGTAGAATAATCTACAGAAGGTAAAATCTATTGTTATTGATAGGATGAGAAGCTTTGATCTATTATTTTTCCTGTAGTGTAATGTATAGGAATCTGCCATTGCCCCAGAGATCAGTAATCATCCTGTGCACAGATCACTCACATCTTCATGGTGAATTGTTACCTCTTTGCTTCTATCAGTTTTCTTACTATTCATGTAAATTTTTTATTTGTTTTTAATTATTGTATATATTTTTAATTGATTTTTATTTATTTTAAATATTTTTTATTTTTATTTTATATATTTAAGTTTTTGTACATATATATTTTTTTAATTAATTTTTTTTTTTGATAAATGTATTTATGTTATACACTGTGTGCAGAATTATTAGGCAAATGAGTATCTTGCTCACATGATACTTTTTATACTTGTTGTCCCACTCCAAGCTGTATAGGACTATATTTATTCAATGTGTATGTATATATGTATGCCTATACACACATATTATTATAATATATATAGGCATACATATATACATCCACATCACATACATATGGACATATGCATACATATATTCATATATTTATACATGTGTATACATAGATATATTTAGAATTGTGTATATGTGTATGTGGCACCCCAAGGGTTAAAGTGCCACAGAAACATCAACAAAGGGTTAGCTCACCACACCAAACAGCACTACACTAGAAAGTGGGAGGAGCTTAGTGTAGCACCTGCAAGAGTGGGAGGAGCTAAGGTTGTTTACCTCAGAGCAGGAGTGACAGTTGGTCAGTTCAGTTGAGTCTGGAGCAGGAGCAGAGTCAAGTGGGAGTGGAGGTCCTGAGAGGTCTGAGGAAAGGAGACAGAGGAACATCCCCGGGACAAAGAGGTACCCCAAACTTAACCCCGGAGAGGCGCTTAGGACAGATACCGGATCCGAGGCTGTGCCTGAGGACCTGGAGAAGGGGCTGGCAGAATTCCAGGTGGAATATTTCTGTTGGGCTGGAGTCCCACCTTGACCAGTCTGGGTAGGTGTGAGGACCCCAGACTTCACTGCCATATAGGAGGATTGGGGCGATGATAAGAGTCAAAGATTTTTAGCCAGACCCTCACTGGTGGCTTCAGATGGTAGAGTTTCCTTCTGATGGCATAGAAGGTTTTGCAGGCCTTGTCTTTCAGGGTCTCTATGGCTGTTTGAAGCTCCCTGACCGGTGAATCTCTAGGCCCAGGTAGGTTTATTTGTCTGTTCCTGTGAGGCTGCAGTTGTTGAGGACAAATGATGGGTGCTGGTCTGATCTTCTCCTCCTCCTCTGGAACACCATGGTGTTGGTTCTCTTTAGATTGACCGGTAGGGCCCAGGTGGATACATATTCTCACATATGTATACATATAAATATATGGATATGTTTAAGAACATATGTATGTATATGCCCATATGTGTTTCTATGTGTATATATACATATATATATATACATGCACATTAAATATAGTCCTATACATGCGTATATTCATAAAAATATTGTTATATTAAAACGTGTAAAATTTATATATCTATGTATATATGGACTTCTATAGCCCCCACCCTGGATCTGCCCCATCCACCTTCCTTACAGCCCCTGCCCAACATCCCCACAGCCCCTATCCCTATTCCCTTTTGTACATTTGCTTTGGCAAAACTGATGTGTATTTAGTCCTGACAATAAAGCTTCTTTGAATCTTGAATCTATATAGGGAAACATATATACATACACATCCCATACATATAGGCATACATATATTCTTAATTATATTCATACAGTTATACATACATACAGTTGTGTATACATACATATATCTATATCTGTGTGTGTGTGTGTGTGTGTGTGTGTGTATGTATGTATATATAATTTATTTTATTTTTTTTATATATATGTATTCACATATGTATACATATGAATATATCAATATATATAAGAATTTGTGTGGAGATGCCAACATGTATGTGTATATGTATGCCTACATGTATATTTAAATGCATGTATGTGTGTGTGTACATACATATATATATATATATATATATATATATATATATATATATATATATATATAATTTGCAACTTTTGGATATATTGGTTGAGAGGGTTGATGGTAGACTTACCACAAAAATATATGTTAAGCCCACAGATAAAAATAATCTATTACTATTGAATATTCTTTCCATGTACTCCATTTCATATTTACGGTGTATATGGTGTAATTATATGATCTATGTAACACTAGTATCATTGAAGTACTTAATATTTTTATTTTTCATCTGCAGTGGACCAGTAGCAGACCCCGGAAAAAATGCCGTCCATTGCAGAGAATCTTTATTTAAACTATTATTTTTATATTAATAAAAGCATAATAAAACTCTAAAATGCCTCAGACATGTCTTTTGGGGACCAGGATGAATGGTGATTCTGCCTGTATAGGGGTAATTGGTCTGGGGATGCGGACTGACAATCTAAGTGCTGATTCCTATGGGGAACGCAGGCTCCCTTAGGGGGAAGCAAGTGGCATTATCCTAGGTATGATTGAGGAGGTCGCCTGGAACATTGGAGACTGCTGGGCTTAATTATAAATAAAAATACTAGGAACAACAGTGTGAAAGGAGAGATCTGGGCAAAATCACCGCATTTGCCATTAAGTAAAATGGCGTCGGTGATCGCGTGCATGCGCACTAGATGACGCGGAGTAATGCGCGCATACGCAATAGAGCCCGGAAAACTCCGATAATCTCTGCGCGAGGGTGATGGCGGGGGAGAGCTCTGCAATACTGTCTATGGTAATGAAAAAATCCTTTAATGCACAGCTGCACTGAGGTGTCATAAATTGGCACTTAAGTATTAAGACACTGTAACTGAGTGATACTCAGGAGGTTTATACTAATGTATGCACTATTGAAGCACTTTACACTATCGCACCTGATATGAATAATTGATAGATCATATTTTGTAGTGTGATCTTCTTAAAATTGTATATGATTAATAATGAGCTTTTTTTGTATATAAGGCTGTCTGGTTTGTGTATACACTATGCTTGAGAAAGGAGTAATTTGCTCCGAAACGTTGCATCACATGGGGTGGTGAAATAAACGTCCACCTCACTAAATGAAGGAGTGCTGCCTGGTTCTTTGGATTTTCTGTTTGGATGGCTGAGCACCGTATGCAGGACCTGAGCACCGTATGCAGGACCTGAGCACCGTATGCAGGACCTGAGCACCGTATGCAGGACCTGAGCACCGTATGCAGGACCTGAGCACCGTATGCAGGACCTGAGCACCGTATGCAGGACCTGAGCACCGTATGCAGGACCTGAGCACCGTATGCAGGACCTGAGCACCGTATGCAGGACCTGAGCACCGTATGCAGGACCTGAGCACCGTATGCAGGACCTGAGCACCGTATGCAGCACCTGAGCACCGTATGCAGCACCTGAGCACCGTATGCAGGACCTGAGCACCGTATGCAGGACCTGAGCACCTTTCGGTCGGTATGGGCCAATACAAATATGCATGTTTTGCTATTTAGAGTGCTGTCTAATTTTTGGGTAAATATATAGAAATAGATAGATAAATCCAGGTCTGGAGAAAGACTTGCAGCACTCCAAGTTCTCAAAGTGTTAAGAACTTTCTTTATTAGGACAGGCACAATAACATGCAACGTTTCGAGTCACAAAGACTTTTCCTCAGGCACAAGTGTCTCAACAGGAAATGCAGTTTATATATACAAACATTAGCATATTAAATTGACAACTGTCATTAAAAATCAGAGAAACATCAATATTATATTAGTGGTTGTGCATAAATAAGTGACAGCAATATCCAAAAAAAAAAAAGACATTAGCAAATCAATCAGGTATATATGGACTGCATACAGTGTGAAAAACCTAATTTGATAGGGCCATGCATAAGTGTACCCTATTGCCATCATTATAGAGGCTTCATATGAACTTCTATATGAAATGGGGCCAGTGATGCTGGAAGTAAAAGAAAGTGGTGCATCTCAAAAGTGTTACCAAACCGGGCATGGTGATCTAATTACAGCACTGGATGCAGCATGTCTGCAGCATGCAGGCAAGGGGTCCCCCCAGCACTTGAGCCCCCCTGTACCCCGAGATAATACACTTAGAAAACTTACATCGTGCAGCCATTAAGGAGGTGGCTAGGGGCTGCAGCCAAGGGCAGATTCACACCCCCTGCCTGTGTAATCTGCCCACCGCTGCCAATCATTCTCTCCCTGTCTGCAGCATTTAAACTGAGGTTTTTTTTTTCTCTCCCGTTTAGCGGACTTTCTGGGGAGAGAGAAAAAAAAAACTCAGTTTAAATGCTGCAGACAGGGAGAGAATGATTGGCAGCGGTGGGCAGATTACACAGGCAGGGGGTGTGAATCTGCCCTTGGCTGCAGCCCCTAACCACCTCCTTAGTGGCTGGAGCATGTAAGTTTTCTAAGTGTATTATCTCGGGGTACAGGGCTGCTCAAGTGCTGGGGACCCCTTGCCTGCATGCTGCAGACATGCTGCATCCAGTGCTGTAATTAGATCACCATGCCTGGTTTGGTGACAGGTCCTCTTTAATAAGTATTATGGCCTTTGCTCAAAAGGCCATCAATCATTTAGATTTGAATATTGTGCAAAATTGTGCAAAAAGCAATATTAACTTAAGTAGAATTTATAAGTGTAAGAAGCTTTTAGCGCCATCTAGTGGCTGTGCTATATCATGTGCCATAAAATGAGACCATTCAGATGCATCGAATATATCAAATAAATACATCAGTTCAGTGGTGTGTGGTTCTTTAACCCCTTAGTGACGGAGCCAATTTGCACCTTAATGACCGGACCGTTTTTTGCAATTCTGACCAGTGTCCCTTTATGAGGTTATATCTCTGGAACGCTTCAACCGATCCTAGCGATTCTGAGATTGTTTTTTCGTGACATATTGGGCTTCATGTTAGTGGTAAATTTAGGTCGATAATGTTTGCGTTTATTTGTGAAAATATAAAAAAATTGGCAAAAATTTTGGAAAATTTACAATTTTTAAATTTGTAATCTTTATTCTGTTGAACCGGAGCGTTATGTGACACAAAATAGTTATTACATAACATTTCCCACATGTCTACTTCACATCAGCACAATTTTGGGGAAAAAAAATTTTTTGTTCGGACGTTATAAGGGGTCAAAGTTCATCAGCAATTTTTCATTTTTCCAGCAAAATTTACAAAACCATTTTTTTAGTGACCACATCACATCTGAAATCCCTTTGAGGGGTTTACATGACAGAAAACACCCAAAAGTGACACCATTCCAAAAACTACACCCCTCAAGCTACTCAACACTACATTCAAGAAGATTATTAACCCTTCAGGTGCTTCACAGCAACTAAAGCAAAGTGGAAACAAAAAATGGCCATTTTAATTTTGCCAACAAAAATGTTTTTTAGCCTAAATTTTTTCATTTTCACATGGGCAACAGGATAGAATGCATCCTAAAATGTGTTGGGCAATTTCTCCTGAGTACACCGATACCTCATATGTGGTCATAAACCACTCTTTGGGCGCACGGCAGGGCTCAGAAGGGAAGGAGCACAATTTGACTTTTGGAGCTAATTTTCCATTCAAAAAGTGAAATTGCGCTCCTTCCCTTTCGAGCCCTGCCGTGCGCCCAAACAGTGGTTTATGACCACATATGAGGTATCTGTGTACTCAGGAGAAATTGCCCAACAAATTTTAGGATGCATTTTATCCTGTTGCTCATGTGAAAATGAAAAAATTGAGGACAAAAGAAAACTTTTGTTAAAAAAAGTACTTTTTCATTTTTACGGATCAATTTGTAAAGCACCAGAGGGTTCAAAGTGCTCACTATGCATCTAGATAGGTTCCTTGGGGGGTGTAGTTTCCAAAATGGGGTCACTTGTGGGGGAGCTCCAAAGTTTAGGCACACAGGGGCTCTCCATATGCGACATGGTGTCCGCTAACAATTTGAATGGAAAATTAGCTCCAATTGTTAGCGGACACCATGTCACGTATGGAGAGCCCCTGTGTGCCTAAACATTGGAGCTCCCCCACAAGTGACCCCATTTTGGAAACTAGACCCCACAAGGAACTTATCTAGATTGGTGGTGAGCACTTTGAACCCCCAGGTGCTTCACATATGAATCCGTAAAAATGAAAAAAGAACATTTTTGGGGAAAAGAAAGTACTTTTTCATTTTTGCGGATCAATTTGTGAAGCACCTGGGGGTTCAAAGTGCTCTCTATGCATCTAGATAAGTTCCTTGGGGTGTCTAGTTTCCAAAATGGGGTCACTTATGGGGGAGCTCTGTTTATGCACACAGGGGCTCGCCATACATGACATGATATCCACTTACAATTGTTAGTGGACACCATGTCACGTATGGAGAGCCCCTATGTGCCTAAACATTGGAGCTCCCCCACAAGTGACCCCATTTTGGAAACTAGACACCCCAAGGAACTTATTTAGATGCATAGTGAGCACTTTGAACCCCCAGGTGCTTCACAAACTGATCCGTAAAAATGAAAAAGTACTTTTTTTCACAAAAATCTTCTTTTTTCCCTTTTTACAGACTAATTTGTGAAGCACTTGGGGGTTGAAAGTGCTCACTATGCATCTAGATATGTTCCTTGGGGGGTCTAGTTTCCAAAATGTGGTCACTTGTGGGGGAGCTCCAATGTTTAGGCACACAGGGGCTCTCCATATGTGACATGGTGTCCGCCAACAATTCAAATGGAAAATTAGCTCCAATAGTTAGCGGACACCATGTCGCGTATGGAGAGCCCCTGTGTGCCTAAACATTGCAGCTCCCACACAAGTCACCCCATTTTGGAAACTAGACACCTCAAGGATTATATCTAGGGGTATAGTGAGCATTTGGAACCTACAGCTACTTCACAGAATTTGATAATGTCATATTGAACATTTTCTTTTTTTCACACAATTTCTCACTTTTAGAGCATGTGCACAAGATACGGAGACACTGTGTCCTGGTCGTCTCCTCCCTGCTTTTTTTTTTAGTATTTCTTTATTAAATTTTTTAAAAAAAACGACGTGGGGCTTCGCCATATTTTTGGTCCAGCCAGGTACAGTAGGCAGCTACGGGCTGCCACCAACCCCTTCTGCCTAGTTTTACCTGGCTGGAAACCAAAAATATAGGGAAGTCCCTTTTTTTTTTTAAAAATTATTTCATGAAATAATTTTTAAAAAAAATGGTGTGGGCTTTGCCATATTTTTGGGCTAGCCAGGTACAACTAGGCAGCTGGGGGCTGGAATCCTCAGCGTAGGGAGGCCCAAGCTTTCTGCCCCCCCCCCCCCCCCGCTGCGAATTGCAGCCCGCAGCCGCCCCAGAAAATGGCGCATTCATAGAAGCGCCATTTTCTGGCGCTGTATCCAGCTCTTCTGGTCCCTTTACACGCCGCGACGGCAGGCTGGATACATCCCGCTACTTCACGTGCACGAGCACGCTCAAACGGTTACAAACGGTCAACGCACCCTCTTTACACGCCGCCACAAGGTGCGCTACGCCACGCTACATCTATAGCTAGCTACATCGCCGGGTGTCTCAAGTAGCCAGCTGTAGCTCATTTACACACCGCTATAACCAGCTACTATGGGCGGACCTGGTGCAGCAGGGCCAGCACATAGGCGTGCCACAATTGTGGATTACGAGCCGTCCGTACGCTGATAGGACGAAGCAATAACATCCTGATTGGGCAGGCAACGCAGGAGGCTGAGTAATACAGCACGCTCGAGCGATTGTGTAGTGTGACTCGTCAGCTCCTTAAATATGCCTCCCTATGCAGCGACTACCAATAGTCATGCAGCAGCTTCCACCAATGATCGCACATGGGGCGCGGTAACACGGAGCCAGGGTCACGCCTTAGCTACATTGCAGGCTGTCCCGAGTTCCCTTCCGTTGCCTCTTTACACGCCGATACAGCTCGCTACCATCGGCGTTGTAGCCATCAGTTTTCAAGCAGAGCTAGGAAACAGATGTATCTGTTGCCGGCTGTAGCGTCACGTCTTCAGACGCCGTTACGACGGGCTACATTGGCGCTACAAGCTACATTTGTAGCCTGTAGCGGGATGTATCCAGCCTGCCGTCGCGGCGTGTAAAGGGCCCATTCCAGCTGCCGTGTAGCGGTGGCAGACTGAGTAATAAGGGGTTAATGCCAGCTTTTTGGCAGCTGGCACTAAGCCCGAGATTCATAATGTCTGGCCAATATTAGACTGGACCATTAGGAATCTCTAGTAATTTGTAAAGAAGACACAAGACAGAGAAAAATATTTTTATTAGAAAAAAAACACAAACACTACTTGGACTCCATCTTTATTATTCTTTGCTGTCCGACGTAGTCCAGTGGGAAGGTCCGGCGTAGTCCAGTGAGAGGTCCCGCGACGATTCTCAGTTTTATAGCATATGGGGCATCCCCCATATGCTATAAAAGCAGGTTCATTGCCAGGAGGATGACAGGTCATGAACTCAGTGAGTTCATGACCTATCAGAATCCTCGGGTCACAAGGGGTTAACTGTGCTCTTCATGGCGGTCTCCACATCAGGTCAACATCAGTGGTGATCTATCAAGATCCTGGGATCCCATAGGGATCCTAGGATCACCACTGATGGTGATCTGATGTGGAGATCACCATGAAGAGCACAGTTAACAAGGGGTTAACTGTGCTCTTCATGGTGGTCTCCACATCAGATCACCATCAGTGGTGATCTATAAGGATCCTGGGATCCCATAGGGATCCTGGGATCACCACTGATGGTGATCTGATGTGGAGATCACCATGAAGAGCACAGTTAGCAAGGGGTTAACTGTGTCATCAACCAGAGAGCCAGAGCCAGAGATCCAGTCTGTGTGTGTTTGAGTCTCAGACTGAGGGACGCTCCATACCGGTAATCAGGACTGGGGTTGTGACAGCACCTGGAGTGGGGAAGCTGTGGCTAACCCAGGTGGATGCTGGTCCGGACGTGTGGCGAGATACGTCCAGGAAGGAGCCCCTTGGGGGTGCTTGGTATACCCGTGACCCAGGTAGCGAGACCTGGATCCGTGCCCGGTGAGAAGGCAGTTCCCATATGCTAGTGTGAACTGTGCACCCTGTGCGTAAAGTGTGCCAGGCGGGCATAGCCACCATTAGGTCCGACTAAGTAGTCAGTGAGGGACCTGTTGAAGTGTGAGTATTTTATGGCTTTTGTAAAAGACCCAGCGAGTGTATGTAGCCCTACAGGAGCAGATGTATGAATTGTGCCAGGCGGGCATAGCTGCCATTGGGTTCGACTAAAATAGTCAATGAAGGGACCCATTTAAGTGTATGTACCGGTGGTCAGAAGCAGGGATTAGAAGGGCTCCTCAAGTAGGGGAACCGTGGCTGAACCAGGTGGACGCTGGTCTGGACGTGTGGTGAGATACGACCAGAGAGGATCCCCTTGGGGATGCATGGCGTACCCATGACTCATGCTGCTTAATCCCTGTTCTGAACCCAGAGGAGCCACAGTCCATGGATGTTTATATGATGGGCTGTGAGCGTGTGGAAGGATGTATGTAATCTATGGATGCTTATGTGATGGATCACATACAGTGTGTAAGAACCCGGTCAGGCTGGGGCCTGTATTCCAGGGTAGTGTGGTGCTGGGTAAATAGAGCTAGGCGGCTGGTTCCGCCATTGGGACCCACAGGGCCTGTTGATATATATATGGTAACTTATGTATTGTTAAATGTATGTGGAACGTTTAGACAGGCCGGAGGCCGCAACCACCACGGGAGCGGTTGTTAGTGCTCCAATGCCTGGCTTCCCCGTTGCCGTAGGACACAGGAAACACCGCGGGCGCCATCTTGGTGCTCTCCGCGCATGCGCACTCCGGCGCGACGCTTCTAACCCTACACCCGGCCTTCATTACAATTCTCCAGCTACAAACTTTCTATTTACTTATCAGGTGTCGCTCAAAACTCCTAGCAAACATGACCACTGAGTCACCAACGCTACAACTAATCATTTATTAACTGGCAACATATATGTTCCTTAGAAATTCACGGGCATTATCTATTGGCCCTCCATAGGGAAAGCCAGGGGCATTCATAAACCATACAAGCCCCCTCACCCATAGGCGCACCATGCCTCCGCCTTTTGTAAGGACACAGTTAGGGGCACCTTTTAGCCAAAAGGGTGACATCAGCAAAACTAAATATCCCCTTCTGGCACAGGGGTCTACGGGGGTCATTCACACATACCTCCCCCCCCCCCGGCTCACCCAATATATATAACTCCACAAACAAGTCAATTTGCAGTGTTTAATAAACCAAAAAGGTAACCAGTTAGCCCAAACATAATTTAAGCATAATTTTTAAACCAATTGTTTAAACAAATATAAATTTCGGCTTTTTTGGTGAGCACCTCTCCTACTCGGCTGCCTGGAGTGACCACCGCCCTCCCATGGGGTTGATGAGGATCTCCAATTCAGTGCAGGTGCTGCAAGAAACCAAACGGTTATTAAAATCAGTGCATGAAATAACCGTGACTAGTGATATACAGTATTAATCTCCTAACGAGCCCGGATCATAAAGCGACTGCCAACCTGTAATCTGCATTCTTTCTATATATATTAATGTGCTTTCAAACTGCTGTTTCCCGCAAAATGCTGCAGATCTGGTCAGAAAACCGCATCTGCCGCATTTTCCAACTAACGGTACCGTCACACGTCGCAACATTGCATGCAATCTCACTGGCAATTTGCTGGTTGCAGTGAAATCATGGACACATTGTTACATTTGTACACAGCAACAAGATAGAACAATGTGTCCATGATTTCACTGCAGCCAGCAAATTGCCTGTGAGATTGCATGCAATGTTGCGACGTGTAACAGTATCCTAACGGCTGCACTTGCGGCACACTTGCGGTAAGCCCCATGTATTGTGTATGGGGCTTGCGGTAAGGTGTGAGGCTCATGCGTTTTTGCCGCAAGTGCCAAAACCGCTGTTGTCGCACACTTACCGCAAGCCACATACACAATGCATGGGGCTTACTGCAAGTGTGCTGCAAGTGCGGCCGTTAGATGGAAAATGCGGCAGATGCGGTTTTTCTACCAGATATGACGCATTTTTCGTGAAACGCAAGTGTGAAAGTAACACACACACATATATATATGTACCCAAATAGAATATACACACGTGGGTGTGAATAAATATGTATGACAGGGGGAGGCTGCGTGCATGAGGCGCCGCCCCCTTCTGCACTGCCGCTCCCCCTGCCGGCTGTATACATATACATAGATACACACTAGTGTACATTTATATATCTATTATAGAATTGTCTAAGGGTTTTTTGAGTGTGTCTGTCACTGAAATTGCGCGCCAGACACAGTCTGCTCATTGGTTGCCGCCGAAGACTCAGACTATGCAAATAGCCACAATCGAATTTCGCGCCAATTTGCAGCCCGGTGGAAGCAGCGCGTGAGCGCCACTTCCGCAGGTATAGACGGTAAGGTGGACGCAGCGCGCGCGAGCCAGCCGGGAGAGTACAGTGTATTTGAAATATGGCGCCATTCTGATTGGTCGGTGCTGAACGCGGGCAGCCAATCAGCATAGCGGTGCGCGCCACGGCACCATGTGTAAGATCCACCGATGACTTCAGATTTTAAATATAGCGCGCGCCACTATTCTAATTGGTCGGCGCTGAACGCGGCGACCAATCAGAATAGTGGCGCGCGCAATGTTTCAAATACACTGAGTACAGTGCATTTAAAATATGGCGCCATGGGGCGCGCCGCTATCCTGATTGGTCGGCGCTGAATGCGGCGACCAATCAGAACAGCTGCGCGCGCCATATTTAAAATCTGAAGTCATCGGTGGATTTTACACATGGCGCCTTGGCGCGCGCAGCTATTCTGATTGGCCACCCGCGTTCAGCGCTGACCAATCAGGATAGCGGCGCGCCCCATGGCGCATATTGTATTTCAAATATGGCGCCATGGTGCACGCCGCTATTCTGATATCATTCCCTCCAGGAAGACAACGGAATGCAGCGGCGGTGAGTGTCCCCACAGCGTGTGGGCTCCTCACTGCCTCCTCCACCCCCTCAGCCTCCTCCACCCCCTCAGCCTCCTCCATCCTCACAGCCTCCTCCATCCTCACAGCCTCCTCCATCCCCTCAGCCTCTTCCATCCCCTCAGCCTCTTCCATCCTCACTCCTGTCTATAAGGTCTGTCAGTCAGTGTGACGCAGTTCACTCCTGTCTACAAGGCTGTCAGTCAGTGTGACGCACTTCACTCCTCCCACTTTTCTTCATGTTTACTGGCCGAGAGTCACGGCATTGTGGGTCTGAGCCCAGGAGATGTGAGCAGCAGGGTGGATTGAATGCATGGTAAGGCATATATGTGCTTATTTGTAAAGATACGGGGAAGCATTACTCTATATGGAAAGCAATATGGGGCCCATTATATTATATGGAGGACTATATGGGGCCATTATAATATTTGAATGGCTTTGTGGACGTTAGTCTAATATTTGGACAGCTATGAGGGAGCCTTTATACATTATGGAGGGCTATTTGAGAGCCATTATAATGTATGCAAGCAATTATACAATGAGATGGTTTGTGTGAGGTCCATCATACTGTGTGGAGGGCTGTGCAGAGGGCATTATACCAGGTAGAGGGATAGTAGGGGCCATTAAACTGTGTGTAGGCCCACTGTACTGCATGATTGGCAGTGAGGGGGTCACAGTTGGGGATTATACTGTCTTGGGGTCACCATTCATTGTCAAAGTTGTTCAGGGGGGGTACAGTCAGGGCCGACTCCAGGTTTTTGTGGGCCTCAGGCGAAACAGTCTCATTGGGCCCTTTTAACACAGACCATAATTCATGAATATAATATGGAGGCTGTGTATAATATAGCGGCTCCTGGATGGGCTGTATATATCATATAGAGGCTGTTCAGGACTGTATATACTATGTAGTATGGAGACTGCTGGACAGTATATATAATAAATATATTATTTGGAGGCTGTGCTGTATATATTATTTGGAAACTGTGCTGGGCTGTATATACTATTTGGAGGCAATGCCAGGCTGTATATATTATTTGGAGGCTGTGACAGCCCAGCAGCAGCCTCCAAATAATATATAGATTTCAGCACAGCCACCATATTATATATACAGCACAGCAGCAGCCTCCATATACACCAGCAAAGCCTCCATATACCCCAACAGCAGCCTCCATGTACCTAATCACAGTCTCCATATACACAGAAGTCTCCATACAACCCAGCAGCAGCTGCTATATAACCCAGCACAGCCTCCATATACAGCCAGCAAAGCCTCCATATACCCCAGCTGCAGCCTCCATATAGAGCCAGCAGCAGCCTCCATATAGAGCCAGCAGCAGCCTCCATATAGAGCCAGCAGCAGTCTCCATATAGAGCCAGCAGCAGCCTCCATATAGAGCCAGCAGCAGCCTCCATATAGAGCCAACAGCAGCCTCCATATAGAGCCAGCAGCAGTCTCCATAAAGAGCCAACAGCAGCCTCCATATAGAGCCAGCAGCAGTCTCCATAAAGAGCCAGCAGCAGCCTCCATATAGAGCCAGCAGCAGTCTCCATATAGAGCCAGCAGCAGTCTCCATATAGAGCCAGCAGCAGTCTCCATATAGAGCCAGCAGCAGCCTCCATATAGAGCCAGCAGCAGTCTCCATATAGAGCCAGCAGCAGCCTCCATATAGAGCCAGCAGCAGCCTCCATATAGAGCCAGCAGCAGTCTCCATATAGAGCCAGCAGCAGTCTCCATAAAGAGCCAACAGCAGCCTCCATATAGAGCCAGCAGCAGCCTCCATAAAGAGCCAGCAGCAGCCTCCATATAGAGCCAGCAGCAGTCTCCATAAAGAGCCAGCAGCAGCTGAGCACAATGCTGCGTTATCGCTGTCTATACATCTCTATGGCAGACGGGAGCCGAGCACAGGTCAAGCGCCGGCTTCTCACTGCCGGAGGTTCATATCTGGCGGGGCCCCGATGAGACTCGAGGGATATAACAATCTATGTAATGTGTCCAGTTTTTCTCTATATGATGTGTATATATATATATATTGCTCCTGTGGATCCTTCAGCCTAGATCCCGCTTAGAGGCCATAAGTTATATCTTAATATCTTTGTTTTCTCTTTGTAGATGAGTCGGCTTCGGTCCTGTTTGGATCGGTGGCGATGTAGGCGGAGGCGTCACGCTGCTCTCGCCTCTCCACCTGACAGTAACACAGTCACCATTTCTATGACCCCTCTTGGATCAGAAACCAGCGACGGCTATGATTTTACGGTGTGCCCTCCTCCATCACCCATCGACACCTTTACTTTTCCTATGAGCGTTGAGATCTTAGAGGACGACTGGACGGGCAACTACAGGTAAGATCCGGAATGTGCGGATGTAACTGATCGCTATTTACCTTCCATGTGTGCTGGATCCAGTAAGAAAAACATGGCTCCTTAACCAATGAAAGAAAATGGGTAAATAGCGATCAGGTAACAGATCCGTTCTCCATAGACTTCAATGGTAAAAATAACAGATCCCGCACAACTTTTTTCCATTGCAGGATCCGTTTTAATGAAAGAAAATCCACTTTCCTTTGTTTTCCCCTCCTGTTCGTATTACTGACATTGATACATTGTTATTATTTTACAGCGCGGTTTCATATGACGAGGAGACAGGCTTCCGGCTATGCCAAAACGCCAGGAAGAAGATCGTTGTTTCCATCCGGGGGTTAAACAATGTAACATTAACAATCGAAAAGTAATTATTCTTTTTATTATATATATATAGTCATATACTATTTTGTAGAGATTCCTAACGGCCAGGTCTAACATTGGTCTGACATTATGAATCTTAGACTGGCAATATTCAGCTGGCATTTACCCCTTATTACCCGGTGTGCCACCAGCACTAGGGCAACTGGAAGAGTCGATTAAACCGCCAGGAATCGGTCCTTCTAATTAATGCACCTATTTCTGGGGCTGAAATATTATAGACTGCACTCTCGCAATCTGGACGGTGTCTGTGCTTTGTTGTCATATACGTTAGTGTAAGGCAACCAAACTGCCGTCATAGTGTGTAAAATGAAGCAATAATTGAAAAGATAAATGCGTAGGGCTTCGCTGTATTTTTCAGTCTTAGCACAGATAAAGCGGATGGCTGCGGATGGTTGGCTGGCAAAAAAAAAACAAATGTGTAGGGCCATGCCCGATTTTTAATTGCCAGCCAAGGTAAAACTAGGCAGCTGGGGGCTGGTATTCTCAGAATGGTGGGGGCACATATTTGGCGTAAGATGTCTGGCACTGTGCGGCTGATGAGAGATCGAGGTCTTGCGCCAGCACAGTGGAATCACTGGATGTGTAATAGGGCACAGTGAGGTTCATGCGCAGTGGAATCACTAGCTGTTTATTAGGGAACAGTGAGGCGCCTGTGCAGTGGAATCACTGGATGTGTAATAGGGCACAGTAAGGCGCCTGTGCAGTGGAATCACTGGATGTGTAATAGGGCACAGTGAGGCGCCTGCGCAGTGGAATCACTGGATGTTTAATAGGGCACAGTGAGGCGCCTGTGCAGTGGAATCACTGTGTGTAATAGGGCACAGTGAGGGGCCCGCGCAGTGGAATCACTGGATGTGTAATAGGGCACATTGAGGCGCCTGCGCAGTGGAATCACTGGATGTGTAATAGGGCACAGTGAGGCGCCTGCACAGTGGAATCACTGGATGTGTAATAGGGCACAGTGAGGCGCCTGCGCAGTGGAATCACTGGATGTGTAATAGGGCACAGTGAGGGGCCTGCGCAGTGGAATCACTGGATGCGTAATAGGACACAGTGAGGCGCCTGCGCAGTGGAATCACTGTACGTGTAATAGGGCACAGTGAGGCGCCTGCGCAGTGGAATCACTGGATGCGTAATAGGGCACAGTGAGGTGCCTGCGCAGTGGAATCACTGGATGTGTAATAGGGCACAGTGAGGTGCCTGCGCAGTGGAATCACTGTGTGTAATAGGGCACAGTGAGGCACCTGCGCAGTAGAATCACTGGATTTGTAATAGGGCACAGTGAGGCGCCTGTGCAGTGGAATCACTGTACGTGTAATAGGGCACAGTGAGGGACATGCGCAGTGGAATCACTGGATGTGTAATAGGGCACAGTGAGGCGCCTGCGCAGTGGAATCACTGGATGTGTAATAGGGCACAGTGAGGCGCCTGTGCAGTGGAATCACTGGATGTGTAATAGGGCACAGTGAGGGGCCTGAGCAGTGGAATCACTTGATGTGTAATAGGGCACAGTGAGGGGCCTGCGCAGTGGAATCGCTGTATGTGTAATAGGGCCAAATTAACTTGATTTAAACAGGAACCATTGCTGTGTGCGTCGATTTCGCTGGCAAGTGAGTGTACCCCTACTAGATCCAGCAAGCGCAGTCTCACACCTGTTACAAGATCCCTGACCTGTGACTGAGACCAAGCTTTGACACTGGGCAGCACATTTCTCTCTAGAATCCCTTGATAGTTTCAAGATTTCATTGTACCCTGCACAGATTCCAGACACCCTGTGCCAGATGCAGCAGAGCCTCCTCCATGTTTCACAGTAGGGACAGTGTTCTTTTCTTGCTTCATTTTTCTGTCTGTGACCATAGAGCTGTTGCGCCTTGTCCCATCTGCCCATAGCACATCCTCCCAGATGCTTTGTGGCTTGTAGTTTGGCAAATTCCAGTCTGGATTTTTTATGATTTTTTTTTTTTCAACAATATGGGTCGTCTCCCATGAAGTCACTTTAGCTCAAACAACGACGGATGGCGCGATCTGACACTGATGTTCACCTTTAATCTCTTTAGAAGTTTTTCTGGGCTCTTTTGTTACCATTCGTATTATCCGTCTCTTTGATTTGTCATCAATTTTCCTCCTGCGGCCACATCCAGGGAGATTGGCTACAGTGCCATGGATCTTAAATTTCTGAATAATATGTGCAATTCTAGTCACAGAAACATCAAGCTGTTTGGAGATGGTCTTATACTTCCTGTCTATAATTTTCTTTTTAATCTCCTGAGACAACTCTTTGCTTCGCTTCCTCTGGTGCATGTTGAGTGTTGTACACATCATGTCACCAAACAGCACAGTGACTATCTGTAGCCCTATATACAGCACAGTGAGTGTCTGTAGCACTATATACAGCACAGTGACTATCTGTAGTCCTATATACAGCACAGTGACTGTCTGTAGCCCTATATACAGCACAGTGAGTGTCTGTAGCCCTATATACAGCACAGTGAGTGTCTGTAGCCCTATATACAGCACAGTGAGTATCTGTAGCTCTATATACAGCACAGTGAGTATCTGTAGCCCTATATACAGCACAGTGAGTATCTGTAGCTCTATGTACAGCACAGTGACTATCTGTAGCCCTATATACAGCACAGTGAGTGTCTGTAGCCCTATATACAGCACAGTGAGTGTCTGTAGCCCTATATACAGCACAGTGACTGTCTTTAGCTCTATATACAGCACAGTGACTGTCTGTAGCCCTATATACAGCACAGTGACTATCTGTAGCCCTATATACAGCACAGTGACTCTCTGTAGCCCTATATACAGCACAGTGACTATCTGTAGCCCTATATATGACGCACACCAGGGGCCAGGGTTACTCCCGGTTTAGACAGGCGATTCTTCTCCTTCCTTGTCACGGGTGGACCGCGCCTGCCGGTAGTGGGGCCCGGTGTAGTGCAGATCAAAATTTAGGACGTCTTACGGGAACAGATTAAAGGGGGGTTTAATTTGTTTTCTTCGTGACGCCACCTATGAGTAGATTCGGTAAGGGCTACCGACGCTGCGGAACCTCCCGGGGTGATGGACAGCAGCAAGATGTTACGCTCCCCACAGGCTGAGCGGTGATCCCCGGGGGCTGGAGCTGCTCAAGATGTTGTGCGGCAGCTGCGGTTACCTTAGTGTGCGGACGGATAGTTCATAAGGAGACACGGACACAGATAGTCTCTGCAACGGTTCTTTACTGTAACCAGCAGGCAGTACATGGCTTACAGTGGTTGAGTAGTAGACCGGGTGGACTCAGCAGTGATAGTGCTCCTCAGAGATCCGCAGTGTACCTCCTTTCTACCTCCTTAGCTTCTCTTGCCAGCGTCGCCCAGGAATACCAGGTCGGGTACGGGGAGGCTGCTTCAATGCCCTATCCATGATGTACGTTCTGGATTCTTTGGGGAGCCTTGGGTCCCTCAGTGGGTACACCGCTGGTTAGACGACTGGAAACTGGCTGGTGGTGGGGTGCTCCTATAAAGCTGCTCCTCCACGGGGCTGGTTCGCGTGGCAGAGGTGAACTGCTGCCAGCTTCGGTACCAGTGAACCGGCTGTGAGTTGTGGGCACGGGAGTCTTTTGGGAACCCGTGTAGATATGCCCATTCCCGGTGGTTAAGGCCTCAGGTGCTGACACCCGACCGGTGACGGCCCAGGGGCCCGCACGGAGTGCGGAGCCCCCGCTCCTCTCCAAGTTCTGTGTTCTAGGCTCTAGCTCTAGATTCCAGACTCTGTTCAGACCCTGTTCAGACTGTCTAGATTATTGTGTGTTCTACTTCACTACCCTAACACTCCACCCACCAGGACCTAGGATTGGTCCCCTGTTCTAGGTGTTGTATGTTGGGTTGGATCTCCGAGTTAACTATTGCACTGCTTTGTCAAGAGAATATTGCGGCTGCAATACTCCCTTGTGACGCACTCGTTGCGGGGCGCCACACTCCCCCTTGGTTAAATCAGCTTGTCCCCAAGCGTCAAACTACTCACATTACAGAGGTTTTTACATTTTTATACATATATGACACACTTTTATTAAAATAGAAAAACAGGTAACGAAATGCTTTGGTGATATAAGCAAAGAAACAGGTAATCACTTTGTGCGGACCCGGCGGGCGGTCGGCTGTACTTTAACTAGAGTCCAGGCTGTAGCCGCGAGATCACACAGTCAGTGACTAACGGGAACAGAGTCATTGATGAAGTTCAAGTTTTAAAGTCACTGGCTCTGAGAACGATGGCGCACCCGGATAGCGAACCACCCATCTGCACAAGCATAGCGCTCGTAGGTGATAATATCGCCCCGGTATAGGTCGCGATCGGGATGTCCTCTTGGCAAGTTGGACTCAACGTCCCGGCGCCCCACAAACACCTCCTCATTCAAACCCACCTCCCAAGCGAACCCCCACCCGGTATTTAAGTTAAAGGTGGAAATTCTACCTTCACGGCGGAGTTCATCAGGCAGCGGCGGCTGGCGGCGAGCCTCGGCACGGGCCTCCATGTTGGCGCGTTCTCGGGCTTGCCACTCCTCTCGTCGTCTCTGGCGTACATCTCCGTCGTTACGGCTCGGGGTGTAAAGATGAGTAACGGAGCTGGTGGTTTGGCGGGAAGCTTGAACTTGGCGGGCTGTCTGTATCGGAACCCGGTGGAACGGCACAGGGGAAGGTGTCGGCAGTGCACCCGACCAGTGTACCCGAGCTGTGTGCCCGGAAGGAAGTTCTTTGTTGTCTCCCCAAGCGAACCCGGTGTCGAAATCCTCAGCGGTGCTGTGGGTCTCGTCGTCATCCTCTCCGACCTCTTCCTCGATGATCACATCAGGCTGCTCGTTGATGAGAGATATTAAAGCTTGTTCCGTTGTACAACAGAGCGGTGGTGCTGCGGATCCTTCCGTAGGGACGTCCTGCAGGGCTTCCAGGCTGCCTGCCTCTTCATCTGTTTCCGCAGGTAAAGGTGTTTCAATCCCGGTTACCCGGTAGGCCTCGGCAATGGCAAGGGAAGCCTCCGGTACGGGGATAAAACAGGCGACTGTCTCTGTAGTGGTGAAACATGTCGCGGGTTCCTCAGTGGGAACCTGGTAGAGATCTAATTCTTCCATGGAGCGTGTTATGAGCTCCGGCTCAAGAACGGAATCGGTTGCGATGTTGGTCGCTGGAACGGGTCGAGTTGCAGCCTCCACCGGAATGACACAGTCTATTGGCTCAGGTGACGGAGCAGGACAGGTGGTAGGCGAGGGTGAGGCGGTCGAGAAGCTGGTGACGTCGTCTGGGCTTGGAGAAGCTGTACCCGGTCGGCTCTGCTGCATCGCATGGTGTAGTCGTCTGCCTAGGGTCGCGCTCCAGCTACGGATCGTCCATTCCACTGTCTCTAGTAACCGCACCCGGAGGTCTTGTAGAGCCTCTAGCCAGAAGTCGGGGCTGCCATCTATGGTAAGGGCAGGATCCGGACCCGGTTGGCTTATGGCTGCTCTGGCCTCCGCCTCGACCTCCCGCATCAGGTCTTGGAGTCTCATGCTGGCCATTCTTCTTTGGAGGGAAACCACACCCGATCAACCGGTAAGACGTTCTGGTTGAGCTGGTCAAGAATTCCGTCTGTGTGTCTATGTATGACACTCCCATCTCCTCTGGGCTTTTGTAGTCCAATCGTGGGAAAAGTCTTTGGGGTCCGCCCCCATGGTTGATTCGAGCAATCAGGGCGGACAAAGAGTTTGGCGCCTTTTGTCTTTAGCCCTCCCACGGTGAGGGGGGGGTTGACTCACTCCTGGGCTTCACGTGGGGCTTCTTGTGGCGGGAACGCCATCTTGGGCGCCATCTTGACCCAATGGTGTAAAGGCGGGAAAATTCTTTTTAGGACGAACAAAGTCCAATTGTAGACAATAAAGTCCAGTTTAAGCACAATATACCCGTTGGGTAACGGGCCTGCTCGTATCCTGTTCGTGACGCCATTTTCTGACGCACACCAGGGGCCAGGGTTACTCCCGGTTTAGACAGGCGATTCTTCTCCTTCCTTGTCACGGGTGGACCGCGCCTGCCGGTAGTGGGGCCCGGTGTAGTGCAGATCAAAATTTAGGACGTCTTACGGGAACAGATTAAAGGGGGGTTTAATTTGTTTTCTTCGTGACGCCACCTATGAGTAGATTCGGTAAGGGCTACCGACGCTGCGGAACCTCCCGGGGTGATGGACAGCAGCAAGATGTTACGCTCCCCACAGGCTGAGCGGTGATCCCCGGGGGCTGGAGCTGCTCAAGATGTTGTGCGGCAGCTGCGGTTACCTTAGTGTGCGGACGGATAGTTCATAAGGAGACACGGACACAGATAGTCTCTGCAACGGTTCTTTACTGTAACCAGCAGGCAGTACATGGCTTACAGTGGTTGAGTAGTAGACCGGGTGGACTCAGCAGTGATAGTGCTCCTCAGAGATCCGCAGTGTACCTCCTTTCTACCTCCTTAGCTTCCTTTGCCAGCGTCGCCCAGGAATACCAGGTCGGGTACGGGGAGGCTGCTTCAATGCCCTATCCATGATGTACGTTCTGGATTCTTTGGGGAGCCTTGGGTCCCTCAGTGGGTACACCGCTGGTTAGACGACTGGAAACTGGCTGGTGGTGGGGTGCTCCTATAAAGCTGCTCCTCCACGGGGCTGGTTCGCGTGGCAGAGGTGAACTGCTGCCAGCTTCGGTACCAGTGAACCGGCTGTGAGTTGTGGGCACGGAGTCTTTTGGGAACCCGTGTAGATATGCCCATTCCCGGTGGTTAAGGCCTCAGGTGCTGACACCGACCGGTGACGGCCCAGGGGCCCGCACGGAGTGCGGAGCCCCCGCTCCTCTCCAAGTTCTGTGTTCTAGGCTCTAGCTCTAGATTCCAGACTCTGTTCAGACCCTGTTCAGACTGTCTAGATTATTGTGTGTTCTACTTCACTACCCTAACACTCCACCCACCAGGACCTAGGATTGGTCCCCTGTTCTAGGTGTTGTATGTTGGGTTGGATCTCCGAGTTAACTATTGCACTGCTTTGTCAAGAGAATATTGCGGCTGCAATACTCCCTTGTGACGCACTCGTTGCGGGGCGCCACATATACAGCACAGTGACTATCTGTAGCCCTATATACAGCACAGTGACTATCTGTAGCCCTATATACAGCACAGTGAGTATCTGTAGCCCTATATACAGCACAGTGAGTATCTGTAGCCCTATATACAGCACAGTGAGTATCTGTAGCCCTAATATACAGCACAGTGAGTATCTGTAGCCCTATATACAGCACAGTGACTATCTGTAGCCCTATATACAGCACAGTGACTATCTGTAGCTCTATATACAGCACAGTAACTATCTGTAGCTCTATATACAGCACAGTGAGTGTCTGTAGCCCTATATACAGCACAGTGACTCTCTGTAGCCCTATATACAGCACAGTGACTATCTGTAGCCCTATATACAGCACAGTGACTATCTGTAGCCCTATATACAGCACAGTGAGTGTCTGTAGCCCTATATACAGCACAGTGACTATCTGTAGCCCTATATACAGCACAGTGACTATCTGTAGCCCTATATACAGCACAGTGAGTATCTGTAGCTCTATATACAGCACAGTGAGTGTCTGTAGCCCTATATACAGCACAGTGAGTATCTGTAGCCCTATATACAGCACAGTGAGTGTCTGTAGCCCTATATACAGCACAGTGAGTATCTGTAGCCCTATATACAGCACAGTGACTATCTGTAGCTCTATATACAGCACAGTGAGTATCTGTAGCCCTATATACAGCACAGTGAGTATCTGTAGCCCTATATACAGCACAGTGAGTATCTGTAGCCCTATATACAGCACAGTGAGTATCTGTAGCCCTATATACAGCACAGTGAATATCTGTAGCCCTATATACAGCACAGTGAGTATCTGTAGCTCTATATACAGCACAGTGAGTCTCTGTAGCCCTATATACAGCACAGTGAGTGTCTGTAGCCTTATATACAGCACAGTGACTATCTGTAGCCCTATATACAGCACAGTGACTATCTGTAGCCCTATATACAGCACAGTGAGTATCTGTAGCCCTATATACAGCACAGTCAGTGTCTGTAGCCCTATATACAGCACAGTGACTATCTGTAGCCCTATATACAGCACAGTGAGTGTCTGTAGCCCTATATACAGCACAGTGAGTGTCTGTAGCCCTATATACAGCACAGTGAGTATCTGTAGCCCTATATACAGCACAGTGACTATCTGCAGCCCTATATACAGCACAGTGAGTGTCTGTAGCCCTATATACAGCACAGTGACTGTCTGTAGCCCTATATACAGCACAGTGACTGTCTGTAGCCCTATATACAGCACAGTGAGTATCTGTAGCCCTATATACAGCACAGTGAGTCTCTGTAGCTCTATATACAGCACAGTGAGTATCTGTAGCTCTATATACAGCACAGTGACTGTCTGTAGCTCTATATACAGCACAGTGAGTATCTGTAGCCCTATATACAGCACAGTGAGTCTCTGTAGCCCTATATACAGCACAGTGACTATCTGTAGCCCTATATACAGCACAGTGAGTGTCTGTAGCCCTATATACAGCACAGTGACTGTCTGTAGCCCTATATACAGCACAGTGAGTATCTGTAGCTCTATATACAGCACAGTGAGTATCTGTAGCTCTATATACAGCACAGTGACTGTCTGTAGCCCTATATACAGCACAGTAAGTATCTAACTGTAGCCCTATATACAGCACAGTGACTATCTGTAGCCCTATATACATGTCCACAGTGACTATCTGTAGCCCTATATACAATACGACGCACAGTGATATCTGTAGCCCTATATACAGCACAGTGACTATCTGTAGCCCTATATACGACAGTGACTACGAGCATTACAGCAGTTGATTCTGTAGCCCTATATACAGCACAGTGACTATCTGTAGCCCTATATACAGCACAGTGAGTATCTGTAGCCCTATATACAGCACATGACTATCTGTAGCCTATAGACATGATTGTAGCCCATTACACACAGTATTTACCCTATATACAGCACAGTGAGTATCTGTAGCCCTATATACAGCACAGTGAGTGTCTGTAGCCCTATATACAGCACAGTGGAGTTGATCTTTAGCCCTATATACAGCACAGTGACTATCTGTAGCCCTATATACAGCACAGTGAGTATCTGTAGCCCTATATACAGCACAGTGACTATCTGTAGCCCTATATACAGCACAGTGACATCTGTAGCCCTATATACAGCACAGTGAGTTGTCCTATTCAGCCCATATTACAATACAGCACAGTGAGTATCTGTAGCTCTATATTCAGCACAGTGACTGTCTGTAGCTCTATATACAGCACAGTGACTATCTGTAGCCCTATATACAGCACAGTGAGTCTCTGTAGCCCTATATACAGCACAGTGATATCTGTAGCCCTATATACAGCACAGTGATGCTCTGTAGCCCTATATACAGCACAGTGATATCTGTAGCCCTATATACAGCACAGTGTGACTATCTGTAGACTTCCTATATACAGCACAGTGAGTCTCTGTAGCCCTATATACAGCACAGTGAGTTCTGTAGCCCTATATACAGCACAGTGAGTATCTGTAGCTTATATTCAGCACAGTGACGTGTCTGTAGCTCTATATACAGCACAGTGACTATCTGTAGCCTATATACAGCACAGTGAGTATCTGTAGCCCTATATACAGCACAGTGACTATCTGTAGCCCTATATACAGCACAGTGAGTATCTGTAGCCCTATATACAGCACAGTGACTGTCTGTAGCCCTATATACAGCACAGTGAGTATCTGTAGCCCTATATACAGCACAGTGAGTATCTGTAGCCCTATATACAGCACAGTGAGTTCTGTAGCCCTATATACAGCACAGTGAGTATCTGTAGCTCTATATACAGCACAGTGACTATCTGTAGCTCTATATACAGCACAGTGAGTATCTGTAGCCCTATATACAGCACAGTGAGTATCTGTAGCCCTATATACAGCACAGTGAGTATCTGTAGCTCTATATACAGCACAGTGACTATCTGTAGCCCTATATACAGCACAGTGAGTATCTGTAGCCCTATATACAGCACAGTGACTATGTGTAGCCCTATATACAGCACAGTGACTGTCTGTAGCTCTATATACAGCACAGTGAGTCTCTGTAGCCCTATATACAGCACAGTGAGTATCTGTAGCCCTATATACAGCACAGTGAGTATCTGTAGCCCTATATACAGCACAGTGAGTATCTGTAGCTCTATATACAGCACAGTGAGTGTCTGTAGCCCTATATACAGCACAGTGACTATCTGTAGCTCTATATACAGCACAGTGAGTATCTGTAGCCCTATATACAGCACAGTGAGTCTCTGTAGCCCTATATACAGCACAGTGACTATCTGTAGCCCTATATACAGCACAGTGAGTGTCTGTAGCCCTATATACAGCACAGTGAGTGTCTGTAGCCCTATATACAGCACAGTGACTGTCTGTAGCTCTATATACAGCACAGTGAGTATCTGTAGCCCTATATACAGCACAGTGAGTCTCTGTAGCCCTATATACAGCACAGTGACTATCTGTAGCCCTATATACAGCACAGTGAGTGTCTGTAGCCCTATATACAGCACAGTGAGTGTCTGTAGCCCTATATACAGCACAGTGACTATCTGTAGCCCTATATACAGCACAGTGAGTATCTGTAGCCCTATATACAGCACAGTGACTATCTGTAGCCCTATATACAGCACAGTGAGTATCTGTAGCCCTATATACAGCACAGTGACTGTCTGTAGCTCTATATACAGCACAGTGAGTATCTGTAGCCCTATATACAGCACAGTGAGTATCTGTAGCCCTATATACAGCACAGTGACTATCTGTAGCTCTATATACAGCACAGTGACTGTCTGTAGCCGTATATACAGCACAGTGACTATCTGTATCCCTATATACAGCACAGTGACTATCTGTAGCCCTATATACAGCACAGTGAGTGTCTGTAGCCCTATATACAGCACAGTGACTATCTGTAGCTCTATATACAGCACAGTGAGTATCTGTAGCCCTATATACAGCACAGTGAGTATCTGTAGCCCTATATACAGCACAGTGACTATCTGTAGCCCTATATACAGCACAGTGAGTGTCTGTAGCCGTATATACAGCACAGTGACTATCTGTAGCTCTATATACAGCACAGTGACTGTCTGTAGCCGTATATACAGCACAGTGAGTCTCTGTAGCCCTATATACAGCACAGTGACTATCTGTAGCACTATATACAGCACAGTGAGTATCTGTAGCTCTATATACAGCACAGTGAGTGTCTGTAGCCCTATATACAGCACAGTGACTGTCTGTAGCTCTATATACAGCACAGTGAGTATCTGTAGCCCTATATACAGCACAGTGAGTATCTGTAGCTCTATATACAGCACAGTAACTATCTGTAGCCCTATATACAGCACAGTGAGTATCTGTAGCACTATATACAGCACAGTGACTATCTGTAGCCCTATATACAGCACAGTGAGTATCTGTAGCCCTATATACAGCACAGTGACTGTCTGTAGCTCTATATACAGCACAGTGAGTATCTGTAGCCCTATATACAGCACAGTGAGTACCTGTAGCCCTATATACAGCACAGTGAGTATCTGTAGCTCTATATACAGCACAGTGACTATCTGTAGCTCTATATACAGCACAGTGAGTGTCTGTAGCCCTATATACAGCACAGTGAGTATCTGTAGCTCTATATACAGCACAGTGACTATCTGTATCCCTATATACAGCACAGTGACTGTCTGTAGCTCTATATACAGCACAGTGAGTATCTGTAGCCCTATATACAGCACAGTGAGTATCTGTAGCCCTATATACAGCACAGTGACTATCTGTATCCCTATATACAGCACAGTGAGTATCTGTAGCTCTATATACAGCACAGTGAGTATCTGTAGCTCTATATACAGCACAGTGAGTATCTGTAGCCCTATATACAGCACAGTGACTATCTGTAGCCCTATATACAGCACAGTATATGGGTGCCCACCTCTGCCTTATGGAGTATATGGGTGCACAACTCTACCATATGGAGTATATGGGTGCCCAACTCTGCTTTATGGAGTATATGGGTGCCCACCTCTGCCTTATGGAGTATATGGACAGGAGTTGGCACAGTGATGCCAGGACGTTCTCTGCGTATATGAAGGGTCCAATATAAATGTTACTTTTTAATTGATGTTTTTTCTTTAGGTTTTACCTTTTGTGGTTGGATTTCTATAGATACAGAGGACACGGTGACTATTTTGGGGATCAGAGATCTCCTGCGCAGGGGGGTAACTTGAAGCTTATGAGCCCCGATGCAAAAGCTCCAACGGGGCCCCAATTATTGTAAATCTTTAATAGCATTAGGCTTTTTCTATAGGCCAAAAGGATTTTTGGGGCCCCCTAGGCTCCAGGGCCCGGGTGCGATTCCAGCCCCTGCTCCTGCGCGGTTTCAAGACTTAACTCCTTACATGCCCTGTCTATTGCATGTCAGCCTGAGACGATTAATGCATGCTGGGAGTTGTAGTTCTCCTGCCCTTTCCTAACTTTTCCTGACTCTTGTGTCTTTCCTCTAGGTGTTTCGGCCTCCTGCTTGCTACAGGCACAAATGTAAAGCTCAACGACCTGTTCTTGTTACATATGGTAAGTGAAGGGTTAACCAATGATATTCAGCTGCCTGGAGCCCCCCAGAGCCGCGGCTGCAGAGCGGTCCGAAAGACTAGTCTTCTTTTCAGACATGGTTGGGTCCATATACACAATGGGTACAAAAAGTATTCAGCCCCTTTACACTGGGTACAGAAAGTATTCAGCCCCTTTACACTGGATACAAAAAGTATTCAGCCCCTTTACACTGGGTACAGAAAGTATTCAGCCCCTTTACACTGGATACAAAAAGTATTCAGCCCCTTTACACTGGATACAAAAAGTATTCAGCCCCTTTACACTGGGTACAGAAAGTATTCAGCCCCTTTACAGTGGGTACAGAAAGTATTCAGCCCCTTTACACTGGATACAAAAAGTATTCAACCCCTTTACACTGGGTACAGAAAGTATTCAGCCCCTTTACACTGGATACAAAAAGTATTCAGCCCCTTTACACTGGGTACAGAAAGTATTCAGCCCCTTTACACTGGATACAAAAAGTATTCAGCCCCTTTACACTGGGTACAGAAAGTATTCAGCCCTTTACACTGGTACAGAAAGTATTCAGCCCCTTTACACTGGATACAAAAAGTATTCAGCCCCTTTACACTGGGTACAGAAAGTATTCAGCCCCTTTACACTGGGTACAGAAAGTATTCAGCCCCTTTACACTGGGTGCAGAAAGTATTCAGCCCCTTTACAGTGGATATAGAAAGTATTCAGCCCCTTTACACTGGGTGCAGACAGTATTCAGCCCCTTTACACTGGGTACAGAAAGTATTCAGCCCCTTTACACTGGGTACAGAAAGTATTCAGCCCCTTTACACTGGGTACAGAAAGTATTCAGCCCCTTTACACTGGATACAAAAAGTATTCAGCCCCTTTACACTGGGTACAGAAAGTATTCAGCCCCTTTACACTGGGTACAGAAAGTATTCAGCCCCTTTACACTGGGTACAGGAAGTATTCAGCCCCTTTACACTGGGTACAGAAAGTATTCAGCCCCTTTACACTGGGTGCAGAAAGTATTCAGCCCCTTTACACTGGGTACAGAAAGTATTCAGCCCCTTTACAGTGGATACAGAAAGTATTCAGCCCCTTTACACTGGGTACAGAAAGTATTTAGCCCCTTTACACTGGATACAAAAAGTATTCAGCCCCTTTACACTGGGTGCAGAAAGTATTCAGCCCCTTTACACTGGGTACAGAAAGTATTCAGCCCCTTTACACTGGGTATAGAAAGTATTCAGCCCCTTTACACTGGGTACAGACAGTATTCAGCCCCTTTACACTGGGTATAGAAAGTATTCAGCCCCTTTACACTGGGTACAGACAGTATTCAGCCCCTTTACACTGGGTACAGAAAGTATTCAGCCCCTTTACACTGGATACAAAAAGTATTCAGCCCCTTTACACTGGGTGCAGAAAGTATTCAGCCCCTTTACAGTGGGTACAGAAAGTATTCAGCCCCTTTACACTGGGTACAGAAAGTATTCAGCCCCTTTACACTGGGTACAGAAAGTATTCAGCCCCTTTACACTGGGTGCAGAAAGTATTCAGCCCCTTTACAGTGGGTACAGAAAGTATTCAGCCCCTTTACACTGGGTACAGAAAGTATTCAGCCCCTTTACACTGGGTGCAGAAAGTATTCAGCCCCTTTACACTGGGTACAGAAAGTATTCAGCCCCTTTACAGTGGGTACAGAAAGTATTCAGCCCCTTTACACTGGGTACAGGAAGTATTCAGCCCCTTTACACTGGGTACAGAAAGTATTCAGCCCCTTTACACTGGGTACAGAAAGTATTCAGCCCCTTTACACTGGGTACAGAAAGTATTCAGCCCCTTTACACTGGGTACAGGAAGTATTCAGCCCCTTTACACTGGGTACAGAAAGTATTCAGCCCCTTTACACTGGGTACAGAAAGTATTCAGCCCCTTTACACTGGGTACAGACAGTATTCAGCCCCTTTACACTGGGTACAGAAAGTATTCAGCCCCTTTACAGTGGGTACAAAAAGTATTCAGCCCCTTTACACTGGGTATAGAAAGTATTCAGCCCCTTTACACTGGGTACAGAAAGTATTCAGCCCCTTTACACTGGGTACAGAAAGTATTCAGCCCCTTTACACTGGGTACAGAAAGTATTCAGCCCCTTTACACTGGGTACAGAAAGTATTCAGCCCCTTTACACTGGGTACAGAAAGTATTCAGCCCCTTTACACTGGGTACAGAAAGTATTCAGCCCCTTTACACTGGGTATAGAAAGTATTCAGCCCCTTTACACTGGGTACAGAAAGTATTCAGCCCCTTTACACTGGGTACAGAAAGTATTCAGCCCCTTTACACTGGGTACAGAAAGTATTCAGCCCCTTTACACTGGGTACAGAAAGTATTCAGCCCCTTTACACTGGGTACAGAAAGTATTCAGCCCCTTTACACTGGGTACAGAAAGTATTCAGCCCCTTTACACTGGGTATAGAAAGTATTCAGCCCCTTTACACTGGGTACAGAAAGTATTCAGCCCCTTTACACTGGGTACAGAAAGTATTCAGCCCCTTTACACTGGGTACAGAAAGTATTCAGCCCCTTTACACTGGGTACAGGAAGTATTCAGCCCCTTTACACTGGGTGCAGAAAGTATTCAGCCCCTTTACAGTGGGTACAGGAAGTATTCAGCCCCTTTACACTGGGTACAGACAGTATTCAGCCCCTTTACACTGGGTACAGACAGTATTCAGCCCCTTTACACTGGGTACAGACAGTATTCAGCCCCTTTACACTGGGTACAGAAAGTATTCAGCCCCTTTACACTGGGTACAGAAAGTATTCAGCCCCTTTACACTGGGTACAGAAAGTATTCAGCCCCTTTACACTGGGTACAGAAAGTATTCAGCCCCTTTACACTGGGTACAAAAAGTATTCAGCCCCTTTACACTGGGTACAGAAAGTATTCAGCCCCTTTACACTGGGTACAGAAAGTATTCAGCCCCTTTACACTGGGTACAGAAAGTATTCAGCCCCTTTACACTGGGTACAGAAAGTATTCAGCCCCTTTACACTGGGTACAAAAAGTATTCAGCCCCTTTACACTGGGTACAAAAAGTATTCAGCCCCTTTACATTGGGTACAGGAAGTATTCAGCCCCTTTACACTGGGTACAAAAAGTATTCAGCCCCTTTACATTGGGTACAGGAAGTATTCAGCCCCTTTACACTGGGTACAAAAAGTATTCAGCCCCTTTACACTGGGTACAAAAAGTATTCAGCCCCTTTACATTGGGTACAGAAAGTATTCAGCCCCTTTGATCAGTATTGATGATAAGTATTCAGCCCCTTTGCTCAGTGTTGATGATAAGTGGTTGTGGAGCCCCAAGGGACGTGGGGTACTCGGTGCCGGACCGTCAATGGTGGGGATGTCACAGGTGGCCTGGTCCGGACCGTGTCCCTGGCTCAGCACAATAAAAGGGGAATTATTTACAAGGGATATGTCACGGGTGACGCCACCCACTTGGTGCGGCCAGTAATGGGGGCCGCCGCTGCTGCAGAACCTCCGGGGGTGATGGAATGGCAGCTGGGATGGTACAGTTCCAGTGGGGAGAACTATGTCCCCCGGGGCAGCAAGGGTTAAAGTCTATTGTGGTTTGTGGTGCAGTTGTAACACACTTACTTCACAGGCTGCAGGGATCTCTCCTTCTGGCTGCTGCTGGCAGGCTGAATCTGTGGGGAGGAATGTTCTGCAGATGGAAGCAGGCAAGAGAGGCAATGCAGGGTTTCCAAGCTTTACTCAGTTGTTCTCCTTCAAGCAAGTTACAGGTTATTCACAGACACAGTTCAAGTACACGGTTGCTTTCTCCCTCTCCGGGTTCCCTTCTCCCCTGCAGCCAGGCTCCTCTCTCCTTGTGACCCCTCACACAGTCTTTAAGTGTGCCTTTCCGGGCTATTACTCTCTCTCCGTCTTACACGGGTGGTTGCGGACGCTGAACAGTATGGCGGTGACTCGGGCTTCTGTGAGTCCTATGCGTCACTTAGCTGCCTGTCCTTTTAGGGTTAGGAACTCCAGCCTGAAACTGAAGCTCCCCGTCAGTGAATCTGGGGATACCGGGTGAATCGTCGGTCCCCTTCAGAGCTGACACTCTGCTTAGCCCAGCCTGCAATAGTCCACAGCATTAAACTACCAGGCTCCTTCCTCTGCGTTCCTTCCAGTATATATAAGGGCTACTCCGCCTGCAGTTGGTTGCTTGAGCTGTAATTCTAGGGCCCCGGGTTACACCGTCCCTCTCGGCTCTCTCACACTCCTGGTGGTTTCAGCATCTTGGACGGGCTTTCCCCCCCATCTGGCTCGCATTGGCTCAGTACGGGTCTGCACTCCTCAGCTTAGGCTCTTCCAGACAATGTGGCTCTCTCCTGCTCAGCTTCAGCTCAACTTCCTGCTGTTCTGTAGCCTTTTTATCTCAGCTCACTCTGCTGCTCTTGGTCTTTGCATCTCAGCCTACTGTGGCCTACTCCTGGTCTTTGCTTCTCAGCACCATGGCTTACTAACTTCCTTTCACTCCTCCCCCTCTCTATATACTGTCAGTCACCTGACCTTCTGGTGTGCCCAACCCACTCCTCATCCACCACTCCTCTGGTCTCATATAGTGTCCGACCTCAGAGCTGGATGTAACCCCTTCTATGCGTGGGGATGTGGGCTGTGAGGGTGTAGTGTTTACATGTCCTACCTGCCTGGCTGCAGTTCCCTTCTGTGGCCCCCTGGACGCAGGGGCGCCACATATTCAGCCCCTTTGCACAGTATTGATGATAAGTATTCAGTCCCTTTGCTCAGTATTGATGATAAGTATTCAGCCCTTTGCTCAGTATTGGTGATAAGTATTCAGCCCCTTTGCTCAGTATTGGTGATAAGTATTCAGCCCCTTTGCTCAGTATTGATGATAAGTATTCAGCCCCTTTGCTCAGTATTGATGATAAGTATTCAGCCCCTTTGCTTAGTATTGATGATAAGTATTCAGCCCCTTTGCTCAGTATTGATGATAAGTATTCAGCCCCTTTGCTCAGTATTGATGATAAGTATTCAGCCCCTTTGCTCAGTATTGATGATAAGTATTCAGCCCCTTTGCTCAGTATTGATGATAAGTATTCAGCCCCTTTGTTCAGTATTGGTGATAAGTATTCAGCCCCTTTGTTCAGTATTGGTGATAAGTATTCAGCCCCTTTGTTCAGTATTGGTGATAAGTATTCAGCCCCTTTGCTCAGTATTGATGATAAGTATTCAGCCCCTTTGCTCAGTATTGATGATAAGTATTCAGCCCTTTGCTCAGTATTGATGATAAGTATTCAGCCCCTTTGCTCAGTATTGATGATAAGTATTCAGCCCCTTTGCTCAGTATTGATGATAAGTATTCAGCTTCTTTGCTCAGTATTGATGATAAGTATTCAGCCCCTTTGCTCAGTATTGATGATAAGTATTCAGCCCCTTTGCTCAGTATTGATGATAAGTATTCAGCCCCTTTGCTCAGTATTGATGATAAGTATTCAGCCCCTTTGCTCAGTATTGATGATAAGTATTCAGCCTCTTTGCTCAGTATTGATGATAAGTATTCAGCCCCTTTGCTCAGTATTGATGATAAGTATTCAGCCCCTTTGCTCAGTGTTGAGTATTTGCACTTTTTGAGCTCGTACAGCCATGAGTCTTCTTGGGAATGATGCAGTTTCCCCCTGGATCTGGGGATCCTCTCATTCTTCCTTGCAGATCCTCTCCAGTGCTGTCAGGTTGGATGGTGAACGTTGGTGGAGCCATTGTCCGGTCTCCAGAGATGCTCCATTGGGTTTAGGTCTGGGCTGTGGCTCCGGTCAGGAATGGGCACAGAGTTGTGGTGAAGCCGCTCCGGTGTTATTGTAGCTGTGGCTTAGGGTCATTGTCTATAGGAAGGTGAAGCTTCAGCCCAGTCTGAGGTCCAGAGCTCTGGAGGAGGTCTTCATCCAGGAGATCTCTGTACTTGGCCGCATTCATGTTTCCTTCAGTTGTAACCAGTCATCCTGTCCCTGCAGCTGAACCCCCCCCCCATAGCATGATGCTGCCACCAGTCATCCTGTCCCTGCAGCTGAACCCCCCATAGCATGATGCTGCCACCAGTCGTCCTGTCCCTGCAGCTGAACCCCCCATATCATGATGCTGCCACCAGCCGTCCTGTCCCTGCAGCTGAACCCCCCATATCATGATGCTGCCACCAGTCATCCTGTCCCTGCAGCTGAACCCCCCATAGCATGATGCTGCCACCAGTCATCCTGTCCCTGCAGCTGAGCCCCCCATAGCATGATGCTGCCACCAGCCGTCCTGTCCCTGCAGCTGAACCCCCCATAGCATGATGCTGCCACCAGCCGTCCTGTCCCTGCAGCTGAACCCCCCATAGCATGATGCTGCCACCAGTCGTCCTGTCCCTGCAGCTGAACCCCCCATAGCATGATGCCGCCACCAGCCGTCCTGTCCCTGCAGCTGAACCCCCCATAGCATGATGCTGCCACCAGTCGTCCTGTCCCTGCAGCTGAACCCCCCATAGCATGATGCTGCCACCTGTCATCCTGTCCCTGCAGCTGAACCCCCCATAGCATGATGCTGCTACCAGTCATCCTGTCCCTGCAGCTGAACCCCCCATAGCATGATGCTGCCACCAGTCGTCCTGTCCCTGCAGCTGAACCCCCCCATAGTATGATGCTGCCACCAGTCATCCTGTCCCTGCAGCTGAACCCCCCATAGCATGATGCTGCCACCAGCCGTCCTGTCCCTGCAGCTGAACCCCCCATAGCATGATGCTGCCACCAGCCGTCCTGTCCCTGCAGCTGATAACCCCCCATAGCATGATGCTGCCACCAGTCATCCTGTACCTGCAGCTGATAACCCCCCATAGCATGATGCTGCCACCAGTCGTCCTGTCCCTGCAGCTGAACCCCCCATAGCATGATGCTGCCACCAGCCGTCCTGTCCCTGCAGCTGATAACCCCCCATAGCATGATGCTGCCACCAGTCATCCTGTCCCTGCAGCTGAACCCCCCATAGCATGATGCTGCCACCAGTCATCCTGTCCCTGCAGCTGAACCCCCCATAGCATGATGCTGCCACCTGTCATCCTGTCCCTGCAGCTGAACCCCCCATAGCATGATGCTGCCACCAGTCGTCCTGTCCCTGCAGCTGAACCCCCCCATAGCATGATGCTGCCACCAGTCATCCTGTCCCTGCAGCTGAACCCCCCATAGCATGATGCTGCCACCTGTCATCCTGTCCCTGCAGCTGAACCCCCCATAGCATGATGCTGCCACCAGTCGTCCTGTCCCTGCAGCTGAACCCCCCCATAGCATGATGCTGCCTCCACCATGCCTCACTGTTGGGATGGTGTTGGGCAGGTGATGAGCGGTGCCTGGTTTTCTCCATCGCTTACAATTATCACCAGAAAGTTCTATCTTCATCTCATCAGAGCAGAGAATCTTATTCCTCACAGTCTGGGATCCTTCATGTGTTTTCTTATAATCTCTATGTGGCTTTCCTATGTCTTGCACTGAGGAGAGGCTTCCGTCAGGTCACTCTGCCATAAAGGCCCGACTGCTGGAGGCTGCAGTGATAGGTGACTGTGGAGCTTTCTCCCATCTCCCTCCTGCATCTCTGGAGCTCAGACACAGGGATCTTGGGGATCTTCTTTACCTCTCACCAAGGCTCTTTTCCTATGATTGCTCAGTTTGGCTGGAGGCCAGGTCTAGGAAGACTTCTGGTGGTCCCAAACGTCTGTCATTTAAGGATTATGAAGGTCTCTGTGCTCTTAGGAGCCTTGAGTTCTGCAGACATTCTCTGTAACCTTGGTCAGATCTGTGCCTGCCACAATTCTACTTCTGAGCTCCTTGGGCAGTTCCTTTGACCTCATGAGTCTCATTTGGTGTGACATGCACTGTGAGCTGTGAGGTCTTATATAGACAGGTGTGCACCTTTCCAAATCAAGTCCTATTGGTTTAATTAAACACAGCTGGACTCCAATGAAGGAGTAGAACCATCTCAAGGAGGATCACAAGGGAATGGACAGCATGTGACTTACATAGGAGTGTCTAAGCAAAGGGGCTGAATACTTATCATCAATACTGAGCAAAGGGGCTGAATACTTATCATCAATACTGAGCAAAGGGGCTGAATACTTATCATCAATACTGAGCAAAGGGACTGAATACTTATCATCAATACTGATCAAAGGGACTGAATACTTATCATCAATACTGAGCAAAGGGACTGAATACTTATCATCAATACTGAGCAAAGGGGCTGAATGCTTATCATCAATACTGAGCAAAGGGGCTGAATACTTATCATCAATACTGAGCAAAGGGACTGAATACTTATCATCAATACTGATCAAAGGGACTGAATACTTATCATCAATACTGAGCAAAGGGACTGAATACTTATCATCAATACTGAGCAAAGGGACTGAATACTTATCATCAATACTGGGCAAAGGGGCCGAATACTTATCATCAATACTGAGCAAAGGGGCTGAATACTTATCATCAACACTGAGCAAAGGGGCTGAATACTTATCATCAATACTGAGCAAAGGGGCTGAATACTTATCATCAATACTGATCAAAGGGACTGAATACTTATCACCAATACTGAGCAAAGGGACTGAATACTTATCATCAATACTGAGCAAAGGGACTGAATACTTATCATCAATACTGAGCAAAGGGGCTGAATACTTATCATCAATACTGAGCAAAGGGGCTGAATACTTATCATCAATACTGAGCAAAGGGGCTGAATACTTATCACCAATACTGAGCAAAGGGGCTGAATACTTATGACTATGTGATATTTCAATTTTTATTTTTATTATAAATTTGCACAAATCTCTACATTTCTGTATCCTCAGTGTAGATGGGGCAGATGTACATTAATGAGGAAAACATGAACTTTATAGACTTTACCAAATGGCTGCAATGAAACAAAGAGGGAAATATGTAAAGGTGTGAATACTTTCTGTACTCGCTGTATATAGGGGTGTGAATACTTTCTGTACCCGCTGTATATAGGGGTGTGAATACTTTCTGTACCCGCTGTATATAGGGGTGTGAATACTTTCTGTACCCGCTGTATATAGGGGTGTGAATACTTTCTGTACCCGCTGTATATAGGGGTGTGAATACTTTCCATACTCGCTGTATATAGGGTGTGAATACTTTCCGTACCCGCTGTATATAGGGGTGTGAATACTTTCTGTACTCGCTGTATATAGGGGTGTGAATACTTTCTGTACTCGCTGTATATAGGGGTGTGAATACTTTCCATACTCGCTGTATATAGGGGTGTGAATACTTTCTGTACCCGCTGTATACAGGGGTGTGAATACTTTCTGTACTCGCTGTATACAGGGGTGTGAATACTTTCTGTACTCGCTGTATATAGGGGTGTGAATACTTTCTGTACTCGCTGTATATAGGGGTGTGAATACTTTCTGTACCTGCTGTATATAGGGGTGTGAATACTTTCTGTACTCGCTGTATATAGGGGTGTGAATACTTTCCGTACTCGCTGTATATAGGGGTGTGAATACTTTCCGTACTCGCTGTATATAGGGGTGTGAATACTTTCCGTACTCGCTGTATATAGGGGTGTGAATACTTTCCGTACTCGCTGTATATAGGGGTGTGAATACTTTCTGTACTCGCTGTATATAGAGGTGTGAATACTTTCCGTACTCGCTGTATATAGGGGTGTGAAGACTTTCTGTACCCGCTGTATATAGGGGTGTGAATACTTTCTGTACTCGCTGTATATAGGGGTGTGAATACTTTCTGTACTCGCTGTATATAGGGGTGTGAATACTTTCCGTACCCGCTGTATATAGGGGTGTGAATACTTTCCGTACCCGCTGTATATAGGGGTGTGAATACTTTCCGTACCCCGCTGTATATAGGGGTGTGAATACTTTCCGTACCCGCTGTATATAGGGGTGTGAATACTTTCTGTACTCGCTGTATATAGGGTGTGAATACTTTCCGTACCCGCTGTATATAGGGGTGTGAATACTTTCTGTACTCGCTGTATATAGGGGTGTGAATACTTTCTGTACTCGCTGTATATAGGGGTGTGAATACTTTCCGTACCCGCTGTATATAGGGGTGTGAATACTTTCTGTACCCGCTGTATATGGGGGTGTGAATACTTTCCGTACCCGCTGTATATAAGGGTGTGAATACTTTCTGTACTCGCTGTATATGGGGGTGTGAATACTTTCTGTACTCGCTGTATATAGGGGTGTGAATACTTTCTGTACCCGCTGTATATAAGGGTGTGAATACTTTCTGTACCCGCTGTATATAGGGGTGTGAATACTTTCTGTACTCGCTGTATATAGGGGTGTGAATACTTTCTGTACCCGCTGTATATAAGGGTGTGAATACTTTCTGTACTCGCTGTATATGGGGGTGTGAATACTTTCTGTACCCGCTGTATATAAGGGTGTGAATACTTTCTGTACTCGCTGTATATGGGGTGTGAATACTTTCCGTACCCGCTGTATATGGACGGACAGGACATAGTGTTTCTTCTCATCACAATACTCTGAACAATTCAGCTGCAGTTTAAGTTCAGACTTTCGGCTTTAATCCGGTGATTGTATAATAATGTGAGGAGATATTGTTTATTACACTCCATCCCGCCATTTCAGGGGCTCAAAAGTAATTGGACAAATGAAATAATGAATTTCTAATACCTGGGTGAAGTGTTTGTTAGCAATGACTGTCTGTCTGTCTGTCTGTCGTCTTGACCTCATGGACATCACCAGATGCTGTTTCCTCCTCTTTAATGCTCTACAGACCTCTTACCCCAGACCTTTTACCCCAGACCTTTTACCCCAGGCCTTTTACCAAAGACCTTTTACCCCAGGCCTTTTACCCAGGCCTTTTACCCCAGGCCTTTTACCCAGGCCTTTTACCCCAGGCCTTTTACCCCAGGCCTTTTACCCCAGACCTTTTACCCCAGACCTTTTACCCCAGGCCTTTTACCCCAGACCTTTTACCCCAGGCCTTTTACCCCAGACCTTTTACCCCAGACCTTTTACCCCAGACCTTTTACCCCAGACCTTTTACCCCAGACCTTTTACCCCAGACCTTTTACCCCAGGCCTTTATTCAGTTGCTGTTTGTGGCTTTTCTGTTTGAAGTTTAGTCTGTAACAAGTGAAATGTGGCTCTATTGTGGTGAGATCCGATGACTGACGGCCATTCAGGAATATTCCACTTCTTTGCTTTGGCTCTATGTTTTGGGTCATTGTCCATCTGTATGATGAAACGCCGATCAGTTTGGCTGATTTGAGCTCACACAACGTCTCTGAAAACCCCAGAATTCATCCGGCTGCTTCTGTCCTGTGTCACATCATCAATAACCACAAGGACCTGGAGCCACTGGCAGCCATTCATGCCCGCCATCACACTGCCTTTGCCTGTGCAACAGATGATGTGGTATGTTTTGGACCATGAGCTGTACCCTGCCTTCACTATACTGTCACAATGGTCTCTCTTACTTTGGAGACATGTGACAATTTTGTCTCATTTGTCTCATTGTATTGAGACTTCATTTTCAAATGTGTTTCTTTCCTTTGGCAGTTTAGGAGTTAATGTCAGTTTCTGTTGCTAGCAAAGCGTCTTAGTTCTCTTTCCAGGTGTGGCTACTTTGTGATCACTCCCATCTCCTTTATATGGTCACATGATCCAGCATTCCTTGCTGGAGAATGAACTCCATTCCTGGCCAAGCTACCTGAGGTGAAAGAGGTTCTCTGGAGAACCTGACAGTTGCCAAGCCGTCTGTTGCCTGGGCGAGTGGCAACAGGCATGAAGTTGCATTTGTCTTTTCCCTGTCTGTCTCACCTACCCCTCTTGTTGTTTTTAGTGCAGTGGTTGGGACTAGTGCTCCCACCTGCCATTTCCCTATTTACGGTTACCATCAGGGCCAGAGAGGAACTAGGTATCCTGCTCGGCGACAGGGTGAAAGAACCCATACAGGGACGGTAGGGAGATGAGAGCATAGCCACAGGTGAGTGCAGGAGGTCTCCTTTCCCCCATTCCCTACGAGCAGGGCCCCACGTTGTATTTGTTCCCCTGGTGTTTCTTCTATTGTCATGTGTAGTGTGCCAGACACTGTTGGTCTGTGCGCCACTGTATCCAGACACTCCCTAGTGCTTGACACATACTTTTTTCTTTCCATCATTCTGGTAGAGGTTGATCTTGATTTCATCTGTCCAAAGAATATTCTTCCACAACTTTCCTGTTTTTTTAAGTTGTTTTTTTTTTTTTTGTAAAGCAAAGTCCAATCTAACCTTCTTATTCTTGAGGCTTATGAGTGTCTTGCACTGTGCAGTGACCCCTTAGCCTTCTTATTCTTGAGGCTTATGAGTGTCTTGCACCGTGCAGTGAACCCTTAGCCTTCTTATTCTTGAGGCTTATGAGTGTCTTGCACCGTGCAGTGAACCCTTAGTCTTCTTATTCTTGAGGCTTATGAGTGTCTTGCACTGTGCAGTGAACCCTTAGTCTTCTTATTCTTGAGGCTTATGAGTGGTTTGCACTGTGCAGTGAACCCTTAGTCTTCTTATTCTTGAGGCTTATGAGTGTCTTGCACCGTGCAGTGAACCCTTAGTCTTCTTATTCTTGAGGCTTCTGAGTGTCTTGCACTGTGCAGTGAACCCTTAGTCTTCTTATTCTTGAGGCTTCTGAGTGTCTTGCACCGTGCAGTGAACCCTTAGTCTTCTTATTCTTGAGGCTTATGAGTGTCTTGCACTGTGCAGTGACCCCTTAGCCTTCTTATTCTTGAGGCTTATGAGTGGTTTGCACTGTGCAGTGAACCCTTAGTCTTCTTATTCTTGAGGCTTATGAGTGTCTTGCACCGTGCAGTGAACCCTTAGTCTTCTTATTCTTGAGGCTTCTGAGTGTCTTGCACTGTGCAGTGAACCCTTAGTCTTCTTATTCTTGAGGCTTCTGAGTGTCTTGCACCGTGCAGTGAACCCTTAGTCTTCTTATTCTTGAGGCTTATGAGTGTCTTGCACCGTGCAGTGAACCCTTAGTCTTCTTATTCTTGAGGCTTATGAGTGTCTTGCACCGTGCAGTGAACCCTTAGTCTTCTTATTCTTGAGGCTTCTGAGTGTCTTGCACCGTGCAGTGATCCCTTAGCCTTCTTATTCTTGAGGCTTATGAGTGTCTTGCACCATGCAGGGAACCCTTAGCCTTCTTATTCTTGAGGCTTATGAGTGACTTGCACCGTGCAGTGAACCCTTAGTCTTCTTATTCTTGAGGCTTATGAGTGTCTTGCACCGTGCAGTGAACCCTTAGTCTTCTTATTCTTGAGGCTTCTGAGTGTCTTGCACCGTGCAGTGAACCCTTAGTCTTCTTATTCTTGAGGCTTATGAGTGTCTTGCACTGTGCAGTGAACCCTTAGCCTTCTTATTCTTGAGGCTTATGAGTGGCTTGCACCGTGCAGTGAACCCTTAGTCTTCTTATCCCTGAGGCTTATGAGTGTCTTGCACCATGCAGTGACCCCTTACCCCTTATTATTCTTGAGGCTTATGAGTGGCTTGCACCGTGCAGTGAACCCTTAGCCTTCTTATTCATGAGGCTTATGAGTGTCTTGCACCATGCAGTGAACCCTTAGTCTTCTTATTCTTGAGGCTTATGAGTGGCTTGCACCGTGCAGTGAACCCTTAGCCTTCTTATTCTTGAGGCTTATGAATGGCTTGCACCGTGCAGTGAACCCTTAGCCTTCTTATTCTTGAGGCTTATGAGTGGTTTGCACTGTGCAGTGAACCCTTAGTCTTCTTATTCTTGAGGCTTATGAGTGACTTGCACCGTGCAGTGAACCCTTAGCCTTCTTATTCTTGAGGCTTATGAGTGGCTTGCACCATGCAGTGAACCCTTAGTCTTCTTATCCCTGAGGCTTATGAGTGGCTTGCACCGTGCAGTGAACCCTTAGTCTTCTTATTCTTGAGGCTTATGAGTGTCTTGCACCGTGCAGTGAACCCTTAGTCTTCTTATTCTTGAGGCTTATGAGTGTCTTGCACCGTGCAGTGAACCCTTAGTCTTCTTATTCTTGAGGCTTATGAGTGTCTTGCACCGTGCAGTGAACCCTTAGTCTTCTTATTCTTGAGGCTTATGAGTGTCTTGCACCATGCAGTGAACCCTTAGCCTTCTTATTCATGAGGCTTATGAGTGTCTTGCACCATGCAGTGAACCCTTAGTCTTCTTATTCTTGAGGCTTATGAGTGGCTTGCACCGTGCAGTGAACCCTTAGCCTTCTTATTCTTGAGGCTTATGAATGGCTTGCACCGTGCAGTGAACCCTTAGCCTTCTTATTCTTGAGGCTTATGAGTGGTTTGCACTGTGCAGTGAACCCTTAGCCTTCTTATTCTTGAGGCTTATGAGTGACTTGCACCGTGCAGTGAACCCTTAGCCTTCTTATTCTTGAGGCTTATGAGTGGCTTGCACCGTGCAGTGAACCCTTAGTCTTCTTATTCTTGAGGCTTATGAGTGTCTTGCACCGTGCAGTGAACCCTTAGTCTTCTTATTCTTGAGGCTTATGAGTGTCTTGCACCGTGCAGTGAACCCTTAGTCTTCTTATTCTTGAGGCTTATGAGTGGTTTGCACTGTGCAGTGAACCCTTAGTCTTCTTATTCTTGAGGCTTATGAGTGGCTTGCACCGTGCAGTAAACCCTTAGTCTTCTTATTCTTGAGGTTTATGAGTGGCTTGCACCGTACAGTGAACCCTTAGCCTTCTTATTCTTGAGGCTTATGAGTAGTTTGCACTGTGCAGTGAACCCTTAGTCTTCTTATTCTTGAGGCTTATGAGTGGCTTGCACCATGCAGTGAACCCTTAGTCTTCTTATTCTTGAGGCTTATGAGTGGCTTGCACCATGCAGTGAACCCTTAGTCTTCTTATTCTTGAGGCTTATGAGTGTCTTGCACCATGCAGTGAACCCTTAGTCTTCTTATTCTTGAGGCTTATGAGTGTCTTGCACCGTGCAGTGAACCCTTAGTCTTCTTATCCCTGAGGTTTATGAGTGGTTTGCACCGTGCAGTGATCCCTTAGCCTTCTTATTCTTGTGGCTTATGAGTGTCTTGCACCATGCAGTGAACCCTTAGTCTTCTTATCCCTGAGGTTTATGAGTGGCTTGCACCGCGCAGTGATCCCTTAGCCTTCTTATTCTTGTGGCTTATGAGTGGCTTGCACCATGCAGTTAACCCTTAGCCTTCTTATTCTTGAGGCATATGAGTGGCTTGCACCGTGCAGTGAACCCTTAGCCTTCTTATTATTGAAGCTTATGAGTGGCTTGCACCGTGCAGTGAACCCTTAGTCTTCTTATCCCTGAGGCTTATGAGTGTCTTGCACCGTGCAGTGAACCCTTAGTCTTCTTATCCCTGAGGCTTATGAGTGTCTTGCACCGTGCAGTGACCCCTTAGCCTTCTTATTCTTGACGCTTATGAGTGGTTTGCACCGTGCAGTGAACCCTTAGCCTTCTTATTCTTGAGGCTTATGAGTGGCTTGCACCGTGCAGTGAACCCTTAGTCTTCTTATTCTTGAGGCTTACGAGTGTCTTGCACTGTGCAGTGAACCCTTAGCCTTCTTATTCTTGAGGCTTACGAGTGTCTTGCACTGTGCAGTGAACCCTTAGTCTTCTTATTCTTGAGGTTTATGAGTGGTTTGCACCGTGCAGTGAACCCTTAGCCTTCTTATTCTTGAGGCTTATGAGTGTCTTGCACTGTGCAGTGAACCCTTAGTCTTCTTAGTCTTTAGGTTTATGAGTGGTTTGCACCGTGCAGTGACCCCTTAGCCTTCTTATTCTTGAGGCTTATGAGTGGTTTGCACCGTGCAGTGAACCCTTAGCCTTCTTATTCTTGAGGCTTATGAGTGTCTTGCACCGTGCAGTGAACCTTTAGCCTTCTTATTCTTGAGGCTTACGAGTGTCTTGCACTGTGCAGTGAACCCTTAGTCTTCTTAGTCTTGAGGTTTATGAGTGGTTTGCACCGTGCAGTGAACCCTTAGCCTTCTTAGTCTTGAGGTTTATGAGTGGTTTGCACCGTGCAGTGAACCCTTAGCCTTCTTATTCTTGAGGCTTACGAGTCTCTTGCACCGTGCGGTGAACCCTCTGTATTCTCTTGCACCGTGCAGTGAAGCCTCGGTATTCTCTTGCACCGTGCAGTGAACCCTCTGTATTCTCTTGCACCGTGCAGTGAACCCTCTGTATTCTCTTGCACCGTGCAGTGAACTCTCTGTATTCTCTTGCACCGTGCAGTGAACCCTCTGTATTCTCTTGCACCATGCAGTGAAGCCTCTGTATTGTCTTGCACCGTGCAGTGAAGCCTCGGTATTCTCTTGCACCGTGCAGTGAACCCTCTGTATTCTCTTGCACCGTGCAGTGAACCCTCTGTATTCTCTTGCACCGTGCAGTGAACCCTCTGTATTCTCTTGCACCGTGCAGTGAACCCTCTGTATTCTCTTGCACCGTGCAGTGAACCCTCTGTAGTCTCTTGCACCGTGCAGTGAACCCTCTGTAGTCTCTTGCACCGTGCAGTGAACCCTCTGTATTCTCTTGCACCGTGCAGTGAACCCTCTGTACTCTCTTGCACCGTGCAGTGAACCCTCTGTATTCTCTTGCACTGTACAGTGAAGCCTCGGTATTCTCTTGCACCATGCAGTGAAGCCTCTGTATTCTCTTGCACCGTGCAGTGAGCCCTCTGTATTCTCTTGCACCGTGCAGTGAACCCTCTGTATTCTCTTGCACTGTGCAGTGAACCCTCTGTATTCTCTTGCACCGTGCAGTGAACCCTCTGTATTCTCTTGCACCGTGCAGTGAAGCCTCGGTATTCTCTTGCACTGTACAGTGAACCCTCTGTATTCTCTTGCACTGTACAGTGAAGCCTCTGTATTCTCTTGCACCGTGCAGTGAACCCTCGGTACTCTCTTGCACCGTGCAGTGAACCCTCGGTACTCTCTTGCACCGTGCAGTGAACCCTCTGTATTCTCTTGCACCGTGCAGTGAACCCTCTGTATTCTCTTGCACCGTGCAGTGAACCCTCTGTATTCTCTTGCACTGTACAGTGAACCCTCTGTATTCTCTTGCACTGTACAGTGAAGCCTCTGTATTCTCTTGCACCGTGCAGTGAACCCTCGGTATTCTCTTGCACTGTACAGTGAACCCTCTGTATTCTCTTGCACTGTACAGTGAAGCCTCTGTATTCTCTTGCACCGCGCAGTGAACCCTCGGTATTCTCTTGCACCGCGCAGTGAACCCTCTGTATTTCTCTGCACCGTGCAGTGAACCCTCTGTATTCTCTTGCACCGTGCAGTGAACCCTCTGTATTCTCTTGCACCGTCCATTATATAACTAGAACTTGAATATGTTTCAGTAAACAGGTAAAAAGAACAGTGTCCAAATATATATGGACCCAACTGTATTAACCCTTCCAACTTCCACTTTTCCTCCCCTATAACGTTTCCATTCTTCTGTCCACATTGACGGATTGAAGTCCTGGAAAACGGGGAAGGAAAATTCCAAAGGGGGTGAAATTGCTGAAAAAGATACACCCCGATTGTAGCTTTCTTTTTGGGGATTGTGTTTACGGGGCGCATTGTTTTCTGTTTACCGATCGGGTGAATTATTCTATATTGTGACTCTTTATGGACTCAGTGATGCCACAATTTAATTTACCATATTTTTTGGATTATAAAACACTTTTTTGCAATCCCCCAAATTGGTGGAAAAACGGGGAAGCGTCTTACAATCTGAACCCAAACAAAAAAAAACAACATTCGGAGGGGGCGGGGGTAGAACGGAGGTGCAGGAGGCAGGGTCCACAGGACTGTGTGGAGGGTGTGTGTACAGCTTGGATGGAGATCCGTGGCCATTTTCTTGAAGTCTCAACCTCTAGTGTCCACTTGCAGCTTGGTATGCAATGCAGGCACATAGAAAATGGCAGCTCCCACCGCACATTGGACACCCCCGTAGCAGCAGGCCCGAAGCTGTGCCCCCACATTCCATGCACCCATTGACCCCACCTCTACTCCACCCCCGCGACCCTCCCTCAGTATGTCATGGGAGGCTATGGTGGGTCCAGGATGAGGGGGTTACAGTAGGTCCAGATGGGGTGCCATGTACCAGGATGGGGGGTTACAGTGGGTCAAGGATAGGGTGCCATGTAACAGTATAGGAGGTTACAGTGGGTCCAGGATGAGCTGCCATGTACCAGGATGGGGGGGTTAAGGTGGGTACAGGATGGGGTGCCATGTACCTGGATGGGGGGCTTACAGTGGATCCAGGATGGGGGGCCATGTTCCAGGATGGGGGGGGGGGGGGGGTTGCGGTGGGTCCAGGATAGGTGTCATGTAACAGGATGGGGGGTTACGGTGGGTCCAGGATGGGGTGCCATTTAACTGGATGGGGGGCTATGGTGGGTCCAGGATGGAGTGCCATGTACCAGGATGGGGGGCGTATGGTGGGTCAAGAATGGGGGTTTACAATGGGTCCATGATGGGGTGCCATGTACCAGGATGGGGGGATTACAGTGGGTGCAAGATGGGGTGCCATGTACCAGGATGGGGGTGTACAGTTGGTCAAGGATAGGGTGCCATATAACAGGATGGGGGGTTATGGTGGGTTCAGGATGGGGTGCCATATTCCAGGATGGGGGGGTTACAGTGGGTGCAAGATGGGGTGCTATGTACTAGGATGGGGGGGTGTATGGTCAGTGAAGGATAGGGTGCCAAGTAACAGGATGGGGGGTTACGGCGGGTCCAGGATGGTGTGCTATGTAACTGGATGGAAGGGCTATGGTTGGTCCAGGATGGGGTGCCATGTACCAGGATGGGGGCTTACGGAGAGTCCAGGATGGGGGGTTACAGGGGTCCAGGATGGGGTGCTATGTTACAGCATGAGGGGCTTACGGTGGGTGCAAGATGGGTTGCCATGTACCAGGATTGGCGTTTTACGGTTGGTTAAGGATAGGGTGCCATGTAACAGGATGGGGGGGGTTAAGTTGGGTACAGGATGGGTTGCCATGTACCAGGATGGGGGGCTTACGGTGGATCCAGGATGGGGGGCCATGTTCCAGGATGGGGGGAACTTACGGTGGGTCCATGATGGGGTGCCATGTACCATGATGGGGGGGGGGGGGATTGTGGTGGGTCCATAATAGGTGCCATGTAACAGGATGGGGGTTACGGTGGGTCCAGGAAGGGGGGCGATGTAACTGGATGAGAGGGCTGTGTTGGGTCCAGGATGGGGTGCCATGTACCAGGATGGGGGCTTATTTTGGGTCCAGGATGGGGGGGTATGGTGGGTCCAGGATGGGGTGCCATGTAACAGGATGGGTGGGTTCGGTGGATCCAGGATGGAGCGCCGTGTAACAGGATAGGGGGGTTACGGTGGGTCCAGGATGGGATGCCATGTAGCAGGATAGGGGGCTATTGTGGGTCCGGGATGGGGATATATATACCAGGATGGGGGACATATACTGATTGTAAGACTGACACTGGCATTTAACATTAAAAATGATTTTTTGCTCTTTCCTTCTCCAAATTGGGTGCGTTTTATAATCCAGTGCGTCTTGTAAAGCAAAAAATTCGGTATATGTTATCTTTTTTTAATGGGGAAAAGGTGGGGAAGCGGACGGTTATGAGGTTTTTATAGAAACCCACAAAAAAGTCCGTTGTGTAAAGGGCTGAATTTACATGTAACTTTCTGTATTTTTAGGAGTCAGAGACTAAACACTGTGATGGATCGCCGAACTGGGATACAGAAAATAACCAGGTATGTACCAGGATGGCGGGGTTACATTGGGTCCAGGATGGGGTGCCATGTACCAGGATGGAGGGATTATGGTGTGTCCAGGATGAGGTGCCATGTACCAGGATGGAGGTACGGTGGGTCCATGATGGGGTGCCATGTACCAGGATGGGGGGGAGTGCGGTGGGTCCAGGATGGGGTGCCATGTACCAGGATGGAGGTACGGTGAGTCCAGGACGGGCTGCCATGTACCAGGATGGAGGGATTATGGTGTGTCCAGGATGGGGTGCCATGTAACAGGACGGAGGTACGGTGGGTCCAGGATGGGGTGCCATGTACCAGGATGGGGGAAAGGGGGGGTGCGGTGGGTCCAGGATGGGGTGCCATGTAACAGGATGGAGGGATTATGGTGTGTCCAGGATGGGGTGCCATGTACTAGGATGGGGGGGATTTGTGTGGTGGGTCCAGGATAGGTGCAATGTAACAGGTTGGGGGGGTATGTTAGGGCCAGGATGGGGTGTCATGTAACAGGATTGGGGGGTTACGGTGGGTTCAGTATGGGGTGCCATGTAACAGGATGGGGGGTTACGGTGGATCCAGGATGGGGTGCCATGTAACAGGATGGGGAGGTTATGGTGGGTCCAGGATGGGATGCCATGTAACAGGATGGGGGGGGGTTACGGTGGGTTCAGTTTGGGGTTCCATGTAACAGGATGGGGGGTTACGGTGGATCCAGGATGGGGTGCCATGTAACAGGATGGGGAGGTTATGGTGGGTCCAGGATGGGATGCCATGTAACAGGATGGGGGGGGGGTTACGGTGGGTTCAGTTTGGGGTTCCATGTAACAGGATGGGGGGGTACGGTGGATCCAGGATAGGGTGCCATGTAACAGGATGGGCGGGTTATGGTGGGTCCAGGATGGGATGCCATATAACAGGATGGGGGGCTATGGTGGGTCCAGGGTGGGGTTATATATACCAGGATGGGGAACATGTATACTGATTGTAAGACGGACACTGGCATTATAAGATGGACTCATTTAACATTAAAAATTATTTTTCTCCTCTTTTCCTTCACCAAATTTGGGTGCGTCTTATAATCCAGTGCGTCTTATAAAGCAAAAAATACGGTATATGTTATCTTTATATATAATGGGGAAAATGTGGGGATGCGGACAGTTATGAGGTTTTTATAGAAACCCACAAAGAAGTCCATTGTGTAAAGGACTGAATTTACCTGTAACTTTCTGTATTTTAGGAGATTCCTTACTGTGCGAGATCGTCGTATATTTACACTGCGAACTGGGATCCAAACAAAGAACATTTCAGGGATTTAAATACGGTGACACCAAGAGGTAAATGACCCTTCTGTAACTCCACTATAGGACTATCCAGTTTCCATGTATGTGACGCACCCCTCCAGGGTCTTAGGATTCTCGGTACCGGGCTTTGAGGCTTCACGGGAATCGAGACCCGGCTCTGTGACCCTGGCGGTGTCATTAAAAGTTCAGGGATTGTGGCTCTCTTCTTTAGAGGAGGTCATGAGGACAGGGAGTTTCTTCAGGAGAGGATGACTGGACCTGGGGATAACTGTTTTACGTAACGCCACCTGCAGGTTGCGGCTATAGATGGCCGCCGCTGCACGACAGTTCCTCTGGGGCTGGTGGTGATGATGCAGCAGAGTTGTTATGCCCTCTACGGGTAGGGCTGATCGCAGGGGCAGCAGATGTTACTGAGTGAGTTGGTAGCTATATTCCAGCACAAGGCTTGCGACGCGTCAAGAAAGGTCACGGACACAGCGGGTTGCAGTCTTTACATGTTTACTCACAGTCACTGTGCAACAGCCTGCTGAATGCTAGGTTCTCGGAGGAAGGGATCCAGCTACTCCTGGGTAGTTGGATGACACTCAACCGGTACCGCCTTCTCTCTGTCCTTTCTCGGTCATCTCACACTGCACTTGCTTCGCCCTCCTACCTTGCGCCTCGCCACACAGAGCCGCGAGCCAGCAACCGCGGGTCTCTCCTAGGGTTACTTGAAGGTCTGTCCCTGGACCCTATATGGCCACCTTTTCAGCGGATGTGTGCGGTGTCGGCTGCGGCACTTTGGAAATACTGCAGCCTCAGGTTTGCTAGCTGAGCCTGGTCTGGTCTTATCCACTAGTCTTGGGGTCTCTGTGCCCCTGTTCTGCGGCCTGGTCCTTCCACGGCCTGTGACTGGCAATTGATGCGAGCCCCACGGGTGGATCGCTCACTACCCCGTGCCTCTGGGACACCCTCTTTCTCCTGGAGCACCCGGTTTCTCTCCTTCTGCTCCTCAGTCAGGCCTTAGGACGAGCTCCCAACAGCTCCAGTCCTCTGGAAACGTCTCCAGTCTTTTGGTGTAATATAACTAATGGTATGTTTTCCCACAGGTGAAGGACGTTATATGACTATACAAATAGATTTGTTGTTTGAAGGAATTCAGGAGCCGCTGCGCCTCCCCCTCGGGTGAAGGTGAGAGTGTGCTCAGGCAAAGAGTGGATCAAGAATCCTTGCAGAGAAAGAAAGACAATCAACATCAAACTGAAGGTAAAGTAACATCAGATCCAAACGCCCTGAGAATGAATGACTGGTGCATCAGTCCGCTGATTTTGGGGGATTTGAGTTTTTTTCAGATTTATTTTAAACTTTTTAAAATTTTTTTACTTTATTGTACTTGGCGCCTTAGCACTGGAGTGTGTGATCGCATCTCCTGTTCATAGCCGTGCAGCTGCACATCTGTGAACAGGAGAGATGATCATTTACTGTGGATGCAGGTGCTCACCAGACGTCCACAGCAAGTGTGTCATCATGGCATCTGAGGTCTTCACAGGACCCCGGGCTGTCATGGCAATGCATCAAGGCCCACTTGATCAGATGAGCTAACAGGTGCAGGGGATGATGTGAGCTCAGCGTGTGATCAGATCAGCTGAAATGTGCAGGGGATGATGCGAGCTCAGGGTGTGATCAGATCAGCTGACATGTGCGGGGGAATGATGTGAGCTCAGCGTGTGATCAGATAAGCTGACATGTACAGGGGATGATGCGAGCTCAGGGTGTGATCAGATAAGCTGACATGTGCGGGGGAATGATGTGAGCTCAGCGTGTGATCAGATAAGCTGACATGTACAGGGGATGATGCGAGCTCAGGGTGTGATCAGATCAGCTGACATGTGCAGGGGATGATGGGAGCTCAGGGTGTGATCAGATAAGCTGAGATGTGCAGGGGATGATGCGAGCTGAGCGTGTGATCAGATAAGCTGACATGTGCAGGGGATGATGCGAGCTCAGCGTGTGATCAGATAAGCTGACATGTACGGGAGATGATGCGAGCTCAGGGTGTGATCAGATAAGCTGACATGTACAGGGGATGATGCGAGCTCAGGGTGTGATCAGATCAGCTGACATGTACAGGGGATGATGCGAGCTCAGGGTGTGATCAGATAAGCTGAGATGTGCAGGGGATGATGCGAGCTGAGCGTGTGATCAGATAAGCTGACATGTGCAGGGGATGATGCGAGCTCAGCGTGTGATCAGATAAGCTGACATGTACGGGAGATGATGCGAGCTCAGGGTGTGATCAGATAAGCTGACATGTACGGGAGATGATGCGAGCTCAGGGTGTGATCAGATAAGCTGACATGTACAGGGGATGATGCGAGCTCAGGGTGTGATCAGATTAGCTGACATGTACAGGGGATGATGCGAGCTCAGGGTGTGATCAGATAAGCTGAGATGTGCAGGGGATGATGCGAGCTGAGCGTGTGATCAGATAAGCTGACATGTGCAGGGGATGATGGGAGCTCAGCGTGTGATCAGATAAGCTGACATGTACGGGAGATGATGCGAGCTCAGGGTGTGATCAGATAAGCTGACATGTACAGGGGATGATGCGAGCTCAGGGTGTGATCAGATCAGCTGACATGTACAGGGGATGATGCGAGCTCAGGGTGTGATCAGATAAGCTGAGATGTGCAGGGGATGATGCGAGCTGAGCGTGTGATCAGATAAGCTGACATGTGCAGGGGATGATGCGAGCTCAGCGTGTGATCAGATAAGCTGACATGTACGGGAGATGATGCGAGCTCAGGGTGTGATCAGATAAGCTGACATGTACAGGGGATGATGCGAGCTCAGGGTGTAATCAGATAAGCTGACATGTACAGGGGATGATGCGAGCTCAGGGTGTGATCAGATAAGCTGACATGTACAGGGGATGATGCAAGCTCAGGCTGTGATCAGATCAGCTGACATGTACAGGAGATGATGGGAGCTCAGGGTGTGATCAGATCAGCTGACATGTACAGGGGATGATGGGAGCTCAGCGTGTGATCAGATCAGCTGACATGTACAGGGGATGATGGGAGCTCAGGGTGTGATCAGATCAGCTGACATGTACAGGGGATGATGCGAGCTCAGCGTGTGATCAGATCAGCTGACATGTACAGGGGATGATGGGAGCTCAGGGTGTGATCAGATCAGCTGACATGTGCAGGGGATGATGGGAGCTCAGGGTGTGATCAGATCAGAGGGAAGGTCATGGCCAATTACTGTTACGCCCTTGGTCGTGAAGGGGTTATGTTATATTAAAGAGGTGTGCCACTTTTGAAATACCGCACTGTCTTAACTGCAGTTTGTTTAAAAAATATAAATAAAAATGCTGTGTTCTCCTCACCATCCCCAGGTCCCCCAGAGTCTCTACCGCCCCGATTACTCATGGTGTGCACAGCGACATGGAGATGTACCCGCCCCGGATCACAAGGAGGAAGGCGAGCTCACCAGTGTGGCCCCCCTGAGGCTCCGCTGGTTCTCATACAAGGACAGTTACTGGCAAAGAACTGTGGATTTGTCATCCACATGGCTGCGAAGACTAGAAGAAGGCAACGAATTGGATGAGGATGAGGATGAGGATGAAGGTGAGCTCAGCAGTGTGGTCTACTCAATCTAAGGATCATTCACACATCAGTGTATGTGCCAAAGCAGGGGCGTAACTACAATAAGTGCTCGGGATGCAATCACACCCGGGCCCTGGAGCCTAGGGGGCCCCAAAAGTATAGAGAAAGACAACTGCTATTAAAGATTTGCAATAATTGGGGGCCCCATTGGAGCTTTTGCATTGGGGCCCATGAACTTCAGGTTCCGCCCCTGGGTGACACACAAAACTATCACGGAACCATTCACACTTGTTCTGTGGTTCGGAGACGCTCCTGATTTTGGCTAATACTGCAGTGTGAATGAGGCCTTATACTATGTCCTGAAGGGCTTCAGTAGCGAGCTCTGTATCTGACCACAGGTGTATCTAGGTTTTCTGGCCCCCGGGGCATGAATTCATTTTGGCGCCCCCCCCCCCCCTCCCCGAGTGGTCTGAGTAGTCGTCATGTGACCAATCATCCATATGTGATTTACATACTTAGTCAGTGTATGTGTGTGTATTTATTAAGCCCCGCCCACTCCATATAGCCCCGCCCATTCCACACAGCCCTGTCTATTTCCCATAGCCTTGCCCACTTCATATCCTGCATTTCCACATAGCCCCGCCTCATCCACATAGCCCCACCCCTGGGACTATTTTGAGGACTATACTTAGGGGCAGCACTATGAAAGGGGTGGGGCTATGTGTAGGGGGGGGGCTATGATACATACACATACATACATTACCATATATTGGAGATATTGCCATATATGAGCATTATGACTATATATGGGCATTACGCCCGGGCAGCGCCAGGCTCTACAGTTAGTATATGATACGAGTGGAGTGGCCATGTGAGCTGAATCCTGACAGTGAGTATATTACACAGTGTTAGGATTGGGCTACAGGGCTTAATGTTACAGTATAATTAAAGGGCTTGTCCAGGTTTACGATGTAAGTCTGTAATCCCTCTAGGTGACTGCAGGCCTCTGAATTCTTACAGCGCGTGGTCTGCACACTGTCAGGATTCTATGGACATGTGAGCACAGTTATGCGATTTATATACCTCTGACTAGACATGTCCATGTCCAGCCTCGCTCAATTCACTTTCATTGATCGAGGTCACAGATATCTAGTCAGCACGTGACTGCATGTGTGTATTTCACATACTTGTGGTTATGTGACTTCCCACTCTCGCCGCCATCACCAGAGAATACTGACAGCGTGCAGTGTATGCACTGTGAGAATTCAGAAGTCTGCAGTCTCCTAGAGAGACACATAGTGACTGCATGGAAGGTGGATGGAGCACATATATGAGGATGGGGCACATATACTGGGATGGGGTATCGTATACCAGGATATGGACACACATACCACTATGGGGGATCATATGCCAGGATATAGGGCACATACTAGGATGGAGCACATATCCGAGGATGGGGCACATATACCTGGATAGGGTATGATATACCAGGATATCGGCACATATACCACAATGGAGGATCATATACCAGGGTATGGTCACATATACCTAGATGGGGATCAAATAGCAGGATATCGGCACATATACCAGGATATGGGTATTTATACCAGGATGGAGTATCATATATCAGGATATGGACACCTATACCAGACACCTGTACCAGGATGGGGGATCATATACCAGGATATGGCCACATATAACATGATGGAGGGTCATATATCAGGTTATGGGGATCATACCAGGATGGGGGGGTCATATACCATGATATGGGCAAATATACCAGCATGGGGGATCTTATACCAGGATATAGGCACATATAAAAGGATGGGGAAGGGTTATATACCAGGATATGGGCACATATACCAGGATGGGGGGGCCATATACCAGGATATGGGCACATACCAGAATGGGGGGGTCATACCAGGATATGGGTACATATACCAGCATATAAGCACATATACCAGGATGGGGGATCATATACCAGAATATGGGCTCATAGCAGGATGGGGGGGTCATACCAGTATATGAGTACATATACCAGGATGAGGGGTCATATACCAGGATATGGGCACATATACCAGGATGGGAGGTTATATACCAAGATATTGGCAAATATACCAGGATGGGGTATCCTATACCTGGGTATGGGGATCATACCAGGATCGGGGGTCATATACCAGGATATAGGGCATATACCAGCATGGGGGATCATATACCAGGATATGGGGCACATACCGGGATGGAGGGGGGCATATATCAGGATATTGGGCACATACCAGGATGGGGGGTTATATACCATGATATGGGGCACATACCAGGATGGGGGGGTCATACCAGGATATTGGCACATACCAAGATGGGTGTCATATACCAGGATGGGTGGGCATATACCAGGATGGGGTTCATATACCAGGATATAGGGCACATACCAGGATTCGGTATCATATACCAGGATATGACGCATATGTATTAGGATGGGGGATCATATACCAGGATATGGGTACATATACCAGGATAGGGATCATATACCAGGATATGGGCACATATACCAGGATGGGGAATCATATAGCTTGATATGGAGCACATACCAGAATGGAGTATCATATACTAGGATAAGGACACATATACCAGCATGGGGGGTCACATACTAGAATATGGACACATGTACCAGGATGGTGTATCATATACCAAGATATGGGCACATGCCAGGATGGGGATCATATACCAGGATATGGGCACATATACTAGGATGGGGGGTCATATACTAGGATATGGGGCACATACACCAGGATATGGGCACATACCAGGATTGGGGATCATAAACCAGGTTATGGGAACATATACCAGGAAAGGGGGTCATATACCAGGATATGGACACACATATCAGGATTTGGTATCATATACCAAGATATGGGCAAATATACCAGGATGGGGTATCATATACCAGGATATGGACAAATACCAGGATGAGGGGTCATATACCAGGATATGGGGCACATACCAGGATGGGGTATCATATACCAGGGTATGGGGTACATACCAGGATGGGGTATCATATACCAGAATATAGGGCACATACCAGGATGGGGGTCATATACCAGGATATGAGCAAATATACCAGGATGGGGTATCATATACCAGGATATAGACACATACCAGGATGAGGGGTCATATACCAGGATATGGGGCACATACCAGGATGGGGTATCATATACCAGGGTATGGGGTACATACCAGGATGGGGTATCATATACCAGAATATAGGGCACATACCAGGATGGGGTATCATATACCAGAATATAGGGCACATACCAGGATGGGGGTCATATACCAGGATATAGGGCACATACCAGGATGGGGGTCATATACCAGGATATAGGGCACATACCAGGATGGGGATCATATACCAGGATATAGGGCACATACCAGGATGGGGTATCATATACCAGGATATAGGGCACATACCAGGATGGGGGATCATATACCAGGATATCAGGCACATACCAGGATGGGGGGTCTTATACCAGGATATGAGCAAATATACCAGGATGGGGTATTATATACCTGCATAAGGGCACATACCAGGATGGGGGGGTCATGTACCAGGATATGGGTACATATACCAGGATGGGGGATCATATATCAGGATATGGGTACATACCAGGATGGGGGTCATATACCAGGATATGAGCAAATATATCAGGATGGGGTATCCTATACCATGATATGGGGCACATACCAGGATGGGGGGGGTCATACCAGGATATTGGCACATACCAAGATGGGGTGTCATATACCAGGATGGGTGGGCATATACCAGGATGGGGTTCATATACCAGGATATAGGGCACATACCAGGATGGGTGATCATATACCAGGATATGGGGCACATACCAGGATGGGGGGGTCATACCAGGATATTGGCACATACCAAGATGGGGTGTCATATATCAGGATGGGAGGGCACATACCAGAATGTGGGGTCATATACCAGGATATAGGGCACAACATACCAGGATGGGGGGGTCGTATACCAGGATATGGGCACCTACACCAGGATGGGGGGTCATATACCAGGATATGGACACCTTTTCCAGGATGGGGTGTCATATACCAAGATATGGGCAAATATACCAGGATGAGGTATCCTATACCAGGATATGGGGATCATACCAAGATGGGGGATCATATACCAGGATGGGGTATCATATACAAGGATGGGGGGTCATATACCAGGATATGAGTAAATATACCAGGATGGGGTATCATATACCAGGAGATGGGGCACATACCAGGATGGGGGGTCATATACCAGGATATGGGGCACATACCAGGATGGGGGGTCATATACCAGGATATGGGGCACATACCAGGATAAAGGGCATATACCAGGATGGGGTATTATTATTATTATTATTATTATTATTTACTAGATGGCGGTCCGATTCTAAAGAATCGGGTAGTCTAGAATTCATATATAGTTTTATTTACTAATAGATGGTGGCCCGATTCTAACACATCGGGTATTCTAGAATATGTATGTAGTTTATTTATGAAGATTTAAGAATGATGCAATGAATACACAGGTTTTTCGGAATAAAATATATACATTATCATTTAAATCCTGCGGCAATATCACTGATTGGTTGCAGCCGGCCATGACCAGTCAGCGAAGACGGTTTAAATCCCACGCCAATATCGCTGATTGTTTGCTTCCGCCCATTTGAGATGTGGTTGGGGACCGCCCCTTTAAGACGTGGTTGGGGACCGCCCCTTTAAGACGTGGTTGGGGACCGCCCCTTTAAGACGTGGTTGGGGACCGCCCCTTTAAGACGTGGTTGGGGACCGCCCCTTTAAGACGTGGTTGGGGACCGCCCCTTTAAGACGTGGTTGGGGACCGCCCCTTTAAGACGTGGTTGGGGACCGCCCCTTTAAGACGTGGTTGGGGACTGCCCCTTTAAAAAGTGGTTGGGGACAGCCCCTTTAAGAAGTGGTTGGGGTCCTCTCCTGTAAGAACTGGTTGGGGATGGCCCTTTTAAAACATGGTTGGGGACCGCCCCTTTAAAAAGTGGTTGGAGACTGCCCCTTTAAAAAGTGGTTGTGGACTGCCCTTTTAAGAACTGATTGGGGATGGCCCCTTTAAGACATGGTTGGGGACCGCCCCTTTAAAAAGTGGTTGGAGACTGCCCCTTTAAGAAGTGGTTGTGGACTGCCCCTTTAAGAAGTGGTTGGGGTCCGCTCCTGTAAGAACTGGTTGGGGATGGCCCCTTTAAGACATGGTTGGGGACCGCCCCTTTAAAAAGTGGTTGGAGACTGCCCCTTTAAAAAGTGGTTGTGGACTGCCCCTTTAAGAAGTGGTTGGGGTCCGCTCCTGTAAGAACTGGTTGGGGATGGCCCCTTTAAGACATGGTTGTGGACCGCCCCTTTAAGACGTGGTAGTGGACCGCCCCTTTAAGACATGGTTGGGGACTGCCCTTTTAAGACATGGTTGGGGACCGCCCCTTTAAGACGTGGTTGGGGACCGCCCCTTTAAGACGTGGTTGGGGACCGCCCCTTTAAGACGTGGTTGGGGACCGCCCCTTTAAGACGTGGTTGGGGACCGCCCCTTTAAGACGTGGTTGGGGACCGCCCCTTTAAGACGTGGTTGGGGACCGCCCCTTTAAGACGTGGTTGGGGACCGCCCCTTTAAGACGTGGTTGGGGACCGCCCCTTTAAGAAGTGGTTGGGGACCGCCCCTTTACAAAGTGGTTGGGGACTGCCCCTTTACAAAGTGGTTGGGGACTGCCCCTTTACAAAGTGGTTGGGGACTGCCCCTTTACAAAGTGGTTGGGGACTGCCCCTTTACAAAGTGGTTGGGGACTGCCCCTTTAAGACGTGGTTTGGGACTGCCCCTTTAAGACGTGGTTGGGGACTGCCCCTTTAAAAAGTGTTTGGGGACTGCCCCTTTAAAAAGTGGTTGGGGTCCTCTCCTGTAAGAACTGGTTGGGGTCCTCTCCTGTAAGAACTGGTTGGGGACTGCCCCTTTAAAAAGTGGTTGGGGACTGCCCCTTTAAAAAGTGGTTGGGGACTGCCCCTTTAAAAAGTGGTTGGGGACTGCCCCTTTAAAAAGTGGTTGGGGACCGCCCCTTTAAAAAGTGGTTGGGGACTGCCCCTTTAAAAAGTGGTTGGGGACTGCCCCTTTAAAAAGTGGTTGGGGACTGCCCCTTTAAAAAGTGGTTGGGGACTGCCCCTTGAAAAAGTGGTTGGGGACTGCCCCTTTAAAAAGTGGTTGGGGACTGCCCCTTTAAAAAGTGGTTGGGGACAGCCCCTTGAAAAAGTGGTTGGGGACAGCCCCTTGAAAAAGTGGTTGGGGTCCTCTCCTGTAAGAACTGGTTGGGGACTGCCCCTTTAAAAACTGGTTGGGGATGGCCCCTTTAAGATGTGGTTGGGGTCTGCCCCTTTAAAAAGTGGTTGGAGTCCGGCCCTTTAAGACATGGTTGGGGACTGCCCCTTTAAGATATGGTTGGGGATGGCCCCTTTAATACACTGAGCACAGTGTATTTGAATTATGGCGCGCGGCGCTATTCCGAGGTCGGCTCCCGGCTATCTCGCGCCCGCTCCGTCCGCCGTAGCTCGGCTCTAAGTGCAGCGGACCTTCCTGAGGTCTGCTCCGCTTAGGGCCGCCATCTTGGTCCACCCTGAGCGGGCGTACATGACGCTGGTGACGTCACTTATCTCCGGACATTTATCTCCGGACATTTATCTCCGGACAAAGCCACGGAAGTTGGCTTTTGGCAGGAAGTAGAATTCTAGGCAATTATATAGTAGATTTATATAGCGCCATTATATTCCATGGCGCTTTACATGTTAAAAAGGGCAGACTAGGACAAGTAACATAGTAACAATACAAGTAACAATAAATGTGGACAATTCAGTTGTACAGATACAAGAGGGGAGACTCGTATACCAGGATATAGGGCACATACCAGGATGGGGGGTCTTATACCAGGATATGGGGCACATACCAGGATGGGGGGTCTTATACTAGGATATGGGGCACATACCAGGATGGGGGGTCATATACCAGGATGGTGTGGGCACAAGTTTCCGCCTCTAGATGAGCAATGTTGGTAGACACATCCCTGAAAGACTTGCAGCAGTAATTGCAGCAAAAGGTGAATCCTGCAAAGTATTGTATGTCTTCATGATGCTGAATAGAAATGCACATCACAATGGTCAGATTTCTATAGGTGTCCTTTCTACTTAGTGTTGGTATCACATACAATCCCAATATACAGTGTTGGCCAAAAGTATTGACACCCCTGCAATTCTGTCAGATAATCCTCAGTTTCTTCCTGACAATGATTGCAATCACAAATTCTTTGCTATTATTATCTTCATTTAATTTGTCTTCAATGAAAAAACGCAAAAAGATTTGTCCTAAAGCCAAATTGGATCTAATTCCACCAAACATAAAAAAGGGGGTGGACAAAAGTATTGGCACTGTTAGAAAAATCATGTGATGCTTCTGTAATTTGTGTAATTAACAGCACCTGTAACTTACCTGTGGCACCTAACAGGTGTTGGCAATAACTAAATCACACTTGCAGCCAGTTGACATGGATTAAAGTTGACTCAACCTCTGTCCTGTGTCCTTGTGCGTACCACATTGAGCATGGAGAAAAGAAAGAAGACCAAAGAACTGTCTGAGGACTTGAGAAACCAAATTGTGAGGAAGCATGAGCAATCTCAAGGCTACAAGTCTATCTCCAAAGACCTGAATGTTCCTGTGTCTACCGTGCACAGTGTCATCAAGAAGTGTAAAGCCCATGGCACTATGGCTAACCTCCCTAGATGTGGACGGAAAAGAAAAATTGACGAGATATTTCAACGCAAGATTGTGCGGATGGTGGATAAAGAACCTCGACTAACATCCAAACAAGTTCAAGCTGCCCTGCAGTCCGAGGGTACAAAAGAGTCAACCCGTACTATCCGTCGGCGTCTGAATGAAAAGGGACTGTATGGTAGGAGACCCAGGAAGATCCCACTTCTTACCCCGAGACATAAGAAAGCCAGGCTGGAGTTTGCCAAAACTTACCTGAGAAAGTCTAAAACGTTTTGGAAGAATGTTCTCTGGTCAGATGAGACAGAAGTAGAGATTTATGGGCAAAGGCATCAACATAGAGTTTACAGGAGAAAAAAAGAGGCATTCAAAGAAAAGAACACGCTCCCTACAGTCAGACATGGCGGAGGTTCCCTGATGGTTTGGGGTCGCTTTGCTGCCTCTGGCGCTGGACTGCTTGACCGTGTGCATGGCATTATGAAGTCTGAAGACTACCAACACATTGTGCAGCATAATGTAGGGCCCAGTGTGAGAAAGCTGGGTCTCCCTCAGAGGTCATGGGTCTTCCAGCAGAACAATGACCCAAAACACACTTCAAAAAGCTCTAGAAAATGGTGTGAGAGAAAGCACTGGAGACTTCTAAGGTGGCAGCAATGAGTCCAGACCTGAATCCCATAGACACCTGTGGAGAGATCTAACAATGGCAGTTTGGAGAAGGCGCCCTTCACATATCAGGGACCTGGAGCAGTTTGCCAAAGAAGAATGGTGTAAAATTCCAGCAGAGCATTGTAAGAAACTCATTGATCGCATGGATGTGGAATCTTTGTACAGCAACATCCCACACCAGGATGGATTAAATGCCTGCAAAACCTTCCTGGAGAACACAGGGATTGATGCTGACTCTGTGGTAGAACTCACAAAATTCATCCTCACGCACAATTACTTTAGATTTGACGACAACATATATTTACAGGAGACTGGGACAGCAATGGGGAGCAAAATGGCACCACAATATGCAAACCTTTTCATGGCCAAGCTTGAAGGTGACTTTTTATCCTCTTGCCCTATCAGGCCTCTGGCCTACTACCGTTATATTGATGACATCTTGATCATCTGGACGAAGTCTGAGCAACAGCTGAAGATGTTCCACGAACACTTTAATCAATTTCACCCCACCATTAACTTAACACTCAACTACTCCTGCACTGAAGTCAGCTTTCTGGACACCATCATTAAGCTACAGAACAATGAATTAGAGACATCCTTGTACCGGAAACCAATTGACCGTCCAACATATCTCCGATGGGACAGCTTTCATCCAAAGCACATAAAAAACTCTATTGTGTACAGCCAGGCCATCAGATACAATCGGATATGTTCCAACCCTACAGACAGAGACAGTCACCTTGAGGACCTCAGAAAGACCTTTTTGAACCAGGGCTACCATCCAAGAACAATCGAGAACCAGATTACAAGAGCCACCAGAATATCAAGGAATCATCTCCTACATTACAGAACTAGAGAAGAAAACAGCAGAGTTCCTCTTGTAGTCACCTACAATCCAAGTCTGGAGGTGCTAAGAGGAGCTGCACGGAAACTGCAACCACTCCTACAAAAAGATGCCCGACTAAAATCAATATTTCCGGATCCCCCACTCTTGTGTTTTAGACAACCTCCGAATCTAAAAAACATCATTGTGAGAAGCGCCCTGTCCTCTCCAGCAGCAACAGGAACCTTTCCCTGCAACCAGAGAAAGTGCAAAACCTGTTCATCTATAACAAGCATCATCCATTTGTAAGATGGATGAAGCCCTGAGGAAACGGGCGGCACATAGATGGTTAATATAACCAGTAACTGCTCAGAATGCGTTGCTATGGTGATGACGTCACCAGGCAGATGCTGCCAGGCGGGAAAGTGCCCGCCAAAAAATGCCTTTAAACTAATTGGCCCTCACTCTCAGAGGGGACTATATAAAGGGGGGCAAGAGGCCACGGACGCCAGTACAGCATTGAATTGCTGAAGTCCCGCCCGCCCGCCCTTATTATTAAGAGTACATCTTTAATGTTTAGCTGGTGTTTATTAGAGGGAAGGTCGCCCAGCTATGCTGGGTGGATCGGTTATGAAGTATATCAATACTACTGAAGTTGTATGTTTCAAAGTTATGAAACAAGAAGTTATGATTTACGTTCCTGAGTTATGGAACATGTGTTGGAATATGAAATATGGAATGATCAATTTCCTGTAAAGAAAGGTACGCGGTAACCCTTAATAAAACCAGCATGTTTTTCCACCACAATGCTCTCTGTCTTTAATTCATTAGTAATTTTAAGTTAAACGAAAATATACTTAAAGTGCGCTCTGTTGCCTCATGACAACTGACAAGATAAGGATTCCTGGGACAGATCAGGACTACAAGATCCCAGGTAACTTTAGCTGCACTACAAGCAATGTGGTGTATCTAATCATATGTACCAAATGCCCAACAGGTGGCATGTACGTAGGGGAGACCGGATTACAATTCAGAACAAGAATGAATTCTCATCGCCACTCAATAAAAGAAAAGCGTATGGATCTACCTGTAGTGAAGCATTTTTGCAGCTCTGAGCACAACACTGAATCCGATATGAGGCTGCTCATCTTAAAGAGTGACTTCAAATCTCAGAGAGAGAGAAGAATTTGGGAATACAAATTGATAACAACCTTCAACACACTCGAAACCGGACTAAATATTTCACATGGATTTATGGGATTCTATGTAAAATGAACGGACATTTGGGGATAGCAGATTCATGCATTTTATATATAAAATGAAAGTGCATTTGGAGACAGCTTGCTACACACTGAAATCGTAGGACAATGAACTCCTGACACTTCTGTGAACTCTCTCACTTAATCTGCTCTCCAGAACTTAACTAAGTAATTTCAGGTCTCCATGGGTTACTAACCATCTACCTAATACAATTGGTTCCGCTTATCTTAGAAATCTGCTTTCTCTGTCCCTGCTCCTCCACCCCTCCCTACCCGACTCTGCTTTGCGTCACCTGTCATATCCACCAGAGCATATAACACTGTTTTGCCATTTTTTTTTTTTTTTTTTTCTGTTCTCTTCTTTCCCCTTCCTTTTTTTTTTTTCTCTATTGCTTATGTATAAATGTATGTGTCTTCAGAATTTGTGTCATTTTCAGCCTGAAGAAGAGACCTGAGTCGTCTCGAAAGCTTGCTATGTTTACCATCTTTTCAGTTAGCCATTAAAAGGTATCAACCACTGAGGACTCTCAGATTGCAATATATTTTTCATTGATCGCAGTTATTTTGGCTAAAGGTTGTGTAACCAAGTATTAGGCTGAGGGTGCCAATACTTGTGTCCGGCCCATTTTTGGAGTTTTGTGTGAAATGATCAATGTTTTGCTTTTTGCTTCATTCTCTTTTGTGTTTTTTCATTGAAGACAAATTAAATGAAGATAATAATACCAAAGAATTTGTGATTGCAAGAAACTGAGGATTATCTGACAGAATTGCAGGGGTGTCAATACTTTTGGCCAAAACTGTAATACATCTCAGTTTGTGACGTGAAGACGTTGCCCGGGGCGCGGAGACGTTGCCCGGGGCGCGGAGACGTTGCCCGGGGCGCGGAGACGTTGCCCGGGGCGCGGAGACGTTGCCCGGGGCGCGGAGACGTTGCCCGGGGCGCGGAGACGTTGCCCGGGGCGCGGAGACGTTTCCAGTGATTGTGAATCTGCTGGATCTTCAGTGTATGAGAACGGTCGGTTGTATTGTTCTGGAATTTCTGAACACCTCTATGTTTTTTATTCCTTAGATGATGAATTTCTCCCTGTGAGCGGCTCTCCGGATCAACGTCCCAAAAATAAGTGTAAATGCGCCTCGACTTTCAGACAGTACTTGGAAAAATCGTAAGTGAAATCTTTGTGGTATTGAATTCTCCTCTTAAAGGGGTTGTCCGGTGTAAACTGATAATGTGCAATCACTCAGTCTGCACTCATCAATCCTCCCAGCCCCCGCACTGTGCGCTGCGAGGAGTCACCGGTTACTAAAGCAGGAATGGACCGCAATTATGCAATATACATGTTCCCGGCCAGAACCCGACTAGTGGGTGTGGCCTCACTCAGTACAAGTAAATAGAGTGGGAGTGTCTGACCAGTAGGTGTGGCCTCACTCAGTACAAGTGCATGGAGTGGGTGTGTGTGACCAATGGGTGTGACCACACAAAGTACAAGTGCATGGAGTGGGCGTGTGTGACTAGTGGGTGTGGCTTCACTGAGTACAAGTGCATGGAGTGGGCGTGTGTGACTAGTGGGTGTGGCTTCACTGAGTAAAAGTGCATGGAGTGGGCGTGTGTGACTAGTGGGTGTGGCTTCACTGAGTAAAAGTGCATGGAATGGGCGTGTGTGACTAATGGGTGTGGCCTCACTCAGTACAAGTGCATGGAGTGGGCGTGTGTGACTAGTGGGTATGGTCTCACTCGGTACAAGTGCATGAAGTGGGCATGTGTGACTAATGGGTGTGGCCTCACTCAGTACAAGTGCATGGAGTGGGCGTGTGTGACTAGTGGGTATGGTCTCACTCGGTACAAGTGCATGGAGTGGGTGTGTCTGACTAGTGGGTGTAGCCTCACTCAGTACAAGTGCATGGAGTGGGCGTGTGAATAGTGGGTGTGGCTTCACTCAGTACAAGTGCATGGAGTGGGCGTGTGTGACTAGTGGGTGTGGCTTCACTCAGTACAAGTGCATGGAGTGGGCGTGTGAATAGTGGGTGTGGCTTCACTCAGTACAAGTGCATGGAGTGGGCGTGTGAATAGTGGGTGTGGCTTCACTCAGTACAAGTGCATGGAGTGGGTGTGTGTGACTAGTGGGTGTAGCCTCTTTCAGTACAAGTGCATGGAGTGGGCGTGTGTGACTAGTGGGTGTGGCTTCACTCAGTACAAGTGCATGGAGTGGGCGTGTGTGACTAGTGGGTGTGGCTTCACTCAGTACAAGTGCATGGAGTGGGCGTGTGTGACTAGTGGGTGTGGCTTCACTCAGTACAAGTGCATGGAGTGGGCGTGTGTGACTAGTGGGTGTGGCTTCACTCAGTACAAGTGCATGGAGTGGGCGTGTGTGACTAGTGGGTGTGGCTTCACTCAGTACAAGTGCATGGAGTGGGCATGTGTGACTAGTGGGTGTGGCTTCACTCAGTACAAGTGCATGGAGTGGGCGTGTGTGACTAGTGGGTGTGGCTTCACTCAGTACAAGTGCATGGAGTGGGCGTGTGTGACCAGTGGGTGTGGCTTCACTCAGTACAAGTGCATGGAGTGGGCGTGTGTGACTAGTGGGTGTAGCCTCACTCAGTACAAGTGCATGGAGTGGGCGTGTGTGACTAGTGGGTGTGGCTTCACTCAGTACAAGTGCATGGAGTGGGCGTGTGTGACTAGTGGGTGTGGCTTCACTCAGTACAAGTGCATGGAGTGGGCGTGTGTGACTAGTGGGTGTGGCTTCACTCAGTACAAGTGCATGGAGTGGGCGTGTGAATAGTGGGTGTGGCTTCACTCAGTACAAGTGCATGGAGTGGGCGTGTGAATAGTGGGTGTGGCTTCACTCAGTACAAGTGCATGGAGTGGGTGTGTGTGACTAGTGGGTGTAGCCTCTTTCAGTACAAGTGCATGGAGTGGGCGTGTGTGACTAGTGGGTGTGGCTTCACTCAGTACAAGTGCATGGAGTGGGCGTGTGTGACTAGTGGGTGTGGCTTCACTCAGTACAAGTGCATGGAGTGGGCGTGTGTGACTAGTGGGTGTGGCTTCACTCAGTACAAGTGCATGGAGTGGGCGTGTGTGACTAGTGGGTGTGGCCTTGCTCCATACACTAGGCTTTTTTCTTTTTTATCCTTGTAGATGTTCCCTAACTCTGGATGTAACTTCTTGGATGGTTGAACCCACGACCATGAGATTCCATGCGGTCACTCCATAATATAGATGGCAGGCTTGCTGTCACAGTTTAGGAAACTATTGATGTTGAATTTTCTGCTATGAAGAAATGATTGGTTTTGTGAGACTGCACAAGTTTTGCAGGGATGAGATAACCCTTGAAGGATAACAACATAGGAGGAGCCGTCACCTGTGTGTTGTGTAGCAGACTGGGTGGCACAATGTCTTAGCTTTCCTAGACTCTGTTCTAATACCCAAGATGCAATGTGTTCATTCAATGGCATCAGGACTGCAGGATGTCATAGATCTGTTGTTTACGTAAAGATTATCAGCTATTTTTTTTGTTTTGACATCATTTTCTTCTTTTCAGGGCCATGTATGGAGGTGACGTCTGTATAAGGGTGAGTAGCGTTATGAATCCGTAAATAACCCATAATCTCACTGCTCTCACAGTAAAGAATCCATAGTCTCACTGCTCACAGTAAAGAATCCATAGTGTCACTGCTCTTACAGTAAAGAATCCATAGTGTCACTGCTCTCACAGTAAAGAATCCATAGTCTCACTGCTCTTACAGTAAAGAATCCATAGTCTCACTGCTCGTACAGTAAAGAATCCATAGTCTCACTGCTGTTACAGTAAAGAATCCACAGTGTCACTGCTCTTACAGTAAAGAATCCATAGTGTCACTGCTCTTACAGTAAAGAATCCATAGTGTCACTGCTCTCACAGTAAAGAATCCATAGTGTCACTGCTCTAACAGTAAAGAATCCATAGTGTCACTGCTCTTATAGTAAAGAATCCATAGTGTCACTGCTCTCACAGTAAAGAATCCATAGTGTCACTGCTCTCACAGTAAAGAATCCATAGTGTCACTGCTCTCACAGTAAAGAATCCATAGTGTCACTGCTCTTACAGTAAAGAATCCATAGTGTCACTGCTCTTACAGTAAAGAATCCATAGTGTCACTGCTCTTACAGTAAAGAATCCATAGTGTCACTGCTCTTACAGTAAAGAATCCATAGTGTCACTGCTCTCACAGTAAAGAATCCATAGTGTCACTGCTCTTACAGTAAAGAATCCATAGTGTCACTGCTCTTACAGTAAAGAATCCATAGTCTCACTGCTCGTACAGTAAAGAATCCATAGTCTCACTGCTGTTACAGTAAAGAATCCACAGTGTCACTGCTCTCACAGTAAAGAATCCATAGTGTCACTGCTCTTACAGTAAAGAATCCATAGTGTCACTGCTCTTACAGTAAAGAATCCAGTGTCACTGCTCTTACAGTAAAGAATCCATAGTGTCACTGCTCTTACAGTAAAGAATCCATAGTGTCACTGCTCTAACAGTAAAGAATCCAGTGTCACTGCTCTCACAGTAAAGAATCCATAGTGTCACTGCTCTCACAGTAAAGAATCCATAGTGTCACTGCTCTTACAGTACAGAATCCATAGTGTCACTGCTCTTAGAGTAAAGAATCCATAGTCTCACTGCTCTTACAGTATAGAATCCATAGTGTCACTGCTCTCACAGTAAAGAATCCATAGTGTCACTGCTCTTACAGTAAAGAATCCAGTGTCACTGCTCTCACAGTAAAGAATCCATAGTGTCACCGCTCTTACAGTAAAGAATCCATAGTCTCACTGCTCTCACAGTAAATAATCCATAGCCTCACTGCTCTCACAGTAAAGAATCCATAGTGTCACTGCTCTCACAGTAAAGAATCCATAGTCTCACTGCTCTTACAGTAAAGAATCCATAGTCTCACTGCTCACAGTAAAGAATCCATAGTGTCACTGCTCTTACAGTAAAGAATCCATAGTGTCACTGCTCTCACAGTAAAGAATCCATAGTGTCACTGCTCTTACAGTAAAGAATCCATAGTGTCACTGCTCTCACAGTAAAGAATCCATAGTGTCACTGCTCTAACAGTAAAGAATCCAGTGTCACTGCTCTCACAGTAAAGAATCCATAGTGTCACTGCTCTCACAGTAAAGAATCCATAGTGTCACTGCTCTTACAGTACAGAATCCATAGTGTCACTGCTCTTAGAGTAAAGAATCCATAGTCTCACTGCTCTTACAGTATAGAATCCATAGTCTCACTGCTCTTACAGTAAAGAATCCATAGTGTCACTGCTCTTACATTAAAGAATCCATAGTGTCACTGCTCTCACAGTAAAGAATCCATAGTGTCACTGCTCTTACAGTAAAGAATCCATAGTGTCACTGCTCTCACAGTAAAGAATCCATAGTGTCACTGCTCTCACAGTAAAGAATCCATAGTGTCACTGCTCTCACAGTAAAGAATCCATAGTGTCACTGCTCTTACAGTACAGAATCCATAGTGTCACTGCTCTTAGAGTAAAGAATCCATAGTCTCACTGCTCTTACAGTATAGAATCCATAGTGTCACTGCTCTCACAGTAAAGAATCCATAGTGTCACTGCTCTTACAGTAAAGAATCCAGTGTCACTGCTCTCACAGTAAAGAATCCATAGTGTCACCGCTCTTACAGTAAAGAATCTATAGTCTCACTGCTCTCACAGTAAAGAATCCATAGTGTCACTGCTCTCACAGTAAAGAATCCATAGTCTCACTGTTCTTACAGTAAAGAATCCATAATCTCACTGCTCGTACAGTAAAGAATCCATAATCTCACTGCTCTTATAGTAAAGAATCCATAGTGTCACTGCTCTTACAGTAAAGAATCCATAGTGTCACTGCTCTCACAGTAAATAATCCATAGCCTCACTGCTCTCACAGTAAAGAATCCATAGTGTCACTGCTCTCACAGTAAAGAATCCATAGTGTCACTGCTCTCACAGTAAAGAATCCATAGTGTCACTGCTCTCACAGTAAAGAATCCATAGTGTCACTGCTCTCACAGTAAAGAATCCATAGTGTCACTGCTCTCACAGTAAAGAATCCATAGTGTCACTGCTCTCACAGTAAATAATCCATAGTGTCACTGCTCTCACAGTAAAGAATCCATAGTGTCACTGCTCTCACAGTAAAGAATCCATAGTCTCACTGCTTTTACAGTAAAGAATCCATGTTCTTAATAAACTTGTGGGCAATTTTCACCAACATTCTCCTGTCCTGCAGAGCATCTCACCTATAACAATGTACTATTCTCTGTCCTGCAGAGCATCTCACCTATAACTCTATACTAGTCTGTCCTGCAGAGCATCTCACCTATAACTCTATACTATTCTCTGTACTGCAGAGCATCTCACCTATATCTCTATTGTAGTCTCTGTCCTGCAGAGCATCTCACCTATAACAATGTACTATTCTCTGTCCTGCAGAACATCTCACCTATATCTCTATACTAATTTCTGTCCTGCAGAGCATCTCACCTGTAACTCTATACTATTCTGCCTTGCAGAACATCTCACCTATAACTCTATACTATTCTCCTGTCCTGCAGAACATCTCACCTATAACTCTATACTATTCTCTGTCCTGCAGAGCATCTCATCTGTAACTCTATACTATTCTCTGTACTGCAGATCATCTCACCTATAACTCTATACTATTCTCTGTCCTGAAGAGCATCTCACCTACAACTCTATACTATTCTCTGTCCTGCAGAACATCTCACCTATAACTCTATACTATTCTCTGTCCTGAAGAGCATCTCACCTGTAACTCTATACTATCCCTCTGTCCTGCAGAGCATCTCACCTGTAACTCTATACTATTCTCTGTCCTGCAGAGCATCTCACCTGTAACTCTATACTATTCTCTGTCCTGCAGAACATCTCACCTATAACTCTATACTATTCTCTGTCCTGCAGAGCATCTCACCTGTAACTCTGTACTATTCTCTGTCCTGCAGAACATCTCACCTGTAACGCTATACTATAATATTCTCTGTGCTGCAGAGCATCTCACCTGTAACTATACTATTCTCTGTCCTGCAGACCATCTGACCTAGATATACTTCTTTCTGTGCTGCAGAGCATCTCACCTATAACTCTATACTATTCTCTGCCCTGCAGAGCATCTCATCTGTAACTCTATACTATTCTGTCCTGCAGAGCATCTCACCTATATCTCTATACTATTCTCTGTCCTGCAGAGCATCTCACCTATAACTCTATACTATTCTCTGTCCTGCAGAGCATCTCACCTATAACTCTATACTATTCTCTGTTCTGCAGAGCATCTCACCTATAACTCTATACTATTCTCTGTCCTGCAGAGCATCTCACCTGTAACTATGCTATTCTGTCCTGCAGAGCATCTCACCTGTAACTCTATGGTATTCTCTGCCTTGCAGAGCATCTCACCTATAACTCTATACTATTCTCTGTCCTGCAGAGCATCTCACCTATAACTCTATACTATTCTCTGTTCTGCAGAACATCTCACCTATAACTCTATACTAGTCTCCTGACCTGCAGAGCATCTCACCTATAACTCTATACTATTGTCTTGCAGAGCATCTCACCTATAACTCTGTACTATTCTACTGCCCTGCAGAGCATCTCACCTATAACTCTGTACTATTCTACTGTCCTGCAGAACATCTCATCTGTAACTCTATACTATTCTCTGTCCTGCAGAGCATCTCGCCTATAAGGTTATACTACTTTCTGTCCTGCAGAACATCTCACCTATAACTCTGTACTATTCTCTGTCCTGCAGAGCATCTCACCTATAACTCTATACTATTCTCTGTCCTGCAGAACATCTCACCTATAACTCTATACTATTCTCTGTCCTGCAGAACATCTCACCTATACCTCTATACTATTCTTCTGTCCTGCAGAGCATCTCACCTGTAACTCTATACTATTCTGTCTTGCAGAGCATCTCACCTATACCTCTATACTATTCTCTGCCCTGCAGAGCATCTCACCTATAACTCTATACTATTCTCCTGTCTTACAGAGCATCTCACCTATAACTATACTATTCTCTGTCCTGCAGAGCATCTCACCTATACCTCTATACTATTATGTCCTGCAGAGCATCTCACCTGTAACTGTATTATTCTTTGTCCTGCAGAGCATCTCACCTGTAACTGTATTATTCTTTGTCCTGCAGAGCATCTCACCTGTAACTCTATACTATTCTGTCTTGCAGAGCATCTCACCTATACCTTTATACTATTCTCCTGCCCTGCAGAGCATCTCACCTATAAGAGTATACGATTTTCTGTCCTGCAGAGCATCTCACCTATAACTCTATACTATTCTCTGCCCTGCAGAGCATCTCACCTGTAACTCTATACTATTCTCTTGTCCTGCAGAGCCTCTCACCTGTAACTCTATACTATTCTCTTGTCCTGCAGAGCATGTCACCTATAAGGGTATCTGATTTTCTGTCCTGCAGAGCATCTCACCTATAACTCCATACTATTCTTTGTCCTGCAGAAGATCTCACATATAGCTATATACTATTTTGTCCTGCAGAACATCTCACCTATAACTCTATACTATTCTCTGTCCTGCAGAGCATCTCACCTATAACTCTATACTATTCTCCGGTCCTGCAGAACATCTCACCTATAGCTCTATGCTATTCTCTGACTTGCAAAGCATCTCACCTATAACTCTATGCTATTTCCTGTCCTGCAGAGCCTCTCACCTGTAACTCTATACTATTCTCTGTCCTGCAGAACATCTCACCTATAACTTTATACTATTCTCCTGTCCAGCAGAGCATCTCACCTATAACTCTATACTATTCTCCTGCCCTGCAGAGCATCTCACCTATAACTCTATACTATTCTCCTGCCCTGCAGAGCATCTCACCTATAACTCTATACTATTCTCCTGTCCTGCAGAACATCTCGCATATAGCTTTATACTATTCTGTCCTGCAGAGCCTCTCACCTGTAACTCTATATATTATTCTCTGTCCTGCAGAGCATCTCACCTATATCTCTATACTGTTCTCCTATGGGCATTCATGCGTGTGGGCATTTTTCACATATTGTGTGTCATCATTTACATGTGAAAAGGGGCGTATAGACAAGAACTATAATTATGAACAATATAAGGTACACACATGCACAGGACGAGAGAGCACCCTGCCCGCAAGGGCTCACAGTCTACAAGGGATAGGGGAGGATACAGTAGGTGAGGGGAGAGGACCCTGTCCACGAGGGCTCACAGTCTACATAGGATGGGTGAGGATACAGTAGGTGAGGGGAGAGGACCCTGCACACAAGGGCTCACAGTCTACATGGGATGGGTGAGGATACAGTAGGTGAGGAGAGAGGACCCTGCACACGAGGGCTCACAGTCTACATGGGATGGGTGAGGATACAGTAGGTGAGGAGAGAGGACCCTGCACACGAGGGCTCACAGTCTACAAGAGATGGGTGAGGATAAAGTAGGTGAGGAGAGAGGACCCTGCCCACGAGGGCTCACAGTCTACAAGAGATGGGTGAGGATACAGTAGGAGAGGAGAGAGGACCCTGCCCACAAGGGCTCATAGTCTACAAGAGATGGGTGAGGATATGTTGAGCCACATTCCCTGGGGTACTCGGGTGTCAGGCTCCAAGGAGTTAACGGGGATGTCACGGTAGCAGCGCCTGAGCCCGTGGCCTGGGTGACACTTCAATAAGGGTGTATTTACAGGGGAATCAGAGTTTGTTTTGTCACGTGACGCCACCTGTAGTACCTGATGATGGTTCACCAGCGCCACCACAGTCCTCCGGAGGTAGATGGTAGTGCGGCTGAGATGGTAAAGCTCCCTACAGGTGGAGCTGGTCCTCCGGGGCAGCGTTCCTGAAAACAAGCAGGGTGATAGAGAAAACCACACACAGGCAAAGTCACTTTCTCCCGGGTACTTTACTGTCAACTTGCATCAGCATCATACAAAGTTCAGTCTAGCAAGATGTTACAACAACAGGTAGCTTTGCAGATGGCTGCAAGTGGATCCCAGGTGGTATGGTGGAACCCTTGGTGTACCTTCTTTGACAAACCCGTGTCCGTTCTTCCCCGCCTAGGATGGGCCTATACCTAGTAGCCCCGTGTAGGTAGTACCGGGAGTCCTCTCCCTCGTTGGTGAGGAAGCAGGCAGACCGCTCCACTGGCAGGGTGCTGCGGCTGATAGACTAGCCACAACAGCCGGTTGCCGACTGCAAAGCTGGACTCTAGCCGGATCCTCGGGCCCAGCGTTCCCGTGGTGGACTGGAGAATCCCCTGGAGTATGGTCGCTCCACTCTGAGGATCTCCCTTTCACTCTAGGGCCCGAACTTCTCTCTTCGGGCGCCCTCTTTCAGGACCTCCTCAAGGTCCCTTCTCCTTCCCTCCGGTTCGGCTTGAAACCCGCCCCGGTTTGACCTTCCACCTCGTTCCAACTAGCACAAAAGAACTACTCCAACCGTCCTAACTCCTCTCTTCCTCCTACATGTAACCACTAACTGCTAACCGCTCTTGATCTCCCCTGGGGGTGAATATATCCCCTCCCGGGTAACCTCCCACTGCTCAACTAGTGTCGGAGTGCAGGGAATGGGTCCCACCCACCATCCTAGTGTCCGCTTGCAGTTGGGGCAACTACACCTCTTTTACGGGTGCAATACCCCTCTATGACGCTAGGCTATGCGGGGCGCCACAGATACAGTAGGTGAGGGGAGAGGACCCTGCCCACAATGGCTCATAGTCTACAACAGAGGTCCCCAACTCCAGGCCTCAAGGCCCACCAACAGTGCATGTTTTCAGGATTTCCTTGGCATTTGACAATTGGAATCACCACCTGTGCAGGAGATTGAATTACCAACTGTCAAATTTCTAAGGAAATAATGAAAACCTGGACCGTTGGTGGTCCTTGAGGACTGGAGTTGGGGACCTCTGGTCTACAAAGTATGGGTGAGAATACATTAGGTGAGGGTAGAGCTGATCTTGTGGCGGTTGGTGGACTGAGGGTCACTGCAGGTTGTAGGCTTGTTGGAAAAGGTGGACTTCAGGATTCTTTTTGAAGGTTTTCAGGTTAAGCGAACGTCTGATGAACATAAAACAGCAAAGCCAAGCTTTGTCTTATTACAAACATGTACACTTACAGTAATCACCTCACAGTCATTCAGTCTCCCACAGATATCCAGAGGAGGGGAGTACAGCAGAGCTGTGCGTGATTACAATTAACAGAACAGCAGAGCTGAGCTTTGTCTTATTACAAACACATGTGCACTTACAGGTGTCACCTCACAGACATTCAGCCTCCCACGGTCATACAGAGGAGGGGAGTACAGCAGAGCCGAGCTTTGTCTTATTACAAGCACATGTGCACTTACAGCAATCACCTCACAGACATTCAGCCTCCCACAGATATCCAGAGGAGGGGAGTGCAGCAGAGCTGTGCGTGATTACAATTAATAGAACAGCAGAGCCGAGCTTTGTCTTATTACAAGCACATGTGCAGTTACAGGTGTCACCTCAGTCATTCAGCCTCCCACAGATATCCAGAGGAGGGGAGTGCAGCAGAGCTGTGCGTGATTACAATTAACAGAACAGCAGAGCCGAGCTTTGTCTTATTACAAACGTGCAGTTACAGGTGTCACCTCAGTCATTTAGCCTCCCACAGACATCCAGAGGAGGGGAGTGCAGCCGAGCTGACTGTGAGAGGAGCTACAACTGCAGATGTGTTTGTAATGAGACATAGCTCAGCTCTGCTGTTCTGTGTTAGTTGTATTCACACACAGCTCTGCAGTGATACCAGGAAAGGCGACTTTCAGCCATTACATGTCTCACACACCATATAGTTTGGTTCTCTAGCAAATAATTCCTGTGATGTAGAAATATGATATTGAAAATCAATTTCCCCTTTACATTTTAGCATTTTGAAGCAGAAGATACAAAGAAATACAAGCATGACCTTAAAATGTGGCTGAAGATATCAGAAAGGACTGGGGTGAGTAGCGCTGTGTATTGTGTCCTCTCTTTCTTATGTTGCCCCTATTAATCCCCCTTGCTTTTATACACTCACAACCAGAGGGGGATTACATTATTGATATACAGTAATATAGAAACGCCTCAATCAGTCCTCAGAGACCTTCCAGTGACTCGCACCGCACGGCGTCATTCACACAGGTTGCCTATTCTGCTATTGGGAATAAACTAAAGGACACAACCAGGACACAGCGGCGTAACAATCGCGGTCGCAGGGGTCGCGGCTGAGACGGGGCCTGGACCTGTAGGGGGACCGGGCTTCAGGCTACCCCCTGTGACCGCGATCACAGCTCCGGCTGCTTCACATGGATGTGCGTCCCCGAGGACTCACATTCATGTGGCAGGACAGGCTCCGTGTATCAGGGAGCCGAGAGGAGGGAAGCCTCCTGCCTCCTGCTGCTGCATCCACCCCTCGCCCCCTCTGACCTGCCGGCTTCCTGGCCAGAGTTCCACTGGGGACCACATACAGCAGGCGGCTTCCTGGCCAGAGTTCCACTGGGGACCGCGTACAGCAGGCGGCTTCCTGGCCAGAGTTCCACTGGGGACCGCATACAGCAGGCGGCTTCCTGGCCAGAGTTCCACTGGGGACCGCATACAGCAGGCGGCTTCCTGGCCAGAGTTCCACTGGGGACCGCATACAGCAGGCAGCTTCCTGGCCAGAGTTCCACTGGGGACCGCATACAGCAGGCAGCTTCCTGGCCAGAGTTCCACTGGGGACCGCATACAGCAGGCGGCTTCCTGGCCAGAGTTCCACTGGGGACCGCATACAGCAGGCGGCTTCCTGGCCAGAGTTCCACTGGGGACCGCATACAGCAGGCGGCTTCCTGGCCAGAGTTCCACTGGGGACCGCATACAGCAGGCGGCTTCCTGGCCAGAGTTCCACTGGGGACCGCGTACAGCAGGCGGCACCTGCAAGTGAGTGCACTATGGCCAAGGGACTATGGGGGGAGGTTCATAAATAAGGCTGCATAGGGCTGATCTTTAACAGTACTGATGTAGCAGAGCTGAATTTGTCAATGAACGTGGTCAGCTCTGGTACATCAGTACTTGTAAAGATCAGAACACCAGCATGATTGGTGGCACTTGTTCCTGTATATTGCTGGCTGTGTACCCATATATACCATACAGAGATGTAGCAGAGCTGGCCGAGTTCATTGACAAATTCAGCTCTACTACAACAGTAATGGCAAAGATCAGAACACCGGCATGATTGGGGGCAATTGTTCCTGTAAATTCCTAATTCTCTGCGAGGATCCCTTGTTGGTGGATCACTTCTTGTATTCAGCTGTCAGTCTATGCAGAAAGTAATCATTTTTCTCTCCCCGGCGTCGCCTCGTGTCATCATCGAGGATCTCGCCCTGTCAATGTCTTCCATGTTCTTTATGGCGATTTGGAATTATTTTTGTTAATGTCGCCAGTTTCTAAAATTATTAAAAAATTCACATGTCTTCAAAAAGAATGGCAAAATAGTTAATAAATAAATAATAATAATAAATAATAAAATAGTTCCCCGGTGGTCAGGAGTAAGAAAGAGATTTATTGTTACATTTATTTCAGTTTTACATGGTCTAGAACACTATGTTAATTCATTTTACATTCCCTGGTGGTCTAGATTCTAGAGCAATGAAGAGGATTATTTTAACCCCTTCCCGACCTATGACGTTGTACAATGTCATGGGCGCGTAAGGGGTGTTTGATGTGAGCTCTGGTGCGGTGACCTGATGTGATCAGCTGAGATGTCGGGCTAACACCTCTGATCGGATCTGGGATCCGCTTGGCGCTGTTAACCCCTTGGATCCCGCCGTCAATCACTGACAGCGGGATCCAAGGTGGCCGCGTCGGGGAACGCGCTGTTCCCCGCCTGCTCCGGAGATCCCGCGATAGCATCATGGGATCTCCGGCGCTCACGTGACAGTCCGGGGTCCTGGCTAAACCCCAGATGCTGTCACAATGCAGTTTCCTGTTGTGGTTGGCGGGCGCTGCCAACCAGAACATGGTCGCGATTCTGCAGCTCATCTGTATCTCCCAGAAGCGATCGGACTGTGCAGCAAGGGGCCTCTCTATGGGGCAGTGTAAAAAATAACAATCAATGAAAAAATAAAGTTTTTAAAAGCCTGTAGAAAAAAAAAAATATATAAAAGTTCAACTCACCCCCCTTTTCCCCCAATCACAATAAAAGTATTAAAAAAAAGAAATAAAACACATATGTTTGGTATTGCCACGTTCAGAATCGCCCGATCTATCATCCTACTAAATCCGTTAATAACAGCCGTGAACTCCGTAACGCAAAAAATGGTCCAAACGCCAAAATTCCATTTTTTTTGGTCGCCGCAACATTGCTATAAAATGCAATAACGGGCGATCATAACTGCGCATCCACACAAATATGGTATCAATAGAAACGTTAGCTCAAGACACAAAAAATAAGCCATCACACAGCCCCAGATCCCGAAAAATGAGGGCGCTACGGGCGCAGAACATGGCGCAAAAAGTCTGTTTTTTTTTTTTTTTTTTCAAACTTCTGAATTTTTTCTTACCACGTAGATACCAGTAAAGGTAACATGTTGGGAGTCTATGAACTCGTACCGATCCGAGGCATCCTCCCTTCATGTCGGTTTTACCATATAATGATCATGGCGACTAAAATGCCAAAAACAAATGTGTCATTGACCTTTTTTTGCAATTTCACTGCATTTAGAATTTTTTTGCAATTTCCCTGCACACTATATGGTAAAATAAATGATTGCAAATGAAAATACAACTCGTCCCGCAAAAAACAAGCCGTCATATGTCTATATTGACGGAAAAATAAAAAAGTTATGGTTCTTGGACGCAGGGAGGAAAAAACGAAAATGAAAAACCAAAAATTCCCGGGTCATGAAGGGGTTAATGTCATGTCTAGGACAATAAGGAATTCAGATTACATTCCCTGGTGGTTTATTACATTAAAAGGTTAATTTTACAATCTCTGATGGTCAAAGATCGTAATTTTATATTCCCCTGTGGTCTAGGACAATAAAGAGGATCATTTTACATTCCCTCATAGTCTAGGGCATTAAAGGGTTAATTTTATACTCCCTGCATACAATGTATGGAGTACTATGGGGGTGCATTATATGGTATGGAGGGGCATTATAATGTATGGATGACTATGGGAGTGCATTATATAGTATGGAGGTGCATTATAATGTATGGAGGACTATGGGGGTGCATTATATGGTATGGAGGTGCATTGTAATGTATGGAGGTGGATTATATGGTAAGGAGGTGCATTATAATGTATGGAGGACTATGGGGGTGGATTATATGGTATAGAGGTGCATTGTAATGTATGGAGGACTATGGGGGTGCATTATATGGTATGGAGGTGCATTATAATGTATGGAGTACTATGGGGGTGGATTATATGGTAAGGAGGTGCATGATAATGTATGGAGGACTATGGGGGTGGATTATACGGTATGGAGGTGCATTGTAATGTATGGAGGACTATGGGGGTGCATTATATGGTATGGAGGTGCATTATAATGTATGGAGTACTATGGGGTGGATTATACGGTAAGGAGGTGCATTATAATGTATGGAGGACTATGGAGGTGCATTATAATGTATGAGGACTATGGAGGTGCATTATAATGTATGGAGGACTATGGGGTGCATTATAGGTATGGAGGTGCATTGTAATGTATGGAGGACTATGGGGTGGATATATGCTTTGGAGGTGCATTGTAATGTATGGAGGACTATGGGGGTGGATTATAATGGTATGGAGGTGCATTGTAATGTATGGAGGACTATGGGGGTGCATTATATGGTATGGAGGTGCATTATAATGTATGGAGGACTATGAGGGTGCATATATAGTATGGACTATGGGGTGCATTATATGTATGGATGGTGCATGTAAGTATGGAGGTCTAATGCATGTGCATTATACGGTATGGAGGTGCATTATAATGTATGGAGGACTATGGAGGTGCATTATAATGTATGGAGGACTATGGGGTGCATGATAATGTATGAGGACTATGGGTGCATATCGTATGGAGGTGCATTGTAATGTATGGAGGACTATGGGGGTGCATTATATGGTATGGAGGTGCATTGTAATGTATGGAGGACTATGGGGGTGGATTATACGGTAAGGAGGTGCATTGTAATGTATGAGGACTATGGGGGTGCATTATAGGTATGGAGTGCATTATAATGTATGGAGGACTAGTGAGGCAGATGTATGAGACTATGGGGTGCATTATATGGAATGGAGGTGCATGAATTATGGAGGCATATGGGGGTGCATTATAATGTATGGAGAGGTGCATATATGTAAGTTATGGATGGACTATGGGGTGGATTATACGGTATGGAGGTGCATTATAATGTATGGAGGACTATGGGGGTGCATTATACGGTATGGAGGTGCATTATAATGTATGGAGGACTATGGGGTGATTTACGGTAAGGAGGTGCATTATAATGTATGGAGGACTATGGAGGTGCATTATAATGTAATGGGACTATGGAGGTGCATTGAAATGTATGGAGGACTATGGGGGTGCATTATATGGTATGGAGGTGCATTGTAATGTATGGAGGACTATGGGGGTGGATTAATATGCTATGGAGGTGCATTGTAATGTATGGAGGACTATGGGGTGCATTATATAGGTATGGAGGTGCATTTAATGTATGGAGGACTATGGGGTGCATTATAAGGTATAGGAGTGCATTATAATGTATGGAGGACTATGGGGGTGATTATACGGTAGGAGGTGCATTATAATGTATGGAGGACTATGGGGGTGCATTATATGGTATGGAGGTGCATTATAATGTATGGAGGACTATGGGGTGCATTATATGGTATGGAGGTGCATTATAATGTATGGAGGACTATGGGGGTGGATTATATGGTATGGAGGTGCATTATAATGTATGGAGGACTATGGGGGGCATTATATGGTATGGAGGTGCATTATAATGTATGGAGGACTATGGGGTGCATTATAAGGTATGGAGGTGCATTGTAAATGTATGGAGGACTATGGGGGGTGATTATAGGTATGGAGGTGCATTAGTAATGTATGGAGGACTATGGGGGTGCATTATAATGGTATGGAGGTGCATTATAATGTATGGAAGGACTATGGTGGGGGATATACGGTAAGGATATACGGTAAGGAGGTGCATTATAATGTATGGAGGACTATGGGGTGCATTATAAAGTTAAATGGAGGTGCATTATAATGTATGGAGGACTATGGGGGTGCATTATATGGTATGGAGGTGCATTGTAATGTATGGAGGACTATGGGGGTGCATTATATGGTATGGAGGTGCATTGTAATGTATGGAGGACTATGGGGGTGGATTATACGGTATGGAGGTGCATTATAATGTATGGAGGACTATGGGGGTGCATTATATGGTATGGAGGTGGATTATAATGTATGGAGGACTATGGGAGTGGATTATATGGTATGGAGGTGGATTATAATGTATGGAGGACTATGGGGGTGGATTATTCGGTAAGGAGGTGCATTATAATGTATGGAGGACTATGGGGGTCATTATATGGTATGGAGGTGCATTATAATGTATGGAGGACTATGGGGGTGAAGTATACGGTATGGAGGTGCATTATAATGTATGGAGGACTATGGGAGTGCATTATATGGTATGGAGGTGCATTATAATATTTGGAGGACTATGGGGGTGCATTATACGGTATGGAGGTGCATTATAATGTATGGAGGACTATGGGGGTGCATTATACGGTAAGGAGGTGCATTATAATGTATGGAGGACTATGGGGGTGGATTATACGGTAAGGAGGTGCATTGTAATGTATGGAGGACTATGGGGGTGCATTATATGGTATGGAGGTGCATTGTAATGTATGGAGGACTATGGGGGTGGATTATACGGTAAGGAGGTGCATTGTAATGTATGAAGGACTATGGGGGTGCATTATATGGTATGGAGGTGCATTATAATGTATGGAGGACTATGGAGGTGCATGATAATGTATGGAGGACTATGGGGGTGCATTATATGGTAAGGAGGTGCATTGTAATGTATGGAGGACTATGGGGGTGCATTATATGGTAAAGAGGTGCATTGTAATGTATGGAGGACTATGGGGGTGGATTATACGGTATGGAGGTGCATTATAATGTATGGAGGACTATGGGGTGCATTATACGGTATGGAGGTGCATTATAATGTATGGAGGACTATGGGGTGGATTATACGGTAAGGAGGTGCATTATAATGTATGGAGGACTATGGAGGTGCATTATAATGTATGGAGGACTATGGAGGTGCATTATAATGTATGGAGGACTATGGGGGTGGATTATATGCTATGGAGGTGCATTGTAATGTATGGAGGACTATGGGGGTGGATTATATGGTATGGAAGTGCATTGTAATGTATGGAGGACTATGGGGGTGCATTATATGGTATGGAGTTGCATTATAATGTATGGAGGACTATGGGGGTGGATTATACGGTAAGGAGGTGCATTATAATGTATGGAGGACTATGGGGGTGCATTATATGGTATGGAGGTGCATTATAATGTATGGAGGACTATGGGTGTGCATTATATGGTATGGAGGTGCATTATAATGTATGGAGGACTATGGGGGTGGATTATACGGTATGGAGTTGCATTATAATGTATGGAGGACTATGGGGGGCATTATATGGTATGGAGGTGCATTATAATGTATGGAGGACTATGGGGGTGCATTATACGGTATGGAGGTGCATTATAATGTATGGAGGACTATGGGGGTGGATTATACGGTATGGAGGTGCATTATAATGTATGGAGGACTATGGGGGTGCATTATATGGTATGGAGGTGGATTATAATGTATGGAGGACTATGGGGGTGGATTATTCGGTAAGGAGGTGCATTGTAATGCATGGAGGACTATGGGGGTGGATTATACGGTATGGAGGTGCATTGTAATGTATGGAGGACTATGGGGGTGCATTATATGGTATGGAGGTGCATTGTAATGTATGGAGGATTATGGGGGTGGATTATACTATATGGAGGGCTGCGAGGCTGCATTATACTATATGGAGGGCTGTGAGGCTGCATTATACTATATGGAGGGCTGTGAGGCTGCATTATACTATATGGAGGGCTGTGAGGCTGCATTATATTATATGGAGGATAATGGGGTAGCATTATAATAATTGGATGACTATGGGGGCTACCTTATGATTGGAGGACTATGGGATGCATTATAATACATAGAGGACTATGTGGGTACATTGTAATGTATGGAGGACTATGGTGACGGGAGGAGGCGGACCATATAAATCAGGATGGGGGACACATATACCACGATAAGACCATATTCCAGGAGAAGGACCATATATAGCAGGATGAGGGACATTAAAACATAATGAAGGGGAGACGGGTCAGTCTGTGAGTCTTTATAGGACTTAGGACTTTGCACGGGGCCCATACATCTGACCAATGTGAGGGGGGGCTGGTCTGAATTTCGCATCGGGGCCCATCAGTCTCTTGTTGCGCCGCAACCAGGACATCAATATAGTGAAAGAAGTATTCACTGATCTATTTGCATATAGTGAAAGAAGGACCTTCTTACTCCACATACAAATTTAAACCAAAAATGATGAATACATATTGGCCAAATAAGATCACCAAGAATGTCCACACTAGAATGCAATTCTGTTTATTACTCGGTTGCATTGTGGACAGCTCATACAGATCTTGGAGACAATAACAAGATAACAAAGGGCTGGGCAGAGAGGCAAGGTAGGGGAAAAGGAATGACATGAAGGCACCAGAGGGAGATAAGGTGCATCAGGTACAGTAAACGGTCCTAGTGCACAGTAACAATATTGGGTTCCAGTATTATGGCAAGGGATAAAAATGGGTAGAAAAATCTATCCCTCTCTAAAGTGCTAGCTGGTCCCCAAATGAGGAGCAGGGAAAGGGTGGTGGCCCAGACCTCCTCCACGTCAGAGGTACCTCTGGATACAGGTCAGGCTAGGGACCATAGTCAATGGAGTGAGACCAGTTACTCAGTTAACCTTGCCCGTTATTACCATCCTGCTTCCATTCCCTCATCCGCTTAACCACTCTTGTGACAGGGAGGTGCTCCTTACAGGCAAAAAAGAAGATGATCTCTTTTTATCATTACATACAACTCCTATCTCCTTTATCTTCTGAGTTACCCCGTCAGTTACTCAGAGGAATTCGTAAGAAAATGTCAATCTCTATCATCATGTAACACCTTGATTCCCCGACTGTAAGGCTGAAGGCACACTGATCCCTCCAAAACGGTGTGTTTTTGAAGCGCAATATTGATGCGAGTTTGATGCGTGTACTGGTGCGAGTGTGTGGTGCGAGTGTGGTGCGAGTGTGGTGCGAGTGTGGTGCGAGTGTGGTGCGAGTGTGGTGCGATTGAGATTTTTTCATTTCTACTGCGATCCGACAGACTAGCACCCTCTCCTGGTGTCAAGACTGCACTGATTTGCTGCCACTCCTTTGTCAATCAATGGGGTCACTTGTGGGGGAGCTCCAATGTTGAGGCACACAGGGGCTCACCAAACGCGACATGGTGTCAGCTAACAATTTGAGCTGATTTTCATTCAACATAACAATTGGAATTGTTAGCGGAAACCATGTCGCGTATGGAGAGCCCCTGTGTGCCACCAGCATTGCCACCAGCACAAGAGCAACTAGAAGAGTTGGGGTACAGCACCAGAAAATGGCACCTCCAATGAATGTGCTATTTTCTGGGGTGGCTGTGGGTTGCAATTTGCAGCGTGGGGAGCCCACAACATTTGGATCTCTCCACGATGAGGATTGCAGCCCCCAACTGCCAAGTTGTACCAGGCTGGCAACCAAAAATATGGCAAAGCTCCATGTCAGTTTATTGGTAGAAGTAATAAAAAAAATTACGTGGGGCTTCGCCATATTTTTGGTCCAGCCAGGTACAACTTGGCAGCTACGGACTGCCACCAACCCCCAGCTGCCTCGTTTTTCCTGGCTGGCAACCAAAAATACAGCGAAGCCCATTTTATTTTTATTTCTAGAACAAATTCTAGAAAAAAAATTACGTGGGGCTCAGCCATATTTTTGGTCCAGCCAGGTACAACTAGACAGCCTAGGGCTGGAATCCTCATCGTGGAGAGATCCAAATGTTGTGGGCCCCCCCACACTGCATCCCTCCAGGATGTAGGAGTATCAATATCCAAATCTACCATAAAGAGAAGACAGCATGAAAGAGAATACAGAGGGTTCACTGCACGGTGCAAGAGAATACCGAGGCTTCACTGCACGGTGCAAGAGAATACCGAGGCTTCACTGCACGGTGCAAGAGAATACCGAGGCTTCACTGCACGGTGCAAGAGAATACCGAGGGTTCACTGCACGGTGCAAGAGAATACCGAGGGTTCACTGCACGGTGCAAGAGAATACCGAGGGTTCACTGCACGGTGCAAGAGAATACCGAGGGTTCACTGCACGGTGCAAGAGAATACCGAGGGTTCACTGCACGGTGCAAGAGAATACCGAGGGTTCACTGCACGGTGCAAGAGAATACCGAGGGTTCACTGCACGGTGCAAGAGAATACCGAGGGTTCACTGCACGGTGCAAGGGAATACCGAGGGTTCACTGCACGGTGCAAGGGAATACCGAGGGTTCACTGCACGGTGCAAGGGAATACCGAGGGTTCACTGCACGGTGCAAGGGAATACCGAGGGTTCACTGCACGGTGCAAGAGAATACCGAGGGTTCACTGCACGGTGCAAGGGAATACCGAGGGTTCACTGCACGGTGCAAGGGAATACCGAGGGTTCACTGCACGGTGCAAGGGAATACCGAGGGTTCACTGCACGGTGCAAGGGAATACCGAGGGTTCACTGCACGGTGCAAGAGAATACCGAGGGTTCACTGCACGGTGCAAGGGAATACCGAGGGTTCACTGCACGGTGCAAGGGAATACCGAGGGTTCACTGCACGGTGCAAGGGAATACCGAGGGTTCACTGCACGGTGCAAGAGAATACCGAGGGTTCACTGCACGGTGCAAGAGAATACCGAGGGTTCACTGCACGGTGCAAGAGAACTTGAATTCTGTTGTAGAGGTTTCATTTCAAATCCAATGTGGTGGCATGCAGAGCCCAACTCGCGAACATTGTGTCACTGTCCAAATATTTCTGGCCCCAACTGTATGTGGGTGATATTCTTTTACTTTTCTTTTTTACAGATGGAAAGAATAGCAATAGAACGTGGCAAGTATAGAAGACAAGTGAATCATGAACAAAGCAAAAGGTATCGACTTGAAGAAAAGCTGAAGCAGGTAGGGGATTATCTAGTGACATCGGCCTCCTGATGAAGCTGGGGCGAAACACTCGTTGGGGCGATGTGAGGGTGCGGGTGGGCCAGAGACCTTTACTTTAAGCACTGAATACTATACCTGTGCACTTTATGATCGGATCTCCCCATGGGGTTTCTTCAAATATTAAGACACCAGACAACCATTTCTGAGCAGTCAAACACCAAAGTCGAGGCCATTATGGTACGTACAGAACATGAATGTATGTGGGATGTGGGTGATTTTCCTTTTTTTTTTTACAGGCAGAAACAAAGGTAGACGCACTAACAAATGACGTACAGATGGCTGAGAAAAAACTGATTGATTCAGAAGACGAAAAGAGACGACTTAAAGAAGAACTTGAGCAGGTAGGGGATTATCTCGTGACATTCTGTGTTTTTCACCGATAAAAAAAAGACAAGTCTTATATTACTTTTTTGGTATAAAAAAATGCACTAGGGCTTATTTTCAGGGGATATGTTACAGCAGTCCTCAGTGGTTCTCCTGACATGAGAGTGACAGGTGCATAGAAATACATGCAGTCACGCTCAGGTCAGGAGAGCCACCGAGGATGGCTGAAATAAGACATCCCTCTGATCTCTCATTCACTTGTAATCGGCCTTAGCTCTGATCCTCTGGCTTCCAAATCACAACACCAACTGCCTAGTCCATTCATAAGCTCAGGACCTGACCTCAGCACAGTTCCAGCTCATCACATCCTTCTGAGAAGTGGACCTAATGTCATTTCTCCGCCTTTACATACAGACTCAGAAGGGGGCTTTCATTTTTGTTTCCCTTCTGCCAGCTACAACTATTTGCTAGGGAACCTTTTGTAGTGGGATGGTTCATCCTGTAAAACAGCTTGCTTGGCCCAGGATGGGGCCACTGTTACAAAGGGGTTCTTTTGTGTGTTAACCCCTTAAGGACCAAGCCTCATTTTTCCAATTCTGACTGACCAGAAGCACCTTCTGAGGTTATAACTCTGGAACACTTCAACAGATCCTAGTCATTCCAAGACTGATTTTTCATGACATATTGGACTTCATGTTAGTAGTAAAGTTAGGATGATATTTTCTGTATTTCTTTGACTAAATACAGTGTGTTCACATGCAGTGACAGTTCAAAGCCATGATGGGTGTAGCCATCATTGGTAATTAAGGGGTTAATATAAAAAATGACACCTAGTCATCTATTGGCTTTCCTGAATTCTGTAGCGATTCTCACAGATGAGAATTACCCTATGGATTTATTGGGCTAATTGACTGATCGGATTATTGGGATATCTCCCCAATCCTTCTCATGGGTTATAAGTACAGTGTTAATTTTAGGACATGGTTATGTATCAAAGTCAAACATCAGAAATACTTTGCCTGATACCTGAAAAATGACTGATAAATGACTTTTTGATAAATGATTTTGATAAATGACTTTGATAAATTACTTTTTGATAAATGATTTTGATAAATGACTTTGATAAATGACTTTGATAAATGATTTTGATAAATCATTTATCAAAGTCATTTATCAGGTATCACCCAGAGTATTTCTGATATTTGACTTTAATATATGACCATGTCCTAAAATGGACACTGGATACAAGTAATCAAGTGTTAGAGAATGTGTAACTGATCAACTTAGGTTGAAGTTGATGGACTGTGTTTTTCACCCTGTATAACTGTGTGGTCAAACAGAATTAAAAGACTACTGAGAACGTACTGTGTCAAACTAAATTGTCCATCCAGAGGGTAATCCAGAAGAGTTGTCTGGGAGATAGCCGGGTCACAACTCTAGACCTGCAGTCCAACAGATGCAGTGGAGTAGTACAGCAGATACAATAGCTGATGCAGAGCTTCACACAGTGGGAAGGCAATGAGTTTGTGCGCAGCATTTTCTAAATATACAAATGGGCACTTGGTGATGGTGACTGTAAGACAAGAAAACCTACTTTACTTCCAGGCTGTCCCTGCTGCGCCCTGCTCTCTGTGTCTCCCACTGTTCTCCTGGCTTCCTCCTCCGGTGAGGGATGTCAGGTGATTCCCGGGAGCGATCCCTGCAGCAGGCTGCCATGGTCACCCGATGCTCCTGTCTGGAAGACCAAGTCAGAGCTCCAGCTGCCGGTCTGGTAATTAAGTATCTACTTTTTTTGTGTTACCTTTACCAGGGACCCGTATGTACATTTATAGAATATAGTTAAAAACCCGTTTAAGAAGGGCATCATGATCTGATTGGCTGGTATTTGGTCAGGTGTGTGTCAATCTAGCTGGGCGGGTAGGTACATTGCACATGCTTTTTAATATTTAAAAGAAAAATCTATTAAGTTTTAGGTTGTAGATATTAAAACTAAGAAAGACAAAAGGCCACATAGTTTCTGTATGACAGCTATCAATAAGTAATGGGATTGTGTCGAATCACAACCACTAAACACGATTGTAATACAGATCCGCAGCTGCTGCAGCTCCCCGGTAATCAGATCATACAGGATGGACACAGAAAGGGCAAACCCCGCACTGCTGGGACAAAGGAGGCTGCCGGGATAAAAGCAGGCTGCCGGGATAAAAGTAGGCTGCCGGGATAAAAGCAGGCTGCCGGGATAAAAAGGAGTCTGCCGGGATAAAAAGGAGTCTGCCGGGATAAAAAGGAGTCTGCCGGGATAAAAAGGAGTCTGCCGGGATAAAAAGGAGTCTGCCGGGATAAAAAGCAGGCTGCTGAGATAAAAAGGAGTCTGCTGAGATAAAAAGGAGTCTGCCGGGATAAAAAGGAGTCTGCCGGGATAAAAAGGAGGCTGCCGGGATAAAAAGGAGGCTGCCGGGATAAAAGCAGGCTGCCGGGATAAAAAAGGAGGCTGCCGGGATAAAAGCAGGCTGCCGGGATAAAAAGCAGGCTGCCGGGATAAAAAGGAGGCTGCCGGGATAAAAAGCAGGCTGCCGGGATAAAAAGCAGGCTGCCGGGATAAAAAGCAGGCTGCCGGGATAAAAAGCAGGCTGCCGGGATAAAAAGCAGGCTGCCGGGATAAAAAGGAGGCTGCCGGGATAAAAGCAGGCTGCCGGGATAAAAAGCAGGCTGCCGGGATAAAAGCAGGCTGCCGGGATAAAAGGAGCTCCAGAGAATAAAGTATTAATGAAAGTGATTTATTGCACACACTGTATTCTCCGGAGCCTCCTTTTGTCCCGGCAGCACAGTGTTTGCCCTTTCTATCTCCATCCTGTATGATGTTGTAGATGTTGCATATCTTTGTGATACACATAAAGTAGTTAATATCCCTAACGTTCCTGTGGACTTTTCAATGTATAAATGTGAATCATGTGCGGGTTTTGTGTATATTGTGCGGGTTTTGTGTATTGTGTGCGGGTTTTGTGTATCGTGTGCGGGTTTTGTGTATAGTGTGCGGGTTTTGTGTATAGTGTGCGGGTTTTGTGTATCGTGTGCGGGTTTTGTGTATATTGTGCGGGTTTTGTGTATCGTGTGCGGGTTTTGTGTATAGTGTGCGGGTTTTGTGTATAGTGTGCGGGTTTTGTGTATCGTGTGCGGGTTTTGTGTATCGTGGGCAGGTTGTGTGTATAGTGTGCGGGTTTTGTGTATAGTGTGCAGGTTTTGTGTATAGTGTGCGGGTTTTGTGTATCGTGTGCAGGTTGTGTGTATAGTGTGCAGGTTTTGTGTATAGTGTGCGGGTTTTGTGTATCGTGTGCGGGTTTTGTGTATCGTGTGCAGGTTGTGTGTATAGTGTGCAGGTTGTGTGTATAGTGTGCAGGTTTTGTGTATAGTGTGCAGGTTTTGTGTATAGTGTGCGGGTTTTGTGTATAGTGTGCGGGTTTTGTGTATAGTGTGCAGGTTTTGTGTATCGTGTGCGGGTTTTGTGTATAGTGTGCAGGTTGTGTGTATAGTGTGCGGGTTTTGTGTATAGTGTGCGGGTTTTGTGTATAGTGTGCAGGTTTTGTGTATAGTGTGCAGGTTTTGTGTATAGTGTGCGGGTTTTGCGTGTCATGTGCAGGTTTTGTGTATAGTGTGCAGGTTTTGTGTATAGTGTGCGGGTTTTGTGTGTCATGTGCAGGTTTTGTGTATAGTGTGCAGGTTTTGTGTATAGTGTGCAGGTTTTGTGTATAGTGTGCGGGTTTTGTGTATAGTGTGCGGGTTTTGTGTATAGTGTGCGGGTTTTGTGTATCGTGTGCGGGTTTTGTGTATAGTGTGCGGGTTTTGTGTATCGTGTGCAGGTTTTGTGTATAGTGTGCGGGTTTTGTGTATAGTGTGCGGGTTTTGTGTATCGTGGGCAGGTTGTGTGTTATAGTGTGCGGGTTTTGTGTATAGTGTGCAGGTTTTGTGTATCGTGTGCGGGTTTTGTGTATCGTGTGCAGGTTGTGTGTATAGTGTGCAGGTTTTGTGTATAGTGTGCAGGTTTTGTGTATAGTGTGCGGGTTTTGTGTATAGTGTGCGGGTTTTGTGTATAGTGTGCAGGTTGTGTGTATAGTGTGCGGGTTTTGTGTATAGTGTGCGGGTTTTGTGTATCGTGTGCAGGTTTTGTGTATCGTGTGCAGGTTGTGTGTATAGTGTGCAGGTTTTGTGTATAGTGTGCAGGTTTTGTGTATAGTGTGCGGGTTTTGTGTATCGTGTGCGGGTTTTGTGTATAGTGTGCAGGTTGTGTGTATAGTGTGCGGGTTTTGTGTATAGTGTGCGGGTTTTGTGTATCGTGTGCAGGTTTTGTGTATCGTGTGCGGGTTTTGTGTATAGTGTGCGGGTTTTGTGTATAGTGTGCGGGTTTTGTGTATAGTGTGCAGGTTTGTGTATAGTGTGCAGGTTTTGTGTATAGTGTGCAGGTTTTGTGTATAGTGTGCGGGTTTTGTGTGTCATGTGCAGGTTTTGTGTATAGTGTGCAGGTTTTGTGTATAGTGTGCGGGTTTTGTGTGTCATGTGCAGGTTGTGTATCTTGTGCAGATTTTGTGTATTGTGTGCGGGTTTTGTGTATTGTGTGCAGGTTTTGTGTATAGTGTGCAGGTTTTGTGTATAGTGTGCGGGTTTTGTGTGTCATGTGCAGGTTTTGTGTATCGTGTGCGGGTTTTGTGTATCGTGTGCAGGTTGTGTGTATAGTGTGCAGGTTTTGTGTATAGTGTGCAGGTTTTGTGTATAGTGTGCGGGTTTTGTGTATAGTGTGCGGGTTTTGTGTATAGTGTGCGGGTTGTGTGTATAGTGTGCGGGTTTTGTGTATCGTGTGCAGGTTTTGTGTATCGTGTGCAGGTTGTGTGTATAGTGTGCAGGTTTTGTGTATAGTGTGCAGGTTTTGTGTATAGTGTGCGGGTTTTGTGTATCGTGTGCGGGTTTTGTGTATAGTGTGCAGGTTGTGTGTATAGTGTGCGGGTTTTGTGTATAGTGTGCGGGTTTTGTGTATCGTGTGCAGGTTTTGTGTATCGTGTGCGGGTTTTGTGTATAGTGTGCGGGTTTTGTGTATAGTGTGCGGGTTTTGTGTATAGTGTGCAGGTTTTGTGTATAGTGTGCAGGTTTTGTGTATAGTGTGCAGGTTTTGTGTATAGTGTGCAGGTTTTGTGTATAGTGTGCGGGTTTTGTGTGTCATGTGCAGGTTTTGTGTATAGTGTGCAGGTTTTGTGTATAGTGTGCGGGTTTTGTGTGTCATGTGCAGGTTGTGTATCTTGTGCAGATTTTGTGTATTGTGTGCGGGTTTTGTGTATTGTGTGCAGGTTTTGTGTATAGTGTGCAGGTTTTGTGTATAGTGTGCGGGTTTTGTGTGTCATGTGCAGGTTTTGTGTATAGTGTGCAGGTTTTGTGTATTGTGTGCGGGTTTTGTGTATAGTGTGCGGGTTTTGTGTATCGTGTGCAGTTGTTCACCTATATAGCACTATCCAGAACATTTCCCATCACTCACTTTCAGATTAACATTTTTAAGTGCAGGTAACACTAGATGAGGTCAGATTAACCAATGATTTCATTAATGGATTCCATTGAAACCTTATAAAAGAATAATTTATGCTAAATACAACAGGACGTCTTCAGATAACCCGGTAATTCCAAGTGCAAACCATATTGTAACCTCTGTTCTACTTTATATTATTTTGCAGATGACGGAAATGGTTGAAAGAATCAGAGCTGAGGCAGAAAGTGAGAAGAAGAAGACGACCCCCGTCATTGGGGATGACAAGCAGGTACTAGACTATTCTGCTATACGGCCAGACTCCTGTTCCGGCCAGACTCCTGTTCCGGCCAGACTCCTGTTCCGGCCAGACTCCTGTTCCGGCCAGACCCCTGTTCCGGCCAGACCCCTGTTCCGGCCAGACCCCTGTTCCGGCCAGACCCCTGTTCCGGCCAGACCCCTGTTCCGGCCAGACCCCTGTTCCGGCCAGACCCCTGTTCCGGCCAGACCCCTGTTCCGGCCAGCGACCCCTGTTCCGGCCAGACCCCTGTTCCGGCCAGACCCCTGTTCCGGCCAGACTCCTGTTCCGGCCAGACGTATGGAGTGCAGTGTTTGGGATGATGGTAATAATACCAGAGGAGGTTTGGAGTCAGTAGAGCCTTGGTGGCCTTTCTGACCTCTATTCCTCAGCACTTGGTGACCCGGCAGTGAAACACTAAGTGGTCTCCACTTCATGACTGCCAGACTTACACTGCCAGACTCCTATCCTCCTATACTTCCACTGTCTCTGCTTGTTCTGATTTGTGACTTTATTTCATTGTATATTCTCTATATTGAGAAAAGTATTGGGATACTTCTTAATTTCTGAATTCCGGGTTTTCATCCCCCAGTGTATAGATCAGGCCCTTCACCAACCATCTGCCTTTATAAACACTTGTAAAAGAACGGCTGGTGGTAAAGAGTTAACTGATTCCAGTTTGGACCTTTAATAGGACGTATCTAGAACAAGTCAGTTTATGAAAGACTTTACCCCCCTAGATATGAGTGGGAGACCATATTCTAACATGAAGTGGAGACCACTTAGTGTTTCACTGCCAGGTCACCAAGTGCTGAGGAATAGAGGTCAGAAAGGCCACCAAGGCTCTACTGACTCCAAACCTCCTCTGGTATTATTACCATCATCCCAAACACTGCACGCCCCATCCCCCCGCCGGAGAGTTCATGGCTGGGCAGCTGATGCAGCCATACATCACCAAGCACAATGCTGAACGTCAGATGGAGTAGTGTGAAGCTGCCACCTCTGGAATCTGGAGCAGTGACATATGGTCAGATAACTCTTCTATCTTGCAGTCTGCGGCTTGGTGAATGCCAGGAAAGCATTATCTGACTGACCACATCGAGCCCGCTGTGAAGTGTGATGGGGACGGAGAATGCTTTAGGTTGTTTTTCAGGGTTTGACTTATGCCCTTTGTGGAGACACGGGGGTCAGTGGGTGCTCTCCTCTGTGGAGACACGGGGGTCAGTGGGTGCTCTCCTCTGTGGAGACACGGGGGTCAGTGGGTGCTCTCCTCTGTGGAGACACGGGGGTCAGTGGGTGCTCTCCTCTGTGGAGACACGGGGGTCAGTGGGGGCTCTCCTCTGTGGAGACACGGGGGCTCAGTGGGTGCTCTCCTCTGTGGAGACACGGAGGTCAGTGGGTGCTCTCCTCTGTGGAGACACGGGGGTCAGTGGGGGCTCTCCTCTGTGGAGACACGGGGGTCAGTGGGTGCTCTCCTCTGTGGAGACACGGGGGGGTCAGTGGGTGCTCCCCTCTGTGGAGACACGGGGGGGTCAGTGGGTGCTCCCCTCTGTGGAGACACGTGGGGGTCAGTGGGTGCTCCCCTCTGTGGAGACACGGGGGGGTCAGTGGGTGCTCCCCTCTGTGGAGACACGGGGGTCAGTGGGTGCTCCCCTCTGTGGAGACACGGGGGGCAGTGGGTGCTCTCCTCTGTGGAGACACGGGGGGGGGGGGTCAGTGGGGGCTCTCCTCTGTGGAGACACGGGGGTCAGTGGGTGCTCTTGTCCGCTGGCTCGGCCACCTTTAGAAAGACCGCATGGGCCAGCACTCATCCTATCCCAACACCCAAAATCCTTAACCGAGGGCAGAACACTACTCAGACTACACAGGGTGAGGGAACCAAACAATGGTTAGACTTTATTGGATCCCCAACAGTCAAAGACATATAACACAACCAGCTAAACACACAATGTAACAGGCAACAGAGTCTCACCCTTCCTTAAGTAATTTCTAATATTCCAGCCAAATCCTAAAATCATAGGCTGAACTGCATATAATATAATCTAGTTTTGCCACTCCTCTAGTCGAACCTGAAGCCCCCAGACTGAGGCCATTCAGATTATGAAACACAATGTTATCCTGGCAGCCAGAACCAAAATTCCTGGCCTGAGGATATAGTCTTCAAACCAGGACCAGAGCCCCTAGATTGAAGCCATGTGGCATATGAACTCCGGGTGACTGAAGAAAGTCCTTTTATATAGCCCGAGCACTCATCTCAGGTTATTGTAGTCTTACAGAATTCGTGGAATAAGGCTGTACTCTTATTGGTTGGCATTTCAATCCTCATGCACAATTTCCCTTAGAGTAGTATAGACAGAGAGGGCTGAGGTAAATTACATTAAATTAGCAATAAACAAATCAATACAATGGGGCTCCAAATAGTCCGGCAGGAAATAATGACTTAGCAAACATGAGCTAACAAACAAAAAACCAACACGTCTGGCCAAATTAAGAACATTAACACTCAACAAGGATTGAGAAAAGCTGTGTCATCACACCCTTTAGTAAGGGAAATGCTTGATTATACCAAGGAACTTTGGATAATTCTAACTTTATGGAAAGAGTTTGTCTCTATTCTGTCCCCTATACTGATGCCCCAGTACATAAGGTTTATAAATACATTGTTGGGAGGGTTTGGGTTGGAAGATGATATCCGGCCGCACAGAGCCCGGACCTCAACCCCATCCAACACCTTTGCAATGAAGAAGATCTGACATCACAAATGCTCCTCCGGACTAATGTGCAACATTTCTATAGTCACCTCTAAAATCTGAAAGTAAACCTTCCCATAATGGTGGAAGCTGCACAGGTACCAACTCCATAATAATATATTAAAAGCTTGAGATTTCATAAAAGCTCCTGCAGGTGTATTGTGTAGGGTGCCAATACTTTTCTCCATATAGACAGTACTTATTTAGATGAAGGATATGAGTAGCAGAGCACCTATATATAGTGCAGCTTGCTGCAATAAGTCATGTACTGCCGACATGGTGCATCACATTTTCCAGTGTTTCTACCGTGGCTCTGTATAGAAAATATACTACACTATGTCTCCCTGTTGGCATTGGGTTTTCAGCCTTATGTCATATACATATATGGGGCTGATAATATAGGGTCAAGGCTGGCTTCAGGGTTTTGTGGGCCACAGGTGACAGAGTCTTAGTGGGCCGCACCCTGTCCATGTCCGTCCCCGCTGTTGCACATCCTCACCCCAGGTTTAGACAACTGAAAATAAGAAAAAACTTCCTTCCTATTAATTAAAGCCTCCCTGGCTGTGTAAAACAGAGGGGTCAGGAGCACTAATTTTAATGTACTAGGGTAGAATAAGGAGGCGATAAATCTATTGTTATTGTGTTTCTGCAAATTCTATATTAGAGACACATAGCTCTGCTATATACCAATAGACATACATGGCTCTGCTACATGCACACTACACACACAGCTCTGCTACATGCACAAACAAATATACAAACACAACTCTGCTTCAAGCACATACAGACAGAGCTCTGCTACATGCACAATACATACACATACAAAGACACACAGCTCTGCTACATGCACAATACATGTACATACAGATACACGCACAGCTCTGCTACATGCACATACATGTCTGCTACATGCACAATGCATGCACATAAAAACTCACACAACTCTGCTACATGCACAATACATGCACATACAGACACACACAGCTCTGCTACATGCACATACAGATACACACACAGCTCTGCTACATGCACATACAGATACACACACAGCTCTGCTTCATGCACATACACACACAGCACTGCATTTACACACACACTATACATAACCACATCTAGCTGTTCTTGATTGGTGCAGAGCAGGAAATAGTAGCCACAGGGAGCTGCACAGAGGTTGAGCAGCTATGGGATCTTCAAGGACCTTCATTTCAGTCTTGTGATCAGTCACATGACAAAGGTCCTAGATCGTTAAACAGTTAAATAAAAAGAAAAAAAATATATAATATCTTGCTTTTGTCCGTATTTAGCTGTATACCACCGATACCTCAGAAATGGGGGAGAAAAATCTGCACAAAATCTGAGTGACCCAAAATCAGAAAGAGAGGAACCAGGAACATCTGGAATAAATCAAAGAAAAGAAGAAGAAACAGAAGAAGAAGAACTAGGAACATCTGGAATAAATCTAAGAAAAGAAGAAGAAACAGAAGAAGAACCAGAAAAAGAAGAACCAGGAACATCTGCAATAAATCTAAGAAAAGAGGAAGAACCAGAAAAAGAAGAACCAGGAACATCTGGAATAAATCTAAGAAAAGAGGAAGAACCAGAAAAAGAAGGAGGAACATCTCGAATGAGCAAAGAACCAGAAGATGATAAAGAAGGCAAAAAGAGAGGAGGTAAGTGTGAGATCCCCCCATGGTGTGTGATGTGGGTCAGTGAGAAGATCTCCTGTGCGGCAGATGTGATCTGTCAGTGTTGGGATTGTCACATATGATCGCTGACAATGATCTTGCACCTCTGTATGGAGAGGATCGGTCACACACTGTACACTGGGATCATGTAATATGGAGGCCAATCACTGACATTACATTTACTTCTCATAGGTTCCATCTTCCATTGGCTCAAAAAAGTACCAAAATCAGAAAATGAAAGAGCTGAAATGAGCAAAGAGACGAAAAATAAACAAGGCAAAAAGAAAAAAGGTAAGTGAGATCCCCCCATGGTATGTGATGTCGGTCAGTGAGAAGATCTCCTTTGGGACAGAAGTGATCTGTCAGTGTCGGGATTGTCACATGTGACGGCTGACTATGATCCCGCACCTCTGTATGGAGAGGATTCCTCGGCTGACCGGTCACAGTCACTGTACATTGGGATCATGTAATACGGAGGCCAATCACTGACAGACTGTGGAGACCCGCGTGTCTTAAACACTGCCTTCCCCCCCCTCCCACCAGTCCCGTAATGAATGGGCTCATCGCCGGGAACGCTGTCTGTGACCAATAGGCAAGCAGCCAACGCGCGGGTACCAACCTTTACCATTCTCCACATTTTCCACCACGGAGGATCATGTGTACCCCCTACACAGGACTCCGACCATCCCCCCCACCAGGGGTCAGCTGGGGGGAAAGAGAAAGTAACCGACCCCAGCACCTGAATTTAAACCCTGTAGGTGTGGCTGGACAACCCTTCCCCTATAATCCCATTGGTCAGTTGGGCACCCCAATTAGTGCTTCACTTGGGAAATGGTGGAAGGGAGGAATTGTCAGTGAACTGTTTTTTTTCCACTTTAGCTTTATCCCTATGGGCTCCCCAGTCACATGTATGTTCCTTAATCAGTACCGTGCCTGATATTATACTTACTTCTCATAGTCTTCCGCTGGCTCAAAAAGAACCCAAAATCTGGAAAAGAAGAAGCATTATCATCTGGAATGAATCTGACAAAAGAAGAATTAGAAAAAGAAGAAGGAACCTCTGGAATGAATCTGAGACAAGAAGAAGAACCAGAAAATAAAACACAAGGCAGGAGAGGAGGCAAGTGTGAGAATCTCCTCTATACAGTGTGATGTCGTCAGTGAGAAGATCTCCTGTGCAGCAGATGTGATCTGTCAGTGTCGGGATTGTCCCATGTGATGGCTGACTATGATCACGCACCTCTGTATGGAGAGGATTCCTCGGCTGTCCGGTCACACACTGTACACTGGGATCATGTAATATGGAGGACAATCACTGACATTACATTTACTTTTCCTAGGTTCCATCTTCCGTCGGATCTTTTCATCCCGCCAGCGATGAATATCCATGGCTGCCCGAGGTTCCTATGAAGTCCTCTGTAAGATGGGAACCTTCACATCTAGAATAGATCAATAATAGATAGATAGATAATAGATAGGATAGATATATAGATTTTTAGATGGATTAATAGATAGGATAGAGATAATAGATAGTAGGATGGATAGATAGGATAGATTAATAGATAGATTTAGAGATGGATTAACAGATAGTGTACCGTCACACACAGATAATTGTGCAGAGCTTGTTCGCAGATCTCTGGTTGCAGTGAAATCATGGACACATTGTTCCATTTTGTGGCCGTGTACAAATGTAACAATGTGTCCATGATTTCACTGCAACCAGAGATCTGCGAACAAGCTATGCACAATTATCTGTGTGTGTAACTGTACCCATAGATAGTTAGATAGATAGGTAGGTAGGTAGATAGACAGTTGAATAGATAGGATAGATGTATAGATTTATAGAGATAGATAAATAGATACATACCAATAAAAACAAAGATCCAGTAAGGATTGAAACAACGCCTTACCACTGACCAGTAAAGGTCTATCACCACGTGCAGTTTTGGAGTGCTACCTATTATTTTTTATTGGTATGTACCTGGCAAGAGGAAAGCTGTCAAGGTAGGCCCTGCACCCTGGACTGTATATTGTGCTGCTCTTATTTTTTTTCTATATAGGTAGATGGATGAATAGATAATAGGATATATAAGATACATAGATACATAGATAATAGATACATAGATAGATAATAGATACATAGATAGATAATAGATACATAGATCAATACATAGATATAGATAGATAATAGGATAGATAATAGATGATATATAGATAGAGATAGATAATAGTTAGAACATTAGACGATTATATAGTAGATGTATCTATGTCTGTCACGGAAATCGTGCGCCAACGCTCATTGGCTGCCACCAGCTCCATCCTGCCCCCTTCCCCCCGAGCTCCATCCTGCCCCCCCCCCCCGACTCCATCCTGCCCCCCAGGGTCCATCCTGCCCTGCTAGCTTCATGGATAGATGGATAGATGGATGGATGGATAGATGGATGGATAGATGGATGGATGGATGGATAGATGGATAGATGGATAGATGGATGGATGGATGGATGGATGGATAGATGGATAGATGGATAGATGGATAGATGGATAGATGGATAGATGGATAGATGGATAGATGGATAGATGGATAGATGGATAGATGGATAGATGGATAGATGGATAGATGGATGGATGGATGGATGGATGGATGGATGGATGGATGGATGGATGGATGGATGGATAGATGGATGGATAGATGGATGGATAGATGGATGGATAGATGGATGGATAGATGGATGGATAGATGGATGGATAGATGGATGGATAGATGGATGGATAGATGGATAGATGGATGGATAGATGGATAGATGGATAGATATATGGATGGATGGATAGATGGATAGATATATGGATGGATGGATGGATGGATGGATGGATAGATGGATAGATGGATGGATAGATGGATGGATAGATGGATGGATATATGGATGGATGGATAGATGGATAGATAGATGGATGGATGGACAGATGGATAGATGGATGGATAGATGGATGGATGGATAGATGGATGGATATATGGATGGATGGATGGATAGATGGATAGATAGATGGATAGATATATGATGGATGGATAGATGGATAGATGGATAGATATATGGATGGATGGATAGATTGATGGATGGATGGATAGATGGACCTGTCTGGTCCTGACATCGCCTCCCTTCTATCCAAAATTCCACACTGCCTGTCCGCCATCTCATCCTTCTTCTCTGCTCGCTTCCTTAAGCTGAACATGGACAAAACAGAGTTCATAGTCTTCCCCCCAAGACGCTCCCCCTCACTACCTGACCTATCCATCGTCATCAACGACTGCTCTCTCTCTCCAGTCCCCCACGCCAAGTGCCTCGGGGTTATCCTTGACTCTTCCCTCTCCTTCAAGCCCCACATCCAGGCCCTCGCCACCTCCTGCCGACTCCAGCTCAAGAACATCTATAGGATTCGCACTTTCCTTGACCACGACACTGCTAAAACCCTTATTCACGCTCTCATCATCTCCCGCCTCGATTACTGCAACCTCCTGCTCACCGGCCTCCCCAATACCTCCCTTGCACCTCTCCAATCTATCTTGAACTCCGCTGCCCGCCTAATCCATCTGTCTTCCCGCTACTCCCCTGCCTCCCCCTCTACCAAGCCCTTCACTGGCTCCCTACTTCCCAGAGATCCCGGTTTAAAACATTAACCATGACATACAAAGCCATTCACTACCTGTCCCCTCCATACATCTCTGACATGGTCTCCCGTTACCTACCCTCACGCAACCTGCGATCCTCCCAAGAGCTTCTCCTCTACTCCCCCCTCATCTCCTCTTCGCACAACCGCATACAGGATTTCTCCCGTGCTTCACCCAGACTCTGGAACTCACTGCCCCAACACATCAGACATTCTCCTACCCTGGGAACCTTCAAAAGAAGCCTGAAGACCCACCTGTTCTGCCAAGCCTACCACCTGCAATAAGACCCAGTCCACCACACCGCCTCACGACTGGAATTTCCCCCTCCTACTGTATCCCCACCCGCCCCTCGTAGACTGTGAGCCTTTGTGGACAGGATTTCTCCCCTCTTGTATCTGTATGACCGAATTGTCAACATTTATTGTTACTTGTATTGTTACTATGTTACTTGTCCTAGTCTGCCCTTTTTAGCATGTAAAGCGCCATGGAATATAATGGCGCTATATAAATTAATAATAATAATAATAATAATAATAATAATAATAAAAATAGATGGATGGATGGATAGATGGATAGATAGATGGATAGATAGATGGATAGATAGATGGATAGATAGATGGATAGATAGATGGATAGATAGATGGATAGATGGATGGATAGATGGATGGATAGATGGATGGATAGATGGATGGATAGATAGATGGATAGATGGATGGATAGATGGATGGATAGATGGATGGATAGATGGATGGATGGATGGCTGGATGGATGGATGGCTGGATGGATGGATAGATAATAATAATAATAATAATACTTTATTTATATAGCGCCAACATATTCCGCAGCGCTTTACAATGTAGGGTTAGAGTACAGAAAATACAGTAAGTAATTACAATAGAGAACAAATAAAGTACAAATAATTGGATACAAAACAATAGGTATAAAATCAATGTGAAAAAAAATACAATAAATAAAGCAATAAATGAAGGTGACCCTGCTCAGAAGAGCTTACAATCTACAACGGGAAAGGGGTTGCGCAAGGTGCCGGGGCTTATTGCACTGGTGGTCCAGGCATCTTGAGGAAATGGGGCATAGGGCTAAGCTTACATGGATGGTCATTATACAATCTGTGTAGACCTTTATGGTTTGGTGGAGTTTGTAGAAGAGTAATGTCCAGAGGATAGCCCATTCACTGTCTACAGTACAATGGACTTATTAGGGAGTATGATAGGCCGCCTTAAAAAGATGCGTTTTTAGGGATCGTCTGAAGCCATGCAAGTTGTGGATAGTCCTGATTTCTTTGGGTAAACCATTCCAGAGGTTTGGTGCAGCTCTGGAAAAGTCTTGGAGCCGGGAGTGGGAGGATCGGATTAGTGCAGATGTTAGTCGAAGGTCATTTGAGGAACGTAGAGAGCGGGTGGGGTGATAGACAGAGATGAGGGAGGAGAGGTAGGGGGGGCTGCACTGTGAAGAGCTTTGTGGGTGAGAACAAGCAATTTGAATTTGATCCTGTAGTGTACGGGCAGCCAGTGCAATGACTGGCACAGAGCAGAGGCATCTGAGTAACGATTGGCCAGATGGGTGATCCTGGCTGCTGCATTAAGGATGGACTGGAGAGGAGAAAGTCTGGTGAGGGGGAGGCCGCTTAATAGAGAGTTGCAATAGTCAAGGCGGGAATGGATTAGGGCCACGGTGAGGGTTTTTGTTGTTTCCAGGGTGAGAAAGGGGCGGACTCTAGAGATATTCTTCAGGTGTAAGCGACAGGAGCGGACGAGAGATTGCGTGTGGGAGGAGAAGGAGAGATCGGTGTCAAACATAACTCCCCGACAGCGAGCCTGCTGCCTAGGCGTTATCGTAGTGCCGCATACTGAGAGAGAGATGTCCGATTTAGGGAGGTTAGTGGATGGGGGGAGCAGAAGAATTTCAGTTTTGGAAAGGTTTAGTTTCAAATAGAGAGTGGACATGATATTGGATACTGCAGCTAGACAGTCATTGGTGTTCTTTACTACCGCAGGGGTAAGGTCAGGGGCTGAAGTGTATAGTTGTGTGTCATCAGCATAAAGATCAGATTACTTGGGAAAAGGTGTTTTGCGATCCGCGCTGCCAGACTGACTCGCATCAAAGAAGACACTTGAAGATGAAGTGTTGATCAAATCCTTCTTTTATTCACCGACGCGTTTCGGTGCCCACCTGGCACCTTCATCAGGGTTGAACCCTGATGAAGGTGCCAGGTGGGCACCGAAACGCGTCGGTGAATAAAAGAAGGATTTGATCAACACTTCATCTTCAAGTGTCTTCTTTGATGCGAGTCAGTCTGGCAGCGCGGATCGCAAAACACCTTTTCCCAAGTAATCTGATGCTTCTCCACGTCTGAGTGGTCGGTGAAGGTCCAGCAGCAGCCATCAGGATATAATTCCTAACACGTCTTCAAACCAGTTGTGGGTGACACAACTGGACTAGGTGAGTGAACCCCTGTTGCTCACCGAGCTTCCTATTTAGTGTCTAGTGATAAGGGCACTATTGCGCCTCTTGTTCCCCCAACCCCCCTTTTTGTATTTATCAGCATAAAGATGGTACTGAAAGCCAAATCTGCTGATGGTCTGTCCAATCGGGGCTGTGTAGAGAGAGAAGAGGAGAGGTCCAAGGACTGAGCCCTGAGGGACTCCAATAGTGAGGGGAAGAGGGGGAAAAAGTGGAGCCAGCAAAAGATACACTGAAAGAGCGGTCAGAAAGATAGGAGGAGAGCCAGGAGAGAGCAGTGTCCTTTATGCCAATGGAGTGCAGCATAAAGAGTAGGAGCTGATGGTCGACAGTGTCAAAAGCTGCAGAGAGATCAAGGAGAATAAGCAGAGAGTGGTCACCATTACGTTTTGCTGTCAGAAGGTCATTGGTCACTTTGATGAGGGCAGTTTCTGTGGAGTGAAGGGGGCAGAAACCAGACTGTAATGGATCTAGAAGAGAGTGAGCGGAGAGGTAACGGGTGAGGCGGGAATAGACCAGGCGCTCCAGGAGTTTAGAGATGAAGGGGAGATTGGAGACTGGTCTGTAGTTATTTGTGCAGGTTGGGTCGAGAGTGGTTTTCTTTAATAATGGAGTAATGATCGAATGTTTGAAGGAGGAGGGGAAGATGCCAGAAGAGAGGGAGAGATTGAAGATTTTGGTTAGATGAGTGGTGACGACTGGAGAGAGGGACTGGAGCAGGTGTGAGGGAATGGGGTCAGTAGAGCATGTGGTGGGACGAGAGGAAGAAAGGAGCCTGGAGACTTCTTCTTCTGTGACTGGGTCAAATGTGGAGAGTGAACCGGAGGAGATGTGGGGAAGAATGGGGGTGTCAGCGCTTGGAGGCTGAGAGCTGATTTCCTGGCGGATGTTGTCTATTTTCTCCATGAAGTAACAAGCCAGGTCATCAGCACAGAGGTCAGTGATGGGGCCTGCACTTTCGGACTGAGGAGAGAGTGAAAGGTGTCAAAGAGTTTTTTTGGATTGTTGGATAGTGAGGAGACCAGGGTGGTGAAGTAGGTCTGTTTGGCGAGGTGAAGGGCGGAGTTGTAGGTTTTTAGCATGAATTTATAGTGGATAAAGTCTCCTGGTGAGCGACCTTTCCTCCATAGGCGTTCAGCACTCCTGGAGCATCGCTGGAGGAATCGAGTTTGTGGTGTGAGCCAGGGCTGTTTTGTTCTCTGTTTGGAGGTTCTGCGGGTGAGGGGCGCTACTTGGTCCAGGAGCTTCTGAGAGAGTCATTGTAGTGAGTTACTGCCTGATCTGGAGAGGAGATTGAAGAGATTGGGGACAGAGATGAGATGAGGGAGTCTGTGAGAGCTTGAGGGTTAATGGCCTGTAGATTTCTGGATGTGTGATAGGTAGGATTGGGCTGTGTTGGCCGAGGGTTAGTGAGTGAGAAGGAAAGAATGTTGTGGTCAGAGAGTAGAGTTGAGTTATCCAAGGGGGAGGATGAGCAGAGCCGGGTAAAGACAAGGTCAAGGGTTTTACCGTTTTCGTGTGTCTTAGAGGTTGAGAGCTGTGATAGGCCAAGAGAGGTAGTTAGAGATAGGAGCTGGGATGCAGATGGGGAGATGGGGCTGTTTATGGGAATGTTTAAGTCTCCCAGAATAAGGGTTGGTAAATCTGAGGACATGAAATGAGGGAGCCAAGCGGAGAAATGGTCGAGGAACTGGGTGGGTGACCCTGGGGGGCGGTATATCACTGCTACTTTGAGGTGGAGGGGATGGAATAGCCTAATGGTATGGACCTCAAAAGAAGGGAATGAGAGTGATGGGGCTGGAGGAATGACCTGTAAAGTACATTGTGGGGACAGGAGGAGGCCAACTCCACCGCCACGTCTGTTCCCAGGTCTACGGAAGTGAGAGAAGTGTAAGCCGCCGTAAGAAATAGCAGCAGGGGAAGCAGTGTCTGAATCCTGGATCCAGGTTTCTGTGAGGGCCAGCAGATTAAGAGAGTTGGTAAGGAAGTAATTGTGAATGAAGGGAAGTTTGTTGCATACAGACCGTGGATTCCAGAGAGCGTAATTAAAAGAGGGAGATGAAGGTGTGCAGGTAATGGTAATAAGATTAGTGAGGTTTCTGTGTGAGGTGGGAGAGGGGTTGAAGTTAGCAGAGGGTGGACCAGGGTTGGGAGAGATATCACCTGAGAGGAGCAGCAGTAAAAGGAGAAAGAGCAGATAGTTTTTGGAATTAGGACATGATTTATTATGACAAGCTTTGGAATATGATGGGCTGAGAGTCTTCAGTAAACTGAAGATAGCATGGGAGCTGTACATAGAGTAGGGCAGGAGAGAGGGGCTGATGTGGATGAGTGGTGATGGAGGGGGAATGGGGTGATAAAAATTGGTGGCGAGAGCACATAAGAAGACAAACAATGAAATAAAAGACATGTTAAAGATTAGTAGTGAATGGAGTTATGCACAGTGTTGGAGTGTCCCTCTATGTCATTGTCTTCCAGCAAGAGCGCATAGAACAATACATATTGAAGTAAAGGACATGGTGATAGGGAAAGGAAAAGTAGTGAAAAAGGTTTTTTTTTTTTCCCTCCCCTCTCCCTGTTAAATAGAGTGGCTTACCTGACTCCTGCCCAACTGCCATGAAATAACAGCAGCCACTTAGCAATCAATGCCACTTTGCATGAGATGCCACACGTGTACGACCCCCCACAAGTGTACCCCTTAAGACTGAACTAAATATATAGGACACACTACCAGATTCAGGTGAGGGGGAATGTGGGAGGGAACATGGTATCAGGTAATTAACATCTATAAGAAACAGCAGGGGTGAAAGGATGAAAGGCTTCCTCTACACTATAACACCTCCAACGAGATAAAATGTACAAATGTGGCAAATTGTCATATACTGGTGAGAGGAATGCATACAGGCATACAGAAGACACAGGAAACATTGCAATAAGTGCAGAGATGGAATATTACCATGAGACTATGATTCAAGCTGACATGGCTATGTAGATCAATGCAGCAGTCACAGGTATATTTAACATGCACTGTTACAATGATTGATAGATGGATAGATGGATGGATGGATGGATGGAGCCTGGAGCGGCAGGACGGAGTCAGGGGGAAAAGGATGGAGCAGGGGGGTGGGTAGGATGGATCCCAGGGCAGGATGGAGCTGGAGGAAGGGGCAGGATGGAGCGAACATCCTTCCCTCCTCTGGCTCCATCCTGCCCCTTCAGTTCCTTCCTAACCCCCCCTCCTGACTCCTCCCTCCCTTGCTCGCTCCATCCTGCCCCCCCCGTCTCCATCCTGCCCCCCCCATCTCCATCCTGCCCCCCCCCGTCTCCATCCTGCCCCCCCCCCCGTCTCCATCCTGCCCCCCCCCTTTCTCCATCCTGCCCCCCCCTTTCTCCATCCTGCCCCCCCCTTTCTCCATCCTGCCCCCCCCCTGTCTCCATCCTGCCCCCCCCCTGTCTCCATCCTGCCCCCCCCCGGCTCCATCCTTCTCCCCCCCAGCTCCATCCTTCTCCCCCCCAGCTCCATCCTTCTTCCCCCCCGACTCCATCCTGCACCTCCCTTCGGCTCCATCCTGCCCCCCCCGTCTCCATCCTGCCCTCCCCGTCTCCATCCTGCCCCCCCGTCTCCATCCTGCCCCCCCCCGGCTCCATCCTCCTTCCCCCCGGCTCCATCCTGCTTCCCCCCGGCTCCATCCTGCTTCCCCCCGGCTCCATCCTGCTTCCCCCCGGCTCCATCCTGCTTCCCCCCGGCTCCATCCTGCTTCCCCCCGGCTCCATCCTGCTTCCCCCCGGCTCCATCCTGCTTCCCCCCGGGGGAGAAGGATGGAGCCGGGGGAGAAGGATGGAGCCGGGGAGAAGGATGGAGCCGGGGGAGAAGGATGGAGCCGGGGGAGAAGGATGGAGCCGGGGGAGAAGGATGGAGCCGGGGAGAAGGACGGAGCTGGGGGAGGGGCAGGATGGAGACGGGGGGGGGGGGGCAGGATGGAGACGGGGGGGGGGGGCAGGATGGAGACGGGGGGGGGGGGGCAGGATGGAGACGGGGGGGCAGGATGGAGTCGGGGGTGGGCAGGATGGAGTCGGGGGTGGGCAGGATGGACCCAAAGGGGAGGGGAAGCAGGATGTGGGCAGGATGGAACCCGGGGGGGTTCGGGAGGATGGAGTGAGCAGGGCAGGATGTAGCCAGGGGGCAGGATGGAGACAGGGGCAGGATGCAGCTGGGGGTTAGGCAGGATGGAGATGGGGGGAAGGGCGGGGTCAGAGGGGGGAAGGATGTTTGCTCCATTACTGCCCACCCGCCAGCTCCATCCTGCTTCCCCCCGGCTCCATCCTGCTTCCCCCCGGCTCCATCCTGCTTCCCCCCGGCTCCATCCTGCTTCCCCCGGGCTCCATCCTGCTTCCCCCCCGGGCTCCATCCTGCTTCCCCCCCGGGCTCCATCCTGCTTCCCCCCCGGGCTCCATCCTGCTTCCCCCCCGGGCTCCATCCTGCTTCCCCCCCGGGCTCCATCCTGCTTCCCCCCCGGGCTCCATCCTGCTTCCCCCCCGGGCTCCATCCTGCTTCCCCCCCGGGCTCCATCCTGCTTCCCCCCCGGGCTCCATCCTGCTTCCCCCCCGGGCTCCATCCTGCTTCCCCCCGGGCTCCATCCTGCTTCCCCCCGGGCTCCATCCTGCTTCCCCCCGGGCTCCATCCTGCTTCCCCCCGGGCTCCATCCTGCTTCCCCCCGGGCTCCATCCTGCCCCCCCCCGGCTCCATCCTGCCCCCTCCGGCTCCATCCTGCCGCCCCAGGCACCAACCTGCCCCCGTCTCCATCCTGCCCTCCCCCCTCTATATTCTGGCTCCATCCTGCCCTGCTCGCTCCATCCTGCCCTGCTCGCTCCATCCTGCCCCCCCCGGGCTCCATCCAGCCCCCCCGGGCTCCATCCAGCCCCCCCGGCTCCATCCAGCCCCCCCAGCTCCATCCTGCCCCCTGGCTTCATATCCTGCCCTTCCCCCTGGCTCCATATCCTGCCCTCCCCCTGACTCCATATCCTGCCCTTCCCTCCGGCTCCATATCCTGCCCTCCCCCCTGGCTCCATATCCTGCGCTCCCCTCCGGCTCCATATCCTGCCCTCCCCTCCGGCTCCATATCCTGCCCTCCCCTCCGGCTCCATATCCTGCCCTCCCCTCCGGCTCCATATCCTGCCCTCCCCTCCGGCTCCATATCCTGCCCTCCCCTCCGGCTCCATATCCTGCCCTCCCCTCCGGCTCCATATCCTGCCCTCCCCTCCGGCTCCATACCCTGCCCTCCCCTCCGGCTCCATACCCTGCCCTCCCCTCCGGCTCCATACCCTGCCCTCCCCTCCGGCTCCATATCCTGCCCTCCCCTCCGGCTCCATATCCTGCCCTCCCCTCCGGCTCCATATCCTGCCCTCCCCTCCGGCTCCATATCCTGCCCTCCCCTCCGGCTCCATATCCTGCCCTCCCCCCGGCTCCATATCGTGCTTCCCCCCCGGCTCCATCCTGCTCCCTCCGGCTCCATCCTGCTCCCTCCGGCTCCATCCTGCTCCCTCCGGCTCCATCCTGCTCCCTCCGGCTCCATCCTGCCCGCGACGGCTCCATCCTGCCCCCGACGGGTCCATCTTGCCAGCGACGGCTCCATCCTGCCCCCCCGGCTCCATCCTGCCCCCCCCTAGGCTCCATCCTGCTCCCCCCTGGCTCCATCCTGCTCCCCCCTGGCTCCATCCTGCCCTCCCTGGCTCCATCCTGCCCTCCCTGGCTCCATCCTGCCTCCCCCCCTCCTCCATCCTACCCACCCCCCCGGCACCATCCTGCCCCCCACACTCCATCCTGCCCCCACTAGCTCCATCCTGCTTCCCCCCTGCTCCATCTTGCCCCCCTGGGTCCATCCTGCTCTGCTCATTCCATCCTACCCACCCCCGGCTCCATTTTGCCCCCCCCCCTCGGCTCCATTTTGCCCCCCCTCGGCTCCATTTTGCCCCCCCCGGCTCCATTTTGCCCCCCCAACTCCATTTTGCCCCCCCTCCTCCATTTTGCCCCTGTACTTAATCCTGCCCCCCCAGCTCCATCCTGCCCACCCTCCATGGCTCCATCCTGCCCCCCCCCCTCCCCGCTCCATCCTGCCCTTTCCGGCTCCATCCTGCCCTTTCCGGCTCCATCCTGCCCTTTCCGGCTCCATCTTGCCCCACCCCGGCTCCATCTTGCCCCACCCCGGCTCCATCTTGCCCACCCCGGCTCCATCTTGCCCCACCCCGGCTCCATCTTGCCCCACCCCGGCTCCATCCTGCCCCCCCTGGCTCCATCCTGCCCCCCCTGGCTCCATCCTTCCCCCCCCCTGGCTCCATCCTGCCCCCCGGCTTCATCCTTTTCATCCTTCCCCCCCCCCTGCTCCATCCTGCCCACCCCCCTGCTCCATCCTGCCCCCCTCCTCCATCCTGCCCCTCTGCTTAATCCTGCCCCCCTGCTCCATCCCCCCCCTCCGGCTCCATCCTGCCCCCCCTTCCCCGCTCCATCCTGCCCCCCCCTCGACTCCATCCTGCCCCCCCGACTCCATCCTGCCCCCCCGGCTCCATCCTGCCCCCCCCCGGCTCCATCTGCCTCCGCCCCCCGGCTCCATCCTGCCCCCTCCGGCCTAACCTGCCCCCGCCCATCCCTGCCCTCCCCCCTCCCCCTAATCTGGCTCCATCCTGCCCGCGCCTCCTGGCGCTAACTCCATCCTGCCCCCCCGGGCTCCATCCAGCCCCCCCTGGCTCCACCTGCCCCCCTGGCTCCATCCTCCCTCCCCGGTTCCATCCTGCCCCCGCCCCCGGCTCAATCCTGCACTCATCCCCGGGTCTGGGGGGGGAACAGGATGGAGCCAGGGGGGGCAGGATGGAGCCAGGGAGGGCAGGATGGAGCCGGGGAGGGCAGGATGGAGCCGGGGAGGGCAGGATGGAGCCGGGGAGGGCAGGATGGAGCCAGGGAGGGCAGGATGGAGCCGGGGGGGGCAGGATGGAGCCGGGGGGGGCAGGATGGAGCTGGGGGGGCAGGATGGAGCTGGGGGGCAGGATGGAGCTGGGGGGGCAGGATTGAGCAGGGGGGGGCAGTATGGAGGGGGGTGGGCAGGATGGAGCAAGCAGGGCAGGATGGAGCCGGGGTGGCAGGATGGAGCTGGGAGGGGGGCAGGAAGGAGCCAGGGGGGCAGGATAGAGCCGGGGGCAGGATGGAGCCGGGGGCGGGCAGGATGAAGCTAGCAGGGCAGGATGGAGCCGGGGCAGGGGTAGGATGGAGCAGACAGGAATAAGGATGGAGGGATGGAGCCAGGGGGAAGCTTGAAGCCCGGGGGGTAGGAAGGATGGAGTGAGCAGGGCAGAAAGGAGCCGGGGAGGCAGTATGGAGCCGTGGGGGGGGAGGATGGAGCTGGGGGGGAAGCAAAATGGAGCCGGGGGGGCCAAAATGGAGTTGGGGATGGGCAGCATGGAATAAGCAGAGCAGGATGGACCCAGAGGGCAAGATGGAGCTGGGGGAAGCAGGATGGAGTCGGTGAGGGCAGGATGGAGTGGGGAGAGCCGGATGGAGTTGGGAGGGGAAGGATAGAGCCAGGGGGTGGGTAAGATGGAGCCAAGTGGGGGGACAGGATGGAGCCGGGGGGGCAGCATGGAGCCAGAGGGGGGAAGGATGTTCGCTCCATCCTGCCCACCCCCCAGCTTCATCCTGCCCCACTGACTCCATCCTGCCCTCCCTTGCTCCCTCTTGCTGCCCTGGGCTCCATCCTCCCCTGCTTGCTCCGGGGGGGACAGGATGGAGTCAGGGGGGCAAAATGGAGCCAGGGAGGGCAGGATGGAGCCGGGGAGGGCAGGATGGAGCCCGGCGGGGAAAATAAAGGAATTGTGGGGGAGAGAAGAATGAAGCCGGGTTGGCGGGCAGGATGGAGCGAGCAGGGGAGGGTGAAGCCAGGGAGGTCAGGATGGAACCGGGGGGGAACGATGGAGCCCAGGGGGTCATGATGGAGTACGGGGGAGTAATGAAGCCATTGGGTGGGCAGGATGGAGCCGGGCAGACAGGATGGAGCTGGGAGGGGCAGGATGGAGCTGGGAGGGGCAGGATGGAGCTGGGAGGGGGCAGGATGGAGCTGGGAGGGGGCAGGTTGGAGCCGGGAGGGGGCAGGATGGAGGCGGGAGGGGGCAGGATGGAGCCGAGAGGGGGCAGGATGGAGCCGGAAGGGGGCAGGATGGAGCTGGGAGGGGGCAGGATGGAGCTGGAAGGGGGCAGGACGAAGTCGGGAGGGGCAGGATGGAGTTGGGGGGAAAGATGGAGCAGGGGGGGAAGGATGGAGCAGGGGTTGGGTAGGATGGAGAAAGGCGGGGGGAGCAGGATGGAGTAGGGGGGGCAAGATGGAGCTGGGGGGGTGGGCAGGATGGAGCGAGCAGGGCAGGATAAGCCGGGGGGGCAGGAAGGTGTCGGGGGGCACTATGGAGCTGGGGGGGACAGGATGGAGTTGGGGGGGCAGGATGGAGTTGTGGGGGCAGGATGGAGGAGGGGGGGCAGGATGGAGGAGGGGGGGTGGGCAGGATGGAGCAAGCAGGGCAGGATGGAGCCGGGAGGGGGCAGGATGGAGCCAGGGGGGGCAGGATAGAGCCGGGGGGGCAGGATGGAGCCTGGGGGGGGGGCAGGATGAAGCTAGCAGGGCAGGATGGACCCAAGGGGGGCAGGATGGAGTCGGGAGGGGGGGCAGGATGGAGCCAGGGCGGGGGTAGGATGGAGCAGACAGGAAGAATGGAGGGATGGAGCCAGGGGGAAGCTTGAAGCCCGGGGGGTAGGGAGGATGGAGTGAGCAGGGCAGAAAGGAGCCGGGGAGGCAGTATGGAGCCGTGGGAGGGAGGATGGAGCTGGGGGGAAGCAAAATGGAGCCGGGGGGGCCAAAATGGAGCCTGGGGGGGGGCAAATTAGAGCCGGGGGGGGCAAAATGGAGTTGGGGATGGGCAGGATGGAATAAGCAGAGCAGGATGGACCCAGAGGGCAAGCCGGGGAGGGCAGGATGGAGCCTGGCGGGGAAAATAAAGGAATTGCGGGGGAGAGAAGAATGAAGCCGAGTTGGCGGGCAGGCTCCATCCTGCCCCTCCCTGGCTCCATCCTGCCCCTCCCTGGCTCCATCCTGCCCCTCCCTGGCTCCATCCTGCCCACCCCCCTGCTCCATCCTGCCCACCCCCCTGCTCCATCCTGCCCACCCCCCTGCTTCATCCTGCCCACCCCCAGGTCCATCCTCCAACCCCCCGGCTCCTTTCTGCCCTGCTCACTCCATCCTCCTACCCTCGTTTTCATCCTTCCCCCTTGCTCCATCCTTCTTCTTGTCTGCTCCATCCTTCCCCCGCCCTGGCTCCATCCTACCCCCGCCCCGGCTCCATCCTGCCCTGCTCGCTAGATCCTGCCCACCCCCTACCTCCATCCTGCCCCCCAGCTCCATCCTGCACCCCGGCTCCATCCTGCACCCCGGCTCCATCCTGCCCCCCAGCTCCATCCTGCCCCCCAGCTCCATCCTGCCCCCCAGCTCCATCCTGTCCCCCCGGCTCCATCCTACCCCCAGCTCCATCCTGCCCCCCAGCTCCATCCTGCCCCCCAGCTCCATCCTGCCCCCCAGCTCCATCCTGCCCCCCAGCTCCATCCTGCCCCCCAACTCCATCCTGCCCCCCAGCTCCATCCTGTCCCCTCCCCTGGCTCCATCCTGCCCCTCCCAGCTCCATCCTGCCCTCCCCGCCCCATCCTGCCCACCCCTCCCCCGCTGCATCCTGCCCCCCCCGCTGCATCCTGCCCCCCCTGGCTCTATCTTGCCCCCCCTGGCTCTATCCTGCCCCCCTCCCAGCTCCATCCTGCCCACCCCTCCTCCTCCATCCTGCCCCCCCAGCTCCATCCTGAATCCCCCGGGCTCCATCCTGAACCCCCCGGGCTCCATCCTGAACCCCCCGGGCTCCATCCTGAACCCTCCGGGCTCCTTCCTCCCCCCCCCGGCTCCATCCTGCCCACCCCCCCGGCTCCATCCTGCCCCCCATGGCTCCATCCTGCCCCCTCCTACTCCTTCCTGCCCCTCAGCTCCATCCTGCCCTGCTTGCTCCATCCTGCCCACCCCCCGCTCCATCCTGCCCCCATCTGCTCCATCGTGCCCCCCTGCTCCATTCAACCCCCCTTACTCAATCCTGAACCCACCAGGCTCCATCCTACCATCCCCTCCTGGGCTCCATCCTGCCCCCTCGGCTCCATCTCGCCCTGCTTGCTCATTCCTGCCCACCCCCCGGTCCCATCCTGCCCCCATGGCTCCATCCTGCCCCCCCCCTGGGCTCCAGCCTGCCCTCCCAGCTCCATCCTGCCCCCCCGGCTCCATCCTGCCTCCTGACTCCATCCTGCCCCCCTGTCTCTATTCTGCCCCCCCGGCTCCATCCTGCCCTCCCCCGGGCTCCATCCTGCCCTCCCCCGGGCTCCATCCTGCCCTCCCCCGGGCTCCATCCTGCTCTCCCCCGGGCTCCATCCTGCCCCCCCGGGCCCCATCCTGCCCCCTTGGGCCCCATCCTGCCCCCTTGGGCCTCATCCTGCCCCCTTGGGCCCCATCCTGCCCCCTTGGGCCCCATCCTGCCCCCCCCGGGCTCCATCCTACCACCCAGCTCCATCCTGTCCCCTCCCCTGGCTCCATCCTGTCCCCTCCCAGCTTCATCCTGCCCTCCCCCGGGCTCCATCCTGCCCCCCCGGGCTCCATCCTGCCCCCTCGGGCCCCATCCTGCCCCCTTGGGCCCCATCCTGCCCCCCCCGGGCTCCATCCTACCCCCCAGCCCCATCCTGTCCCCTCCCCTGGCTCCATCCTGTCCCCTCCCAGCTTTATCCTGCCCCACCCAGCTCCATCCTGCCCTCCCCGCCCCATCCTGCCCCCCCCGCTGCATCCTGCCCCCCCACCCCCGCTGCATCCTGCCCCCCCTGGCTCTATCCTGCCCCCCTCCCAGCTCCATCCTGCCCACCCCCCCTGCTCCATCCTGCCCACCCCTCCTCCTCCATCCTGCCCACCCCTCCTCCTCCATCCTGCCCACCCCTCCTCCTCCATCCTGCCCCCCCAGCTCCATCCTGCCCCCCCAGCTCCATCCTGAATCCCCCGCGCTCCATCCTGAACCCCCCGGGCTCCATCCTGAACCCTCCGGGCTCCTTCCTCCCCCCCCGGCTCCATCCTGCCCCCCCCCGGCTCCTTCCTGCCCCCCCCCGGCTCCTTCCTGCCCCCTCCGGCTCCTTCCTGCCCCCCAGCTCCATCCTGCCCTGCTTGCTCCATCCTGCCCACCCCCCCACTCCATCCTGCCCCCATCTGCTCCATCGTGCCCCCCTGCTCCATTCAACCCCCCTTACTCAATCCTGAACCCCCCCAGGCTCCATCCTGAACCCCCCAGGCTCCATCCTACCATCCCCTCCTGGGCTCCATCCTGCCCCCATGGCTCCATCCTGCCCCCCCCCTGGGCTCCATCCTGCCCCCCCGGCTCCATCCTGCCTCCTGACTCCATCCTGCCCCCCTGTCTCTATTCTGCCCCCCCTGGCTCCATCCTGCCCTCCCCCGGGCTCCATCCTGCCCTCCCCCGGGCTCCATACTGCCCCCCCAGGCTCCATCCTGCCCCCTTGGGCCCCATCCTGCCCCCTTGGGCCCCATCCTGCCCCCCCCAGCTCCATCCTGAATCCTCCGGGCTCCATCCTGAACCCCCCGGGCTCCATCCTGAACCCTCCGGGCTCCTTCCTCCCCCCCCCCCCGGCTCCATCCTGCCCACCCCCCCGGCTCCATCCTGCCCCCATGGCTCCATCCTGCCCCCTCCTACTCCTTCCTGCCCCTCAGCTCCATCCTGCCCTGCTTGCTCCATCCTGCCCACCCCCCCGCTCCATCCTGCCCCCATCTGCTCCATCGTGCCCCCCTGCTCCATTCAACCCCCCTTACTCAATCCTGAACCCCCCAGGCTCCATCCTGAACCCCCCAGGCTCCATCCTACCATCCCCTCCTGGGCTCCATCCTGCCCCCTCGGCTCCATCTCGCCCTGCTTGCTCATTCCTGCCCACCCCCGGTCCCATCCTGCCCCCATGGCTCCATCCTGCCCCCCCCCTGGGCTCCAGCCTGCCCTCCCAGCTCCATCCTGCCCCCCCGGCTCCATCCTGCCTCCTGACTCCATCCTGCCCCCCTGTCTCTATTCTGCCCCCCCGGCTCCATCCTGCCCTCCCCCGGGCTCCATCCTGCTCTCCCCCGGGCTCCATACTGCCCCCTTGGGCTCCATCATGCCCCCTTGGGCCCCATCCTGCCCCCTTGGGCCCCATCCTGCCCCCCCCTGGGCTCCATCCTACCCCCCAGCTCCATCCTGTCCCCTCCCCTGGCTCCATCCTGTCCCCTCCCCTGGCTCCATCCGGCCCCTCTCAGCTCCATCCTGCCCCCCCCTGCTGCATCCTGCCCCCTCCTACTCCATCCTGCCCCCCTGGCTCCATCCTTCCCACCCCCCGGCTCCATCCTGCCCACCCAATGGCTTCATCACTCCCCCCGGACTCCATCATGGCCCCCCTGGGCTCCATCCTGGTTCCCCCCCGGTTCCATCCTGACCCCCCCCGGCTCCACCTTTCCCTGCTTGCTCCATCCTGCCCGCCCCCCCGGCTTCATCCTTCTCCCCCCTGCAATTCCTTCTTTTTCCTCCCCGGCTCCATCCTGCCCACCCCCCGGCTCCATCCTGCCCACCCCCCGGCTCCATCCTGCCCTCCCCCCGGCTCCATCCTGCCCTCCCCCCGGCTCCATCCTGCCCTCCCCCCGGCTCCATCCTGCCCACCCCCCGGCTCCATCCTGCCCACCCCCCGGCTCCATCCTGCCCACCCCCCGGCTCCATCCTGCCCTCCCCCCGGCTCCATCCTGCCCTCCCCCCGACTCCATCCTGCCCTCCCCCCGGCTCCATCCTGCCCTCCCCCCGGCTCCATCCTGCCCTCCCCCCGGCTCCATCCTGCCCTCCCCCCGGCTCCATCCTGCCCTCCCCCCGGCTCCATCCTGCCCTCCCCCCCGGCTCCATCCTGCCCTCCCCGGACCCAGGGGAGAATGCAGGATGGAGCCCGGGGGTAGACAGGATGGAGCAAGCAGGGGAGGATGGAGCCCGGGGCGGCAGGATGGTGCCTGGGAAGGGCAGGATGGAGTCAGGGGGGAAAAGGATGGAGCAGGGGGGTGGGTAGGATGGATCCCAGGGCAGGATGGAGCTGGGGAAGGGGCAGGATGGAGCCAGGGGGGCAGGATTGAGCTGGGGGTGGGCAGGATGGAGCAAACATCCTTCCCCCCTCTTCTGGCTCCATCCTGCACCCTTCGTCTCCGTCCTGCCCCCCATCTCCATCCTGTCCCCCATCTCCATCCTGTCCCCCATCTCCATCCTGCCCCCCATCTCCATCCTGCCCCCCATCTCCATCCTGCCCCCTGGCTCCATCCTGCCCTGCTCGCTAGATCATGCCCACCCCCTACCTCCATCCTGCCCCCCGGCTCCATCCTGCCCCCCGGCTCCATCCTGCCCCCCGGCTCCATCCTGCCCCCCGGCTCCATCCTGCCCCCGGCTCCATCCTGCCCCCCGGCTCCATCCTGCCCCCCAGCTCCATCCTGTTTCCTCCCTGGCTCCATCCTGCTCTCCTCAGCTCCATCCTGCTCTCCTCAGCTCCATCCTGCTCTCCTCAGCTCCATCCTGCTCTCCTCAGCTCCATCCAGCTCTCCTCAGCTCCATCCTTCCCTCCCCAGCTCCATCCTGCCCCCCCAGCTCCATCCTGCCCCCCCAGTCCCATCCTGCCCCCCCAGCTCCATCCTGCCCCCCAGCTCCATCCTGTCCCCTCCCTGGCTCTATCCTGCCCCCCAGCTCCATCCTGCCCCCCAGCTCCATCCTGTTCCCTCCCCTGGCTCCATCCTGCTCTCCTCAGCTCCATCCTGCTCTCCTCAGCTCCATCCTGCTCTCCTCAGCTCCATCCTTCCCTCCCCAGCTCCATCCTTCCCAGCTCCATCCTTCCCTCCCCAGCTCCATCCTGCCCCCCAGCTCCATCCTGCCCCCCCAGCTCCATCCTGCCCCCCCAGCTCCATCCTGCCCCCCAGCTCCATCCTGTCCCCTCCCCTGGCTCTATCCTGCCCCCCAGCTCCATCCTGCCCCCCAGCTCCATCCTGTTCCCTCCCCTGGCTCCATCCTGCTCTCCTCAGCTCCATCCTGCTCTCCTCAGCTCCATCCTGCTCTCCTCAGCTCCATCCTTCCCTCCCCAGCTCCATCCTTCCCAGCTCCATCCTTCCCTCCCCAGCTCCATCCTGCCCCCCCAGCTCCATCCTGCCCCCCCAGCTCCATCCTGCCCCCCCAGCTCCATCCTGCCCCCCAACTCCATCCTGTCCCCTCCCGGCTCTATCCTGCCCCTCCCGGCTCCATCCTGCCCCTCCCGGCTCCATCCTGCCCCTCCCGGCTCCATCCTGCCCCTCCCGGCTCCATCCTGCCCCTCCCGGCTCCATCCTGCCTCTCCCGGCTCCATCCTGCCCCTCACGGCTTCATCCTGCCCCTCCCGGCTCCATCCTGCCCCCCCGCTGCATCCTGCCCCCCCCCCCCCCTGCTGCATCCTGCCCCCCCTGGCTCTATCTTGCCCCCCCTGGCTCTATTCTGCCCCCCTCCCAGCTCCATCCTGCCCACCCCCCCCTGCTCCATCCTGCCCACCCCTCCTCCTCCATCCTGCCCCCCAGCTCCATCCTGAACCCCCCGGGCTCCATCCTGCCCCCCATGGCTCCATCCTGCCCCCTCCGGCTCCTTCCTGCCCCCCAGCTCCATCCTGCCCTCCCAGCTCCATCCTGCCCCCCTGGCTCCATCCTGCCTCCCTGTCTCTATTCTGTCCCCCCCGGGCTCCATCCTGCCCTCCCCCGGGCTCCATCCTGCCCCCCGGGCTCCATCCTGCCCCCTTGGGCCCCATCCTGCCCCTTGGGCCCCATCCTGCCCCCCCCAGGGCTCCATCCTACCCCCCAGCTCCATCCTGCTCTGCTTGCTCAATCCTGCCCACCCCCCTGCTCCATCCTGTCCACCCCCCTGCTCCATCCTGCCCCCCTCTGCTCCATCGTGCCCCTCTGCTCCATCGTGCCCCCCTGCTCCATTCTACCCCCTTTACTCAATCCTGAACCCCCCAGGCTCCATCCTGAACCCCCCTGGTCTCATCCTGAACCCCCCGGCACCATCCTACCATCCACTCCTGGGCTCCATCTTGCCACCCCGGCTTCATTTTCCCCCCCCGGCCCCATCTCGCCCTGCTTGCTCAATCCTGCCCACCCCCCACCGTGGCTCCATCCTGCCCCCGTGGCTCCATCCTGCCCTCCCAGCTCCATCATGCCCCCCGGCTCCATCCTGCCTTTTGACTCCATCCTGCCCCCCTGTCTCTATTCTGCCCCCCCTGGCTCCATCCTGCCCCCTCCGGCTCCATCCTGCCCCCCCCCCCCAGCTCCATCCTGCCCTGCTTGCTCCATTCTGCCCCCCCTGCTCAATCCTGAACCCCCGGGCTCCATCCTGAACCCCACGGGCTCCATCCTGAACCCCCCGGGCTCCATCCTCCCGTCCCCTCCTGGGCTCCATCCTGCCCCCCGGTTTCATCCTGCCCTTCTGGCTCCATCTCGCCCTGCTTGCTCAATCCTGCCCACCCCCGCGGCTCCATCCTGCCCCCGCGGCTCCATCCTGCCCCCGCGGCTCCATCCTGCCTCCTGACTCCATCCTGCCCCCCTGTCTCTATTCTGCCCCCCTGGCTCCATCCTGCCCTCCCCCAGGCTCCATCCTGCCCTCCCCCAGGCTCCATCCTGCCCCCTTGGGCTCCATCCTGCCCCCCCCGGGCTCCATCCTGCCCCCCTGGCTCCATCCTGCCCCCCGGGCTCCATCCTGCCCCCTCAGGCTCCATCCTGCCCCCCAGCTCCATCCTGCCCTGCTTGCTCCATCCTGCCCCCCTCTGCTCCATCGTGCCCCTCTGCTCCATCGTTCCCCTCTGCTCCATCGTGCCCCCCTGCTCCATTCTACACCCCTTACTCAATCCTGAAGCCCCCGGGCTCCATCCTGAAGCCCCCGGGCTCCATTCTGAACCCCCTGGGCTCCATCCTACCATCCCCTCCTGGGCTCCATCCTGCCCCCCCGGCTTCATTTTGCCCCCCGGCCCCATCTCGCCCTGCTTGCTCAATCCTGCCCACCCCCCACCGTGGCTCCATCCTGCCCCCGTGGCTCCATCCTGCTCCCCCCCGGGCTCCATCCTGCCCTCCCAGCTCCATCCTGCCCCCCCGGCTCCATCCTGCCCCCCTGTCTCTATTCTGCCCCCCCTGTCTCTATTCTGCCCCACCTGGCTCCATCCTGCCCCCCCTGGCTCCATCCTGCCCCCTCCGGCTCCATCCTGCCCCCCCAGCTCCATCCTGCCCTGCTTGCTCCATTCTGCCCCCCCTGCTCAATCCTGAACCCCCCGGGCTCCATCCTGAACCCCACGGGCTCCATCCTGAACCCCCGGTTTCATCCTGCCCCCCTGGCTCCATCTCGCCCTGCTTGGTCAATCCTGCCCACCCCCCCAGGCTCCATCCTGCCCCCGCGGCTCCATCCTGCCCCCTCCGGCTCCATCCTGCCCCCCCCGGCTCCATCCTGCCCTGCTTGCTCCATTCTGCCCCCCCTGCTCAATCCTGAACCACCCGGGCTCCATCTTGAACCCCCCGGACTCCATCCTCCCGTCCCCTTCTGGGCTCCATCCTGCCCCCCCGGTTTGATCCTGCCCCCTGGCTCCATCTCGCCATGCTTGCTCCGTCCTGCCCACCCCCCGACTCCGTCCTGCCCCCCCCCCGGCTCCGTCCTGCCCACCCCCCGGCTCCATCCTGCCCACCCCCCGGCTCCATCCTGCCCACCCCCCGGCTCCATCCTGCCCACCCCCTCTAGCTCCATCCTGCCCACCCCCTCTAGCTCCATCGTGCCCACCCCCGGCTCCATCCTGCCCACCCCCCGGCTCCATCCTGCCCACCCCCCGGCTCCATCATGCCCACCCCCTCTAGCTCCATCGTGCCCACCCCCTCTAGCTCCATCCTGCTTCCCCTGGCTCCATCCTGCTTCCCCTGGCTCCATCCTGCCCACCCCTCGGCTCCATCCTGCCCACCCCCCGGCTCCATCCTGCCCACCCCCCCGGCTCCATCCTGCCCGCTCCATCCTGCCCACCCCCCGGCTCCATCCTGCCCACCCCCCGGCTCCATCCTGCCCTCCCTGGCTCCATCCTGCCCTCCCTGGCTCCATCCTGCCCTCCCTGGCTCCATCCTGCCCTCCCTGGCTCCATCCTGCCCTCCCCAGCTCCATCCTGTCCCCTACGGACCCAGGGCAGAGTGCAGGATGGAGCCCGGGGGGTAGGCAGGTTGGAGCAAGCAGGGGAGGATGGAGCCCGTGGGCGGCAGGATGGAGCCTGGGAGGGGCAGGATGGAGCCTGGGAGGGGCAGGATGGAGCCGGGGGGCAGGATGGAGCCGGAAGGTGGGCAGGATTTAGCCTGGGGGGGAAAGATGGAATCTCGGGGGGGAAAGGATGAAGCCAGGGGAGCAGGATGGAGTCGGGGGGGGGGGGGGGGCAGGATGGAGCAAGCAGGGGAGGATGGAGCCTGGGAGGGGCAGGATGGAGTCAGGGGGTAAAAGGATGGAGCAGGGGGGTGGGTAGGATGGATCCCAGGGCAGGATGGAGCTGGGGGAAGGGGCAGAATGGAGCCAGGGGGGCAGGATGGAGTCAGGGGGGCAGGATTGAGCTGCGGGGTAGGCAGGATGGAGCGAACATCCTTCCCCCCTCTGGCTCCATCCTGCCCACCCCCCGGCTCCATCCTGCCCACCCCCCGGCTCCATCCTGCCCACCCCCCGGCTCCATCCTGCCCACCCCCTCTAGCTCCATCCTGCCCACCCCCTCTAGCTCCATCGTGCCCACCCCCTCTAGCTCCATCGTGCCCACCCCCTCTAGCTCCATCGTGCCCACCCGCTCTAGCTCCATCCTGCCACCTGGCTACATCCTGCTTCCCCTGGCTCCATCCTGCCCTCCCTGGCTCCATCCTGCCCACCCCCCGGCTCCATCCTGCCCACCCCCCGGCTCCATCCTGCCCACCCCCTCTAGCTCCATCGTGCCCACCCCCCGGCTCTATCATGCTCACGCCCTCTAGCTCCATCGTGCCCACCCCCTCTAGCTCCATCGTGCCCACCCGCTCTAGCTCCATCCTGCCACCTGGCTACATCCTGCTTCCCCTGGCTCCATCCTGCCCTCCCTGGCTCCATCCTGCCCACCCCCCGGCTCCATCCTGCCCACCCCCCGGCTCCATCCTGCCCACCCCCTCTAGCTCCATCGTGCCCACCCCCCGGCTCTATCATGCTCACGCCCTCTAGCTCCATCGTGCCCACCCCCTCTAGCTCCATCCTGCTTCCCCTGGCTACATCCTGCTTCCCCTGGCTCCATCCTGCCCACCCCCCGGCTCCATCCTGCCCACCCCCGGCTCCATTATGCCCAGCCCCTCTAGCTCCATCGTGCCCACCCCCACTAGCTCCATCCTGCCACCTGGCTACATCCTGCTTCCCCTGGCTCCATCCTGCCCTCTCTGGCTCCATCCTGCCCTCCCCGGCTCCATCCTGCCTCCCCTGGCTCCGTTCTGCCCCCCCCCCCCCCCCGGACCCAGGGGAGAGTGCAGGATGGAGCCCGGGGGGTAGACAGGATGGGAGTGTGGCGCCCCGCAACGAGTGCGTCACAAGGGAGTATTGCAGCCGCAATATTCTCTGACAAAGCAGTGAAATAGTTAACTCTGAGATCCAACCCAACATGCAACACCTAGAACAGGGGACCAATCATAGGTCCTGGGGGGTGGAGTGTTAGGGTAGTGTAGGAGAACACACAATAATCTGGAGCAGACTCGAGAGTTAGAAGAGGAATCTAGAACCTGACAAGAGCAGACTAGAACTTGGAGAGAAGCGGGGGCTCCGCACCCCGTGCGGGCCCCTGGGCCGTCACCGGTCGGGTGTTAGCACCTGAGGCCTTACCAACCGGGATTGGGCATCGTTACCACGGGTTCCACAAAGGACTCCCGTGCCCAGAACCTTACAGCCGGTTCACTGGTACCGAAGCTGGCAGCAGTTCACCTCTGCCACGCGAACCAGAAGAGTGGAGGATCAGCTTTATAGGAGCACCCCACCACCAGCCAGTTTCCAGTCGTCTAACCAGCGGTGTACCCACTGAGGGATCCAAGGCTCCCCAAAGCATCCACAACGTATACAGATGGATAGGGCATTGAAGCAGCCTCCCCGTACCCGACCTGGTATTCCTGGGCGACGCTGGCAAGAAGGAACTAAGTAGGTAGAATGGAGGAACACTGCGGATCTCTGAGGAACACTATCACTGCTGAGTCCACCCGGTCTACTACTCAACCACTGTAAGCCATGTACTGCCTGCTGGTTACAGTAAAGACCCGTTGCAGAGACTATCTGTGTCCGTGTATCCTTATGAACTATCCGTCCGCACACTAAGGTAACTGCAGCTGCCGCACAACATCTTGAGCAGCTCCAGCCCCCGGGGATCACCGCTCAGCCTGTGGGGAGCGTAACATCTTGCTGCTGTCCATCCCCCGGGGGTTCCGCAGCGTCGGTACCCCTTACCGAATCTACTCATAGGTGGCGTCACGAAGAAAACAAATTAAACCCCCCTTTTAATCTGTTCCCGCAAGACGTCTTCACTTTTGATCTGCACTGCACCGGGCCCCACTACCGGCAGGCGCGGTTCACCCGTGACAAGGAAGGAGAAGAATCGCCTGTATCAACCGGAGTCAGCCGGCCACGGTGAGTCAGAAAATGGCGTCACGAACAGGATACGAGCAGGCCCGTTACCCAACGGGTATATTGTGCTTAAACTGGACTTTATTGTCTACAATTGGACTTTGTTCGTCCTAAAAAGAACTTTCCCGCCTTTACACCATCGGGCCAAGATGGCGCCCAAGATGGCGTTCCCGCCACAAGAAGCCGCCACGTGAAGCCCAGGAGTGAGTCGACCCCCCCCCCCCTCATCGTGGGAGGGCTAAAGACAAAAGGCGCCAAACTCTTTGTCCGCCCTGATTGCTCGAATCAACCATGGGGGCGGACCCCAAAGACTTTTCCCACCATTGGACTACAAAAGCCCATAGGAAATGGGAGTGTCATAGACACACAGACAGAATTCTTCACCAGCTCTACCAGAACGTCTTACCGGTTGAACGGGTGTGGTTTCCCTCCAAGAAGAATGGCCAGCATGGGACTCCAAGACCTGATGCGGGAGGTCGAGGCGGAGGCCAGAGCAGCCATCAGCCAACCGGGTCCGGATCCTGCCCTTACTATAGACGGCAGCCCCGACTTCTGGCTAGAGGCTCTACAAGACCTCCGGGTGCAGTTACTAGAGACAGTAGAATGGACGATTCGCAGCTGGAGCGCGACCCTAGGCAGACGACTACACCATGCGATGCAGCAGAGCCGACCGGGTACAGCTTCTCCAAGCCCAGACGACGTCACCAGCTTCTCGACTGCCTCACCGTCGCCTACCACCTGTCCAGCTCCGTCACCAGAGCCAATAGACTGCGTCATTCCGGTGGAGGCCGCAACTCGACCCGTTCCAGCGACCAATATCGCAACCGATCCCGTTCTTGAGCCGGAGCTCATAACACGCTCCATGGAAGAACTTGATCTTTACCAGGTTCCCACCGAGGAACCCGCGACATGTTTCACTACTACAGAGACAGTCGCCTGTTTTATCCCCGTACCGGAGGCTTCCCTTGCCATTGCCGAGGCCTACCAGGTAACCGGGATTGAAACACCTTTACCTGCGGAAACAGATGAAGAAGCAGGCAGCCTGGAAGCCCTGCAGGACGTCCCTACGGAAAGATCCGCAGCACCACCGCCCTGTTGTACAACAGAAGAACCAGCTTCAACATCTCTCACCATCGAGCAGCCTGATGTGGTCATCGAGGAAGAGGTCGGAGAGGATGACGACGAGACCCACAGCACCGCTGAGGATTTCGACACCGGGTTCGCTTGGGGAGACAACAAGGAACTTCCTACCGGGCATACAGCTCGGGTACACTGGTCGGGTGCACTGCCGACACCTTCCCCTGTGCCGTTCCACCGGGTTCCAATACAGACAGCCCGCCAAGTTCAAGCTTCCCGCCAAACCACCAGCTCCATTACTCATCTCTACACCCCGAGCCGTAACGACGGAGACGTACGCCAGAGACGACGAGAGGAGTGGCAAGCCAGAGAACGCGCCAACATGCAGGCCCGTGCCGAGGCTCGCCGCCAGCCGCCGCTGCCTGATGAACTCCGCCGTGAAGGTAGAATTTCCACCTTTAACTTAAATACCGGGTGGGGGTTCGCTTGGGAGGTGGGTTTGAATGAGGAGGTGTTTGTGGGGCGCCGGGACGTTGAGTCAAACTTGCCAAGAGGACATCCCGATCGCGACCTATACCGGGGCGACATAATCACCTACGAGCGCTATGCTTGTGCGGATGGGTGGTTCGCTATCCGGGTGCGCCATCACCCTCAGAGCCAGTGACTTTAAAAACTTGAACTTCCTCAATTACTCTGTTCCCGTTAATCACTGACTGTGTGATCTTGCGGCTACAGCCTGGACTCTAGTTAAAGGACAGCCGACCGCACGCTGGGTCCGCACAAAGTGATTACCTGTTTCTTTGCTTATACCACCAAAGCATACCTTTACCTGTTTTATTTTAATAAAAGTGTGTCATATATGTATAAAAATGCAAAAAAAAAAACCTCTGTAATGTGAGTAGTTGACGCTTGGGGACAAGCTGATTTAACCAAGGGGGAGTGTGGCGCCCCGCAACGAGTGCGTCACAAGGGAGTATTGCAGCCGCAATATTCTCTGACAAAGCAGTGAAATAGTTAACTCTGAGATCCAACCCAACATGCAACACCTAGAACAGGGGACCAATCATAGGTCCTGGGGGGTGGAATGTTAGGGTAGTGTAGGAGAACACACAATAATCTGGAGCAGACTCGAGAGTTAGAAGAGGAATCTAGAACCTGACAAGAGCAGACTAGAACTTGGAGAGGAGCGGGGGCTCCGCACTCCGTGCGGGCCCCTGGGCCGTCACCGGTCGGCGCGGGGGCTCCGCACTCCGTGCGGGCCCCTGGGCCGTCACCGGTCGGGTGTTAGCACCTGAGGCCTTACCAACCGGGATTGGGCATCGTTACCACGGGTTCCACAAAGGACTCCCGTGCCCAGAACCTTACAGCCGGTTCACTGGTACCGAAGCTGGCAGCAGTTCACCTCTGCCACGCGAACCAGCCCCGTGGAGGATCAGCTTTATAGGAGCACCCCACCACCAGCCAGTTTCCAGTCGTCTAACCAGCGGTGTACCCACTGAGGGATCCAAGGCTCCCCAAAGCATCCACAACGTATACAGATGGATAGGGCATTGAAGCAGCCTCCCCGTACCCGACCTGGTATTCCTGGGCGACGCTGGCAAGAAGGAACTAAGTAGGTAGAATGGAGGAACACTGCGGATCTCTGAGGAACACTATCACTGCTGAGTCCACCCGGTCTACTACTCAACCACTGTAAGCCATGTACTGCCTGCTGGTTACAGTAAAGACCCGTTGCAGAGACTATCTGTGTCCGTGTATCCTTATGAACTATCCGTCCGCACACTAAGGTAACTGCAGCTGCCGCACAACATCTTGAGCAGCTCCAGCCCCCGGGGATCACCGCTCAGCCTGTGGGGAGCGTAACATCTTGCTGCTGTCCATCCCCCGGGGGTTCCGCAGCGTCGGTACCCCTTACCGAATCTACTCATAGTGGCGTCACGAAGAAAACAAATTAAACCCCCCTTTTAATCTGTTCCCGCAAGACGTCTTCACTTTTGATCTGCACTGCACCGGGCCCCACTACCGGCAGCGCGGTCCACCCGTGACAAGGAAGGAGAAGAATCGCCTGTATCAACCGGAGTCAGCCGGCCACGGTGAGTCAGGAGCAAGCATGGGAGGATGGAGCCCGGGGCGGCAGGATGGAGCCTGGGAGGGGCAGGATGAAGTCAGGGGGGAAAAAGGATGATGCAGGGGGGTGGGTAGGATAAATCCCAGGGCAGGATGGAGCCCGGGGGAAAGGGCAGGATGGAGCCAGGGGGCAGGATGGAGATGGGGGGGGGTGGGCAGGATGGAGCGAACATCCATCCCCCCTCTGGCTCCATCCTGCCCACCCCCCGGCTCCATCCTGCCCACCCCCCGGCTCCATGCTGCCCACCCGCCGGCTCCATCCTGCCCCCTCCGGACCCAGGGCAGAGTGCAGGATGGAGCCCGGGGGTAGGCAGGTTGGAGCAAGCAGGGGAGGATGGAGCCTGGGAGGGGCAGGATGGAGCCGGGGGGGCAGGATGGAGCCGGGGGCAGGATGGAGCTGGGGAGGACAGGATGGAGCCGGAAGGTGGGCAGGATTTAGCCTGGGGGGGAAAGGATGAAGCCAGGGGAGCAGGATGGAGCCGGGGGGGGTGGGCAGGATGGAGCAAGCAGGGGAGGATAGAGCCTGGAGGGGCAGGATGGAGTCAGGGGGGCAGGATGGAGTCAGGGGGCAGGATGGGGGCAGGATTGAGCTGCGGGGTGGGCAGGATGGAGCAAACATCCTTCCCCCCTCTGGCACCATCCTGCACTCCTCGTCTCCGTCTTGCCCCCCGTCTCCGTCCTGCCCCCCATCTCCATCCTGCCCCCCATCTCCATCCTGCCCCCCATCTCCATCCTGCCCCCCTGGCTCCATCCTGCCCCCCTGGCTCCATCCTGCCCTGCTCGCTGGATCCTGCCCACCCCCCTAGCTCCATCCTGCCCCCCGGCTCCATCCTGCCCCCCGGCTCCATCCTGCCCCCCGGCTCCATCCTGCCCCCCAGCTCCATCCTGCCCCCCAGCTCCATCCAGCCCCCCGGCTCCATCCTGCCCCCCGGCTTCATCCTGCCCCCCAGCTCCATCCTGTCCCCTCCCCCTGGCTCCATCCTGCCCCCCCTGGCTCAATCCTGCCTCCCCCTGGCTCCATCCTGCTCTCAGCTCCATCCTTCACTCCTCAGCTCCATCCTGCCCCCTAGCTCCATCCTGTCCCCTCCCCCTGGCTCCATCCTGCCCCCCTAGCTCCATCCTGTCCCCTCCCCTGGCTCCATCCTGCCCCCCCCTGGCTCCATCCTGCCCCCCCCAGCTCCATCCTGCCCCCCCAGCTCCATCCTGCCCTCCCTGCCCCATCCTGCCCCCCCCCCCCACTCCATCCTGCCCCTCCCAGCTCCATCCTGCCCTCCCCGCCCCATCCTGCCCCCCCCCGCTGCATCCTGCCCCCCCAGCTCCATCCTGCCCCCCTGGCTCCATCCTGCCCACCCCAACGGCTCCATCACTCCCCCCCCGGACTCCATCATGACCCCCCTGGGCTCCATCCTGGCCCCCCCCAGTTCCATCCTGACCCCCCCCCCCCGGCTCCACCTTTCCCTGCTCGCTCCATCCTGCCCGCCCCCCGGCTTCATCCTTCTCCCCCCTGCAATTCCTTCTTTTTCCTCCCCGGGCTCCATCCTGCCCTCTCCCCGGCTCCATCCTGCCCTCTCCCCGGCTCCATCCTGCCCTCTCCCCGGCTCCATCCTGCCCTCTCTCCGGCTCCATCCTGCCCTCTCTCCGGCTCCATCCTGCCCTCTCCCCGGCTCCATCCTGCCCTCTCCCCGACTCCATGCTGCCCTCCCCCCGGCTCCATCCTGCCCTCCCGGACCCAGGGGAGAGTGCAGGATGGAGCCCGGGGGGTAGACAGGATGGAGCAAGCATGGGAGGATGGAGCCTGGGGCGGCAGGATGGAGCCAGGGAGGGGCAGGATGAAGTCGGGGGGAAAAGGATGGAGCAGGGGGGTGGGTAGGATGGATCTCAGGGCAGGATGGAGGCCGGGGGAAGGGGCAGGATGGAGCCAAGGAGGCATAATGGAGTCAGGGGAGCAGGATGGAGCCGGGGGAGTGGGCAGGATGGAGCAAGCAGGGGAGGATGGAGCCTGAGAGGGGCAGGATGGAGTCAGGGGGAAAAGGATGGAGCAGGGGGGTGGGTAGGATGGATCCCAGGGCAGGATGGAGCTGGGTGAAGGGGCAGAATGGAGCCAGGGGGGCAGGATGGAGTCAGGGGGCAGGATTGAGCTGCGGGGTAGGCAGGATGGAGCGAACATCCTTCCCCCCTCTGGCTCCATCCTGCCCACCCCCCGGCTCCATCCTGCCCACCCCCCGGCTCCATCCTGCCCACCCCCTCTAGCTCCATCATGCCCACCCCCTCTAGCTCCATCCTGCCACCTGGCTACATCCTGCTTCCCCTGGCTCCATCCTGCCCTCTCTGGCTCCATCCTGCCCACCCCCCAGCTCCATCCTGCCCACCCCCCGGCTCCATCCTGCCCACCCCCTCTAGCTCCATTGTGCCCACCCCCCTAGCTCCATCCTGCCACCTGGCTACATCCTGCTTCCCCTGGCTCCATCCTGCCCTCTCTGGCTCCATCCTGCCCACCCCCCCGCTCCATCCTGCCCACCCCCCGGCTCCATCCTGCCCACCCCCCGGCTCCATCCTGCCCACCCCCTCTAGCTCCATCGTGCCCACCCCCTCTAGCTCCATCCTGCCACCTGGCCACATCCTGCTTCCCCTGGCTCCATCCTGCCCACCCCCCGGCTCCATCATGCCCACCCCCTCTAGCTCCATCATGCCCACCCCCTCTAGCTCCATCATGCCCACCCCCTCTAGCTCCATCGTGCCCACCCCCTCTAGCTCCATCCTGCCACCTGGCTACATCCTGCTTCCCCTGGCTCCATCCTGCCCTCTCTGGCTCCATCCTGCCCTCCCCGGCTCCATCCTGCCTCCCCTGGCTCCGTTCTGCCCCCCCCCCCCCCGGACCCAGGGGAGAGTGCAGGATGGAGCCCGGGGGGTAGACAGGATGGGAGCAAGCAGGGGAGGATGGAGCCCGGGGCGGCAGGATGGAGCCTGGGAGGGGCAGGATGAAGTCAGGGGGGAAAAAGGATGAAGCAGGGGGGTGGGTAGGATGGATCCCAGGGCAGGATGGAGCCCGGGGGAAGGGGCAGGATGGAGCCAGGGGGCAGATTGGAGTCAGGGGGGCAGGATGGAGCTGGGGGGGTGGGCAGGATGGAGCAAACATCCATCCCCCCTCTGGCTCTATCCTGCCCACCCCCCGGCACCATCCTGCCCACCCCCCGGCTCCATCCTGCCCACCCCCCCGGCTCCATCCTGCCCACCCCCCGGCTCCATGCTGCCCACCCCCCGACTCCATGCTGCCCACCCGCCGGCTCCATCCTGCCCCCTCCGGACCCAGGGCAGAGTGCAGGATGGAGCCCGGGGGGTAGGCAGGTTGGAGCATGTGACGGGGTGTAAGGCAGAGCAAGAAGGAACAACAGGCCTGGGGACGATCCAACAGATTTATTAACAAGAAAGCTGGAACAACACACGCAGGTAGATCCACAGAGTCCACAATTAGTCCAACGGAAGCAGATTCGGGGGCACCTCCCGATAATCCTTGTGCCGGATAACAAAGCAATAGTCCACACGAGTCCAATGGATTCCACACAATCCCAGGGACGACGAGATCTGGCCTCAGCTCAGGTCTCGCTCCTGTCCCATCCACAGTCAACTCTCATCTGGTCTTAAAAATAAGAATGGATTGTCTGAGCTCCTGGGAGCAGCCCAGGAAGGGGGTAGGGGTCCATCTGAAGATTCTAGACTGGTCGGCTCCGAGATGTCTACAAGGATGTGTATTGTAGGTTATCTTCTGCTTAGGACACAATAGGGGGATTCCACTAGCTGTTGACACAAGCCTAAATTACATTATGGCTCAGGCTGCAAGGAGTGGGGGAAGGAGAGAGTTAAGTTGCATCTTATAGAAACCAGAGGACAGGGCAAAACTACATATCATGACAATCCCTTCCCCCCCGCAATTTGTGTACGTACTAGGGACCTCTACAGGTCGCTTGTTAAGTACACACTGTCCGGGCTGCCAGGACTCAGGGCTCCTCCTGCCTGGACAGTCCATCTGCATTCTGGTGTTGGCTGCCTCTTCTATACTGTATGGTGAAGTTGTAGGGCTGCAGAGCCAGGCTCCATCGGAGTAGGCGTCCATTGTCCCCAGAGACTCTGTTCAGCCAGGTGAGGGGATTGTGATCAGTGACCACAGTGAACTCTCGTCCATACAGATAGGGCCGTAGTTTCCTGAGGGCCCACACTACAGCCAGACATTCTTTTTCAACAGTTGCATAGGCCACTTCTCGGTCCAGCAGTTTCCTGCTGAGGTAGGCAATGGGGTGCTCGTCCCCAGCTGCATTCACCTGGCTGAGTACAGCTCCCAGTCCATAAGAAGAGGCGTCCGTCTGCACAATGAACCTCCTCTTGTAGTCTGGAGCAGCCAGAACAGGGTCGCAGACCAGGGCGCCCTTCAGCCGGTTAAAAGCCTCATCACAGGCTGGAGTCCAGATCACCAGCCGGGGCATTGTTTTCTTGGTCAGGTCGGTAAGAGGTTTGGCCACAGTGCTGAAATGAGAAACAAATTTTCGGTAATAACTGGCAGTGCCCAAAAAAGCCATAACTTGTTTCTTTGTTTGGGGTACAGGCCAGTCTCTAATAGCCTGGATTTTGGCAGGTTCAGGACGGAGCTTCCCTCCTCCTACTCTATGCCCTAGGTACTGGACTTCACCCATTCCCAATTGGCATTTATCAGGTCGAATGGTTAGGCCTGCTGCAAGAAGCAGGTCAAGAATAACGGATACTTGATTTAGATGTTCCTCCCACGTCTGGCTGAAGATGGCGATATCATCCAAGTAGGCACAAGCAAAGTCACCACATCCCCGGAGGATCTGGTCCACCATTCTCTGGAAGGTTGCAGGGGCATTCTTCATTCCAAAGGGCATGTTTAGAAATTCATACAGACCAAAGGGGGTTATAAAAGCGGACCGTTCTCTCCCTTCCTCCGTCAGAGGGATTTGCCAGTATCCCTTACTGAGATCCAAGGTAGTGACATATCGGGACCCAGCCAGTCGGTCTAGAAGTTCGTCAATACGGGGCATTGGGTAAGGATCACTGACGGTATGGTCGTTTAGTCGTCTGTAGTCCACACAAAACCGAGTACTCCCATCCTTCTTGGGTACTAACACCACAGGAGAGGCCCAAGGGCTATGGGAGGCCTGGATTACCCCAAGCTGTAACATTTCCTCCAGTTCGTGCTGCATGTGTTGCGAACTGATTCAGGTACCCGGTAAGGAGCCTGTTGTATGGGACGGATACCCTGAGTATCCACATGATGTTGGGTGACGGTGGTTCGACCTGGTTGGGATGAGAAAGCAGTCTGTCTCAGTTGAAGCACTCCCAGCATCTGGTTTTTCTGTAAGGAATCCAGGTGATCTCCCAGAGGAACCTGTTCCACAGTGGACGGGGCTCTCGCTGCTTCCACGAGATCAGGTAGGGAGTCCTCATCCTCCTGACCGTCTTCTGAAGCTAGCCGACAGCTTGCTATCACAGGTAGTGTTCGGTCATGGTACTCCTTAATCATATTCACATGGACAGTCTTTTGTCTTAGTCCCTGATCATCTAAAGCAAGAAGGTAATTGGTGTCATTTAGTTTTCTGAGAACCCGGAAGGGACCCTCCCATGTGGTCTGCAGTTTATTCTGCCGATGGGGAACAATCATTAAGATCTGTTGTCCTTCTACAAACTCCCGATAGCGTGCTTTACGGTCATACCATGTCTTCTGTCTGGTTTGAGCCATAAGCACATGACTCTGGGCTAAACTAGCGAGTTGAGCCAGGGTTTCTCGCAGCTTTAGGACATAAGGGACAACAGGGGCTCCTGTATCTTCAACTTGCCCCTCCCAGTATTCCTTAAGCAGGGTTAAGGGTCCTCGGACCTTTCTTCCATAGAGTAGTTCAAAGGGGAAAACCCAGTGGACTCCTGGGGAACTTCCCGATAGGCAAACAAGAGATGGGGTAGGTACTTCTCCCAGTCTGAATCTCGGTCAGTGAAGGCCCTCAGCATATTCTTCAGAGTGCCATTGAATCTCTCGCAAAGTCCATTTGTTTGGGGATGATAAGGTGTCGTTCGGATCGCTCGTACCCCACAGGTGCGCCACAGACACTGTACCAGCTCTGACATGAAGTGGGAGCCTTGGTCTGACAAGATCTCACTGGGAAATCCTACTCTGGTAAAAATGGTAACCAGGGCCTCTGCCACCTTGGCTGCAGAAATACTTGACAAGGCCACAGCTTCTGGATATCGGGTGGCATAGTCCACAACAGTGAGAATGTACTGCTTTCCAGATTTACTTGGTTTAGCCAGAGGTCCAATGATATCGACAGCTACTCTTTGGAAGGGTTCTTCTATTATAGGGAGTGGTTGCAGGGGTGCCTTTGGGTGATCTCCGGGTCGCCCTCTACGCTGACATATGTCGCAAGTTCGGCAGAAATGTGCTACAGCTTGAGAAATCCCCGGCCAATAGAAAGTTTGAGTCAATCGTCTCTCGGTGCGGGTTTTGCCTTGATGGCCAGCAGTAGGAATGTCATGAGCAAGGTGTAATAGGGGAATTCTGTACTTCTGAGGAACAATCAGCTGTTTGCTATAAGTCCAGGGCTTATCTAGGGAGTCAGCATTGGTAACCCGATACAGAAGTCCATGTTCTCGGATAATTCTTTCCCCGTTCTCCCCTAACTGCCCTGTCTCAGCTCGAGCTCTGAAACTAGCAAGGGTGGGGTCAGTCTGTACCTCTTGTCTAAACTGAACTTTATCCCAAGTGACATTCATATGATCTCCACAAGAAGAATCACTCACCAGCTGTGACTGCGGTTCTCGTGGCCTCATTTCCACGGATGGGTTGTACACGTCCACATCTGCCGCTCTCTTGGCTTGACTTCTGGTAACTGCACCGACAAAGTGGCAATGAAGATTTCCCACATCATTTCCTAGAAGAACGTCTGCAGGGAGGCCGCTCATCACACCGATCATGCATTGTTTTGCCCCAAAGCCATAATCCAGGGTCACACTCGCTCTAGGAATATATCTCTGGGTGCCTCCAGCCAATTCAATGGCAATTCCTGGTCCCTTTTGAATTGCTTCTGCTTGAATTACTCGGGGATTGGCTATGGTGAGGAAAGCCCCAGTGTCACGGAAGCCAACAACTTTTTGGCCATCCAGCACGACCTCCTGTAAATGTTTGTGCTGAAGATCAGAAGAACAGGTGGCTGGGGCTCGCACCCCATAGACTCCTGGTAGGGGAGCCAGGATATCAGAGTCACTTGGCAAGTCCTCAGGGACTGAATGCAGACATTCTCCTGGTGAGGGTGTCTGTAGATAATGGACAGGCAAAGGTGGTCTGTAGCTGTTCTGCCTCCGAACACCTGGACATTGGGCTTGCAGATGTCCAGCCTGCCCACATCCATAACATCTGCGCTCTGGGATTCTTCCTCCACGTCGTAGTCCCAAAGGTGGAGAAGGAGTAGTGCGAGGCCCAGTCACACGAAGGTCACCATGAGTTGATGGTCTAGTGGGATGGTGGATATTGGAGGCCGAAGGATCAGGGGCTGCCAGCGTTGGGGGGCGAGTAGTTTTTTTCCTCACTGAGTAGTAGCTTTTTCCACTGAGGCTTGATGGTGAGAGCCTCATCAGCTAGAGCTGCAGCTTCCTCCACTGTGGCTGGTCTCCTCTCACGCACCCACTCCCGGATCTCAGCGGGGCACTTGAAGTAAAACTGCTCTTTTAGAATAACCTGGAGGAAGGCCTCCCAGGTTAAGGCCTCCTCTCCCTCCAGCCAGCGATGACATATTTGTTTGAGTCTGTGGGCGAACATCTTGAAAGACACTTCCCCATCACAGGCTAAAGTACGGAACTGAGTCCTGTAAGTATCTGGGGTTACAGCATAATGTTCTAGAATAGTCTGTTTAATCTCCGCATATTCACAGTTCCACCGAGGGTCCATAGCTCTATAAGCTTCTGCAGCTCCACCCTCTAGGAGCCCCACCAGATGTCGGACTCGCTCCCTTTCCGGGACTTCCATTAATCGACACTGGTGCTCAAAGTCCTGGAAGAAGCCCTCAATGTCGCCTGCAGCCTCATTAAACTGCTTGACGTCTTTGCGGGACACTCTGGGGAGTTCCTTCATGGTGGGTGCTGGGGTTACAGCCTGTCTGGAGCTTTGAGCATCTTCCATCCTGCGCTGCCTCTCCTGAGCTCTATGAATGGCCTCCATCTTATATTCTATGGAGACCTCTTCCCCCAGCAAGGCCATCTCCTCCTCGTACCACACAACCCACTGACTTTTCCGGGTATTTACCTCCGGCTGCTGTCTTTCCTCCATTTGCTGTGGGGATGCTTCCTCAGTGTCATCTTGCAGGTGAACTCCTTCTAAAGCCTCAATCAGCTGCTCCTTGGAGAGTCCCTTGTAGCCGACTCCCAGTTCTCGGGCCTTTGTTTGTAGGTTCACCACAGTCCAGTTCTTGTACTCTGCGGTGCTGGTTCCAGATGTAGATGGGCCGTTGTCCTCCATTCCTTCTGCTCTGATCCCAGCGCTGCCAACCAGTTTGTGACGGGGTGTAAGGCAGAGCAAGAAGGAACAACAGGCCTGGGGACGATCCAACAGATTTATTAACAAGAAAGCTGGAACAACACACGCAGGTAGATCCACAGAGTCCACAATTAGTCCAACGGAAGCAGATTCGGGGGCACCTCCCGATAATCCTTGTGCCGGATAACAAAGCAATAGTCCACACGAGTCCAATGGATTCCACACAATCCCAGGGACGACGAGATCTGGCCTCAGCTCAGGTCTCGCTCCTGTCCCATCCACAGTCAACTCTCATCTGGTCTTAAAAATAAGAATGGATTGTCTGAGCTCCTGGGAGCAGCCCAGGAAGGGGGTAGGGGTCCATCTGAAGATTCTAGACTGGTCGGCTCCGAGATGTCTACAAGGATGTGTATTGTAGGTTATCTTCTGCTTAGGACACAATAGGGGGGATTCCACTAGCTGTTGACACAAGCCTAAATTACATTATGGCTCAGGCTGCAAGGAGTGGGGGAAGGAGAGAGTTAAGTTGCATCTTAGGCTGGCTTCACATTAGCGTTTGTGTCTGCATGCTGATGGCATGCAGACACAAACGCTGTCAAAAGCAGGGACACTTTGATGTGTCCGCAGCGGATAATGTCCGCCTGCGGACACATCACTAGGGAGCCCGGCAGCCAATCGGCGCTGTCCGGGGGCGGGCCGGGGGCGGAGATCAGCGCCGGAGATCTCCGCCCCCCCCGGCCGCCGGTAAGCTCCGGGACATGTCGGCGGGGAGAACAGCTGATGTGAGAGCTGTTTGAATCTTCCCGCGCCGACACTGAGAGGAGATGTCGGCGCGGGAAGATTCAAACAGCTCTCAGATCAGCTGTTCTCCCCGCCGACATCGCTAGGAGATTACAGGCGGCGGGGAGAAGGAGGACAGCAGAGCCTCAGCTGATCTCCCGGTGGCCGTCGGTGAGCTCCTGTGACATCACCGGCGGCCACCGGAGAATTTTTCAATGGGTCCGCAGCGTTCTCCTGCGGTGTCATGCAGAGGACACTGCGGACCCATTGAAGACAATGCATTTTTTTGTACGCTTGGGGACGCTTGCTGATTGTCCAAGGTCCCCAAACGCACAAAAAAACCCAACTGGCTGCGTCCCGGGTGCGGATGCTGGACACCGGAAGCAGCAGATATCGTCCGCATCCGCACCCGAACGCAGCAAACGCAGGCACCATGCGTTCCTATGTTAAACATAGGAACGCAGTGCGCATGCGTTTGACTGCGTATGGGAACGCAGCAATACGCTGCCTTCCCATGCGCAAATGTGAAGCCAGCCTTATAGAAACCAGAGGACAGGGCAAAACTACATATCATGACAGAGCAAGCAGGGGAGGATGGAGCCCGTGGGCGGCAGGATGGAGCCTGGGAGGGGCAGGATGGAGCCGGGGGGCAGGATGGAGCCGGGGGGCAGGATGGAGCCGGAAGGTGGGCAGGATTTAGCCTGGGGGGGAAAGATGGAATCTCGGGGGGGAAAGGATGAAGCCAGGGGAGCAGGATGGAGCCGGGGGGGGTGGGCAGGATGGAGCAAGCAGGGGAGGATAGAGCCCGTGGTGGCAGGATGGAGCCTGGGAGGGGCAGGATGGAGTCAGGGGGGCAGGATGGAGTCAGGGGGGCAGGATTGAGCTGCGGGGTGGGCAGGATGGAGCAAACATCCTTCCCCCCTCTGGCACCATCCTGCACTCCTCGTCTCCATCTTGCCCCCCGTCTCCGTCCTGCCCCCCATCTCCGTCCTGCCCCCCATCTCCATCCTGCCCCCCATCTCCATCCTGCCCCCCATCTCCATCTTGCCCCCCTGGCTCCATCCTGCCCTGCTCGCTGGATCCTGCCCACCCCCCTAGCTCCATCCTGCCCCCCGACTCCATCCTGCCCCCCAGCTTCATCCTGCCCCCCAGCTCCATCCTGTCCCCTCCCCTGGCTCCATCCTGCCTCCCTTTGGCTCCATCCTGCTCTCAGCTCCATCCTTCACTCCTCAGCTCCATCCTCCCCTCCCCAGCTCCATCCTGCCCCCCCAGCTCCATCCTGCCCCCCAGCTCCATCCTGTCCCCTCCCCCTGGCTCCATCCTGCCCCCCTAGCTCCATCCTGTCCCCTCCCCTGGCTCCATCCTGCCCCCCCTGGCTCCATCCTGCCCCCCCCCTGGCTCCATCCCGCCCCCCCAGCTCCATCCTGCCCCTCCCAGCTCCATCCTGCCCTCCCCGCCCCATCCTGCCCCCCCCCCACTGCATCCTGCCCCCCCCGCTGCATCCTGCCCCCCCAGCTCCATCCTGCCCCCCTGGCTCCATCCTGCCCACCCAACTGCTCCATCACTCCCCCCCCGAACTCCATCATGACCCCCCTGGCTCCATCCCGCCCCCCCAGCTCCATCCTGCCCCTCCCAGCTCCATCCTGCCCCTCCCCGCCCCATCCTGCCCTCCCCGCCCCATCCTGCCCCCCCCCCCCCCCCCCGCTGCATCCTGCCCCCCCCCCCCCGCTGCATCCTGCCCCCCCATCTCCATCTTGCCCCCCTGGCTCCATCCTGCCCTGCTCGCTGGATCCTGCCCACCCCCCTAGCTCCATCCTGCCCCCTGGCTCCATCCTGCCCCCCAGCTTCATCCTGCCCCCCAGCTCCATCCTGTCCCCTCCCCTGGCTCCATCCTGCCTCCCTTTGGCTCCATCCTGCTCTCAGCTCCATCCTTCACTCCTCAGCTCCATCCTCCCCTCCCCAGCTCCATCCTCCCCTCCCCAGCTCCATCCTGCCCCCCCAGCTCCATCCTGCCCCCCAGCTCCATCCTGTCCCCTCCCTTTGGCTCCATCCTGCCCCCCTAGCTCCATCCTGTCCCCTCCCCTGGCTCCATCCTGCCCCCCCTGGCTCCATCCTGCCCCCCCCCCGGCTCCATCCCCCCCCCCCCAGCTCCATCCTGCCCCTCCCAGCTCCATCCTGCCCTCCCCGCCCCATCCTGCCCCCCCCCCCCTGCTGCATCCTGCCCCCCCCCCGCTGCATCCTGCCCCCCCAGCTCCATCCTGCCCACCCAACTGCTCCATCACTTCCCCCCCGAACTCCATCATGACCCCCCTGGGCTCCATCCTGGCCCCCCCAGTTCCATCCTGACCCCCCCCCCCGGCTCCACCTTTCCCTGCTCGCTCCATCCTGCCCGCCCCCCGGCTCCATCCTGCCCTCCCCCCGGCTCCATCCTGCCCTCCCGGACCCAGGGGAGAGTGCAGGATGGAGCCCGGGGGGTAGACAGGATGGAGCAAGCATGGGAGGATGGAGCCCGGGGCGGCAGGATGGAGCCTGAGAGGGGCAGGATGCAGTCGGGGGGAAAAGGATGGAGCAGGGGGGTGGGTAGGATGGATCCCAGGGCAGGATGGAGCCCGGGGGAAGGGGCAGGATGGAGCCAGGGAGGCAGAATGGAGTCAGGGGGGCAGGATGGAGCTGGGGGGGGGTGGGCAGGATGGAGCGAACATCCTTCCCCCCTCTGGCTCCATCCTGTCTGCTCCCTCCAGCTCCATCCTGACCCCCTCACGTGGCTCCATCCGGCCCCCCTGGCTCCATCCTGCCCCCCGTCTTCATCCTACCCTTCCCCAGATTCCATCTTTCCCCCCTGGGCTCCTTCCTGCCCCCCCCGGGCTCCATCCTGCCCCCACCGGCTCCATCCTGCCCCCATTGGCTCCATCCTGCTCTCTCTGGCCCCATCCTGCCCACCCCCCTGGGCTCCATCCCGCTCCCCCGTGCTCCATCCTACCCCCTGGCTCCATCCTACCCCCCGGGCTCCATTCCACTCCCCCGTGCTCCATTCCACTCCCCCGTGCTCCATCCTGCCCCCCCTGGCTCCATCCTGCCCCCCCTGGCTCCATCCTGCCCCCCTGGCTCCATCCTGCCCCCCATCTTCATCCTACCCTTCCCCAGATTCCATCTTTTCCCCCTGGGCTCCTTCCTGCCCCCCCCCCGGGCACCATCCTGCCCCCACCGGCTCCATCCTGCCTGTCCACCCCCCTGGGCTCTATCCTGCACCCCCGGCTCCATCCTGCTTCCCCATGCTCCAACCTACCCCCCGGGTTCCATCCTGCCCAAACAATGGCTTCATCACCCCCCCCCGGACTCCATCATGACCCCCCCCCCCAGTTCCATCCTGACCCCCCCCCGGCTCCACCTTTCCCTGTTCGCTCCATCCTGCCGCCCCCCCCCCGGCTTCATCCTTCTCCCCCCTGCAATTCCTTCTTTTTCTTCCCCGGGCTCCATCCTGCCCACCCCCCGGCTCCATCCTGCCCACCCCCACTCACCGCCCAGCCCCACTCACTGCCCATCCCCCCGCTCCATCCTGCCCATCCCCCGGCTCCATCCTGCCCATCCCCCGGCTCCATCCTGCCCATCCCCCGGCTCCATCCTGCCCTCCCCCCGGCTCCATTCCTGCCCTCCCCCCGGCTCCATCCTGCCCTCCCCCCGGCTCCATCCTGCCAACCTCTCTGCTTAATCCTGCCCCCCCAGCTCCATCCTGCCCCCCCACCCTGGCTCCATCCTGCCCCTACCCCCGGCTCCATCCTGCCCTTTCCAGTTCCATCCTACCCCCCCCTGGCTCCATCTTTCCCCCCCTGGCTCCATCCCGCCCCCCCCCTGGCTCCATCCCCGCCCCCCCCCTTGCTCCATCCCGCCCACCCCCCTGGCTCCATCCTGCCCCCACCGACTCCATCCTGCCCCCACCGACTCCATCCTGCCCCCCCGGCTCCATCCTGCCCCCCCGGCTACATCCTGCCCCCTGCTTAATCCTGCCCCCCCAGCTCCATCCTGCCCACCCCCTTACTCCATTCGGCCCCCCCCTTACTCCATCCTGCCCCCCCCCCGGCTCCATCCTTCCCACCCCCCGGCTCCATCCTTCCCACCCCCCGGCTTTATCCTGCCCCCCTGGCTCCATCCTGTCCCCCCTGGCTCCATCCCATCCCCCCCAGCTCCATCCTGCCCTCCACACCCCATCCTGCCCCCCCCCCCCGCTGCATCCTGCCTCCCCCTCTGCATCCTGCCCCCCCAGCTCCATCCTGCCCCCTCCAGCTCCATCGTGCCCCCCTGGCTCCATCCTTCCCACGCCCCCGGCTCCATCCTGCTCTCCTCAGCTCCATCCTTCCCTCCCGAGCTCCATCCTTCCCTCCCCAGCTCCATCCTTCCCTCCCCAGCTCCATCCTTCCCTCCCCAGCTCCATCCTTTCCTCCCCAGCTCCATCCTGCCCCCCCAGCTCCATCCTTCCCACCCACCCCCGGCTCCGTCCTTTCCTCCCCAGCTCCGTCCTTCCCTCCCCAGCTCCGTCCTTCCCTCCCCAGCTCCGTCCTTCCCTCCCCAGCTCCGTTCTTCCCCCCCCAGCTCCGTCCTGCCCCCCCCAGCTCCATCCTGCCCCCCCCAGCTCAATCCTGCCCCCCAGCTTCATCCTGTCCCCTCCCCTGGCTCCATCCTGCCCCCCCCTCTGGCTCCATCCTGCCCCCCCAGCTCCATCCTGTCCCCTCCCCTGGCTCCATCCTGTCCCCTCCTCTGGCTCCATCCTGCCCCCCTGGCACCATCCTGCCCCCCCCTGGCTCCATCCTGCCCCCCCAGCTCCATCCTGCCCCTCCCAGCTCCATCCTGCCCTCCCTGCCCCATCCTGCCCCCCCACTGCATCCCGCCCCCCCCCCCCCCGCTGCATCCTGCCCCCCCAGCTCCATCCTGGCTCCATCCTTCCCACCCCCCCAGCTCCATCCTGCCCACCCAATGGCTCCATCACTCCCCCCCGGACTCCATCATGACCCCCCTGGGCTCCATCCTGGCCCCCCCGGTTCCATCCTGACCCCCCCCCCCCCCCCCCCGGCTCCACCTTTCCCTGCTCGCTCCATCCTGCCCGCCCCCCGGCTTCATCCTTCTCCCCCCTGCAATTCCTTCTTTTTCCTCCCCGGGCTCCATCCTGCCCCCCGTCTTCATCCTACCCTTCCCCAGATTCCATCTTTCCCCTCTGGGCTCCTTCCTGCCCCCCCACCTGGGCTTTGGGCTCCTTCTTGCCCCCCCCGGGCTCCATCCTGCCCCCCCCGGGCTCCATCCTGCCCCCACCGGCTCCATCCGGACCTTTCCGGCTCCATCCTGCCCACCCCCCTGGGCTCTATCCTGCACCCCTGGCTCCATCCCGCTACCCCATGCTGCATCCTACCCCCCGGGTTCCATCCTGCCCACCCAATGGCTTCATCACTCCCCCCCGGACTCCATCATGACCCCCCTGGGCTCCACCCTGGCCCCCCCCCCGGTTCCATCCTGACCCCCCCCCCCCCCCCCCCCCGGCTCCACCTTTCCCTGCTCGCTCCATCCTGCCCGCCCCCCCGGCTTCATCCTTCTCTCCCCTGTAATTCCTTCTTTTTCTTCCCTGGGCTCCATCCTGCCCACCCCCCAGCTCCATCCTGCCCTCCCCCCGGCTCCATCCTGCCCACCCCCCGGCTCCATCCTGCCCTCCCCCCGGCTCCATCCTGCCCTCCCCCCGGCTCCCCCCGGCTCCATCCTGCCCTCCCCCCGGCTCCATCCTGCCCATCCCCCGGCTCCATCCTGCCCATCCCCCGGCTCCATCCTGCCCTCCCCCCGGCTCCATCCTGCCCTCCCCCCGGCTCCATCCTGCCCTCCCCCCGGCCCCATCCTGCACTCCCCCCCGGCCCCATCCTGCCCTCCCCCCGGCCCCATCCTGCCCTCCCCCCGGCTCCATCCTGCCAACCTCTCTGCTTAATCCTGCCCCCCCAGCTCCATCCTGCCCACCCACCCTGGCTCCATCCTGCCCCTACCCCCGGCTCCATCCTGCCCTTTCCAGCTCCATCCTACCCCCCCCTGGCTCCATCTTTCCCCCCCGGCTCCATCCCGCCCCCCCCCTGGCTCCATCCCGCCCCCCCCCTGGCTCCATCCCGCCCACCCCCCTGGCTCCATCCTGCCCCCACCGACTCCATCCTGCCCCCACCGACTCCATCCTGCCCCCACCGACTCCATCCTGCCCCCACCGACTCCATCCTGCCCCCCCGGCTGCATCCTGCCCCCTGCTTAATCCTGCCCCCCCCAGCTCCATCCTGCCCACCCCCTTACTCCATTCGGCCCCCCCCTTACTCCATCCTGCCCCCCCCCGGCTCCATCCTTCCCACCCCCCGGCTCCATCCTTCCCACCCCCCGGCTTTATCCTGCCCCCCTGGCTCCATCCTGTCCCCCCTGGCTCCATCCCATCCCCCCCAGCTCCATCCTGCCCTCCACACCCCATCCTGCCCCCCCCCCCCGCTGCATCCTGCCTCCCCCTCTGCATCCTGCCCCCCCAGCTCCATCCTGCCCCCTCCAGCTCCATCGTGCCCCCCTGGCTCCATCCTTCCCACGCCCCCGGCTCCATCCTGCTCTCCTCAGCTCCATCCTTCCCTCCCCAGCTCCATCCTTCCCTCCCCAGCTCCATCCTTTCCTCCCCAGCTCCATCCTGCCCCCTCAGCTCCATCCTTCCCACCCACCCCCGGCTCCGTCCTTCCCTCCCCAGCTCCGTCCTTCCCTCCCCAGCTCCGTCCTTCCCTCCCCAGCTCCGTCCTTCTCTCCCCAGCTCCGTCCTTCCCTCCCCAGCTCCGTCCTTCCCTCCCCAGCTCCGTCTTTCCCCCCCCAGCTCCGTCCTGCCCCCCCCAGCTCAATCCTGCCCCCCCCAGCTCAATCCTGCCCCCCAGCTTCATCCTGTCCCCTCCCCTGGCTCCATCCTGCCCCCCCTCTGGCTCCATCCTGCCCCCCCAGCTCCATCCTGTCCCCTCCCCTGGCTCCATCCTGTCCCCTCCTCTGGCTCCATCCTGCCCCCCTGGCTCCATCCTGCCCCCCCCCCTGGCTCCATCCTGCCCCCCCAGCTCCATCCTGCCCCTCCCAGCTCCATCCTGCCCTCCCTGCCCCATCCTGCCCCCCCACTGCATCCCGCCCCCCCCCCGCTGCATCCTGCCCCCCCAGCTCCATCCTGCCCTCTCCCGCTCCATCCTGCCCCCCTGGCTCCATCCTTCCCACCCCCCCAGCTCCATCCTGCCCACCCAATGGCTCCATCACTCCCCCCCGGACTCCATCATGACCCCCCTGGGCTCCATCCTGGCCCCCCCGGTTCCATCCTGACCCCCCCCCCCCCCCCGGCTCCACCTTTCCCTGCTCGCTCCATCCTGCCCGCCCCCCGGCTTCATCCTTCTCCCCCCTGCAATTCCTTCTTTTTCCCCCCTGGGCTCCTTCCTGCCCCCCCACCTGGGCTTTGGGCTCCTTCTTGCCCCCCCCGGGCTCCATCCTGCCCCCCCCGGGCTCCATCCTGCCCCCCCCGGGCTCCATCCTGCCCCCACCGGCTCCATCCTGACCTTTCCGGCTCCATCCTGCCCACCCCCCTGGCTCTATCCTGCACCCCTGGCTCCATCCCGCTACCCCATGCTGCATCCTACCCCCCGGGTTCCATCCTGCCCACCCAATGGCTTCATCACTCCCCCCCGGACTCCATCATGACCCCCCTGGGCTCCACCCTGGCCCCCCCCCCGGTTCCATCCTGACCCCCCCCCCCCCCCCGGCTCCACCTTTCCCTGCTCGCTCCATCCTGCCCGCCCCCCCGGCTTCATCCTTCTCTCCCCTGTAATTCCTTCTTTTTCTTCCCTGGGCTCCATCCTGCCCACCCCCCAGCTCCATCCTGCCCTCCCCCCGGCTCCATCCTGCCCACCCCCCGGCTCCATCCTGCCCTCCCCCCGGCTCCATCCTGCCCTCCCCCCGGCTCCATCCTGCCCTCCCCCCGGCTCCCCCCGGCTCCATCCTGCCCTCCCCCCGGCTCCATCCTGCCCATCCCCCGGCTCCATCCTGCCCATCCCCCGGCTCCATCCTGCCCTCCCCCCGGCTCCATCCTGCACTCCCCCCGGCCCCATCCTGCCCTCCCCCCCGGCCCCATCCTGCCCTCCCCCCGGCCCCATCCTGCCAACCTCTCTGCTTAATCCTGCTCCCCCAGCTCCATCCTGCCCACCCACCCTGGCTCCATCCTTCTCTCCCCTGTAATTCCTTCTTTTTCTTCCCTGGGCTCCATCCTGCCCACCCCCCGGCTCCATACTGCCCACCCCCCGGCTCCATCCTGCCCTCCCCCCGGCTCCATCCTGCCCTCCCCCCCGGCTCCATCCTGCCCTCCCCCCGGCTCCCTCCTGCCCCCTCCCGGCTCCCTCCTGCCCCCTCCCGGCTCCCTCCGGCCCCCTCCCGGCTCCCTCCGGCCCCCTCCCGGCCCCCTCCCGGCCCCCTCCCGGCCCCCTCCTGCCCCCTCCCGACTCCCTCCTGCCCCCTCCCCGGCTCCCTCCTGCCCCCTCCCGGCTCCCTCCTGCCCCCTCCCGGCTCCCTCCTGCCCCCTCCCGGCTCCCTCCTGCCCCCCCCGGCTGCATCCTGCCCCCCCGGCTGCATCCTGCCCCCACCGGCTCCATCCTGCCCACCCCCCTGCTTCATCCTGCCCACCCCCCTGCTCCATCCTGCCCCTCTGCTTAATCCTGCCCCCCCAGCTCCATCCTGCCCACCCCCTTACTCCATCCTGCTCCCCCCCGGCTCCATCCTGCCCCCACGGCTCCATCCTGCCCACCCCCCCGCTCCATCTTGCCCACCCCCCTGCTCCATCTTGCCCCCCTCCTCCATCCTACCCCTCTGCTTAATCCTGCCCCCCCAGGTCCATCCTGAACCCCCCGGGCTCCATCCTCCCCCACCCTACTTGGCTCCATCCTGCCCCGCCCCTGGCTTCATCCTGCCCCTCCGGCTCCATCTCGCCCTGCTTGCTCCAACCTTCCCCCCCCCGGGCTCCATCCTGCCGTCCCAGCTCCATCCTGCCCCCCCTGGCTCCATCCTTTCCCCCCCGGCTCCATCCTGCCCCCTGACTCCATCCTCCCCTCCTGTCTCTATTCTGCCCCCCCCGGCTCCATCCTGACCTTCTCGCTCCATCCTGCCCACCGCCCCTGGCTCCACCCTCCCCCCCAGCTCCATCCTGCCCCCCATGGCTCCATCCTGCCCCCCGGGCTCCATCCTCCCCCCTGGCTCCATCCTTCTTCCCACCTGCTCCATTTTGCCCCCCTGGGTCCATCCTGCCCTGGTCATTCCATCCTGCATACCCCAGGCTCCCTCCTGCCAACCCCAGGCTCCCTCCTGCCAACCCCAGGCTCCCTCCTGCCCAACCCCAGGCTCCCTCCTGCCCTCCCCCGGTCTCCCTCCTACCTCCCCCCTGGCTCCATCCTGCCCCCTCCGGACCCAGGGCAGAGTGCTAGATGGAGCCCGGGGGATAGGCAGGATGGAGCAAGCAGGGGAGGATGGAGCCCGTGGGTGGCAGGATGGAGCCTGGGAGGGGCAGGATGGAGCCGGGGGGCTGGATGGAGCTGGGGGGGCAGGATGGAGCTGGGGAGGACAGGATGGAGCCGGAAGGTGGGCAGGATTTAGCCTGGGGGGAAAGATGGAATCTCGGGGGGAAAGGATCAAGCCAGGGGAGCAGGATGGAGCCGGGGGGGTGGGCAGGATGGAGCAAGCAGGGGAGGATAGAGCCCGGGGTGGCAGGATGGAGCCTGGGAGGGGCAGGATGGAGTCAGGGGGAAAAGGATGGAGCAGGGGGTGGGTAGGATGGATCCCAGGGCAGGATGGAGCTGGGGGAAGGGGCAGGATGGAGCCAGGGGGGCAGGAAGGAGTCAGTGGGGCAGGATTGAGCTGCGGGGTGGGCAGGATGGAGCGAACATCCTTCCCCCCTCTGGCTCCATCCTTCCCACGACCCCGGCTCCATCCTGCTCTCCTCAGCTCCATCCTTCCCTCCCCAGCTCCATCCTTCCCTCCCCAGCTCCATCCTTCCCTCCCCAGCTCCATCCTTCCCTCCCCAGCTCCATCCTTTCCTCCCCAGCTCCATCCTTTCCCTCCCCAGCTCCATCCTTCCCACCCACCCCCGGCTCCGTCCTTCCCTCCCCAGCTCCGTCCTTCCCTCCCCAGCTCCGTCCTTCCCTCCCCAGCTCCGTCCTTCCCTCCCCAGCTCCGTCCTTCCCTCCACCAGCTCCATCCTGCCCACCCAATGGCTCCATCACTCCCCCCCGGACTCCATCATGACCCCCCTGGGCTCCATCCTGGCCCCCCCGGTTCCATCCTGACCCCCCCCCCCCCCCCCCAGCTCCACCTTTCCCTGCTCGCTCCATCCTGCCCGCCCCCCGGCTTCATCCTTCTCCCCCCTGCAATTCCTTCTTTTTTCCTCCCCGGGCTCCATCCTGCCCCCCGTCTTCATCCTACCCTTCCCCAGATTCCATCTTTCCCCCCTGGGCTCCTTCCTGCCCCCCCACCTGGGCCCTGGGCTCCTTCTTGCCCCCCCCGGGCTCCATCCTGCCCCCCCCGGGCTCCATCCTGCCCCCCCCGGGCTCCATCCTGCCCCCACCGGCTCCATCTTGACCTTTCCGGCTCCATCCTGCCCACCCCCCTGGCTTTATCCTGCACCCCTGGCTCCATCCCGCTACCCCATGCTGCATCCTACCCCCCGGGTTCCATCCTGCCCACCCAATGGCTTCATCACTCCCTCCCGGACTCTATCATGACCCCCCTGGGCTCCACCCTGGCCCCCCCCCCCCCCGGTTCCATCCTGACCCCCCCCCCCCCGGCTCCACCTTTCCCTGCTCGCTCCATCCTGCCCGCCCCCCCGGCTTCATCCTTCTCTCCCCTGTAATTCCTTCTTTTTCTTCCCTGGGCTCCATCCTGCCCACCCCCCGGCTCCATCCTGCCCACCCCCCGGCTCCATCCTGCCCTCCCCCCGGCTCCATCCTGCCCTCCCCCCGGCTCCATCCTGCCCTCCCCCCGGCTCCATCCTGCCCTCCCCCCGGCTCCCCCCGGCTCCATCCTGCCCTCCCCCCGGCTCCATCCTGCCCTCCCCCCGCCTCCATCCTGCCCTCCCCCCGCCTCCATCCTGCCCCCTCCCGGCTCCCTCCTGCCCCCTCCCGGCCCCCTCCCGGCCCCCTCCCTGCCCCCTCCCTGCCCCCTCCCGGCGCCCTCCCCCGGCTCCCTCCCCGGCGCCCTCCCGGCTCCCTCCTGCGCCCTCCCGGCTCCCTCCTGCCCCCTCCCGCTCCTCCTGCCCCCCCGGCTGCATCCTGCCCCCCCGGCTGCATCCTGGCCCACCCCCCTGCTTCATCCTGGCCCACCCCCCTGCTCCATCCTGCCCCTCTACTTAATCCTGTCCCCCCAGCTCCATCCTGCCCACCCCCTTACATCCATCCTGCCCCCCCCCCCCGGCTCCATCCTGCCCCCACGCTCCATCCTGCCCCTCCGGCTCCATCCTGCCCACCCCCCCGCTCCATCTTGCCCACCCCCCTGCCCATCCTGCCCCCCTCCTCCATCCTACCCCTCTGCTTAATCCTGCCCCCCCAGGTCCATCCTGAACCCCCCCGGGCTCCATCCCCTCCCCCACCCTACTTGGCTCCATCCTGCCCCGCCCCTGCTTCATCCTGCCCCTCCGGCTCCATCTCGCCCTGCTTGCTCCAACCTTCCCCCCCCCGGGCTCCATCCTGCCGTCCCAGCTCCATCCTGCCCCCCCTGGCTCCATCCTTTCCCCCCCCGCCTCCCATCCTGCCCCCTGACTCCATCCTCCCCTCCTGTCCTCTATTCTGCCCCCCCCCCCGGCTCCATCCTGACCTTCTCGCTCCATCCTGCCCACCCCCCCTGGCTCCACCCTCCCCCCCAGCTCCATCCTGCCCCCCATGGCTCCATCCTGCCCCCCGGGCTCCATCCTCCCCCCTGGCTCCATCCTTCTTCCCACCTGCTCCATTTTGCCCCCCTGGGTCCATCCTGCCCTGGTCATTCCATCCTGCATACCCCAGGCTCCCTCCTGCCAACCCCAGGCTCCCTCCTGCCAACCCCAGGCTCCCTCCTGCCAACCCCAGGCTCCCTCCTGCCCACCCCCCGGCTCCATCCTGCCCTCCCCGGCTCCTTCCTGCCCCCCCTGGCTCCATCCTGCCCCCTCCGGCTCCATCCTGCCCCCTCCGGACCCAGGGCAGAGTGCTAGATGGAGCCCGGGGGGTAGGCAGGATGGAGCAAGCAGGGGAGGATGGAGCCCGTGGGCGGCAGGATGGAGCCTGGGAGGGGCAGGATGGAGCCGGGGGGCTGGATGGAGCTGGGGGGGCAGGATGGAGCTGGGGAGGACAGGATGGAGGCGGAAGGTGGGCAGGATTTAGCCTGGGGGAAAGATGGAATCTCGGGGGGAAAGGATCAAGCCAGGGGAGCAGGATGGAGCCGGGGGGTGGGCAGGATGGAGCAAGCAGGGGAGGATAGAGCCCGGGGTGGCAGGATGGAGCCTGGGAGGGGCAGGATGGAGTCAGGGGGGAAAAGGATGGAGCAGGGGGGTGGGTAGGATGGATCCCAGGGCAGGATGGAGCTGGGGGAAGGGGCAGGATGGAGCCAGGGGGGCAGGATGGAGTCAGTGGGGCAGGATTGAGCTGCGGGGTGGGCAGGATGGAGCGAACATCCTTCCCCCCTCTGGCTCCATCCTGCACTCCTCGTCTCCGTCCTGCCCCCATCTCCATCCGGCCCCCCGTCTCCGTCCTGCCCCCCATCTCCATCCTGCCCCCCAGCTCCATCCTGCCCCCCAGCTCCATCCTGCCCCCCAGCTCCATCCTGCCCCCCAGCTTCATCCTGCCCCCCAGCTCCATCCTGTCCCCTCCCCTGGCTCCATCCTGCCCCCCCTGGCTCCATCCTGCCCCCCCTGGCTCCATCCTGCTCTCCTCAGCTCCATCCTTCCCTCTCCAGCTCCATCCTCCCCTCCCCAGCTCCATCCTGCCCCCCCAGCTCCATCCTGCCCCCCAGCTCCATCCTGTCCCCCTCCCCTGGCTCCATCCTGCCCCCCCCAGCTCCAACCTGCCCCTCCCAGCTCCATCCTGCCCTCCCCCGCCCCATCCTGCCCCCCCCCCACTGCATCCTGCTTCCCCGCTGCATCCTGCCCCCCCAGCTCCATCCTTCCCACCCCCCGGCTCCATCCTTCCCACCCCCCGTCTCCATCCTTCCCACCCCCCAGCTCCATCCTTCCCACCCCCCCGGCTCCATCCTTCCCACCCCCCGGCTTTATCCTGCTCTCCTCAGCTCCATCCTTTCCTCCCCAGCTCCATCCTGCCCCCCCAGCTCCATCCTGTCCCCTCCAGCTCCATCCTGTCCCCTCCCCTGGCTCCATCCTGCCCCCCAACTGCATCCCGCCCCCCCCCCCCCCCCCCCGCTGCATCCTGCCCTCTCCAGCTCCATCCTTCCCACCCCCCCCGGCTCCATCCTGCCCACCCCAATGGCTCCATCACTCCCCCCCCGGACTCCATCATGACCCCCCTGGGCTCCATCCTGGCGCCCCCCCCCCCGGTTCCATCCTGACCCCCCCCCCCAGCTCCACCTTGCCCTGCTCGCTCCATCCTGCCCGCCCCCCGGCTTCATCCTTCTCCCCCCCTGCAATTCCTTCTTTTTCCTCCCCGGCTCCATCCTGCCCACCACCCGGCTCCATCCTGCCCACCACCCGGCTCCATCTTGCCCACCCCCCGGCTCCATCTATCTTGCGCCCCCCCCGGCTCCATCCTGCCCACCCCCCCGGCTCCATCCTGCCCTCTCCCCGGCTCCATCCTGCCCTCTCCCCGGCTCCATCCTGCCCTCTCCCCGGCTCCATCCTGCCTCTCCCCGGCTCCATCCTGCCCCTCCCCGGCTCCATCCTGCCCTCTCCCCGGCTCCATCCTGCCCTCTCCCCGGCTCCATCCTGCCCCCCCCCCGCCTCCAACCTGCCCTCCCGGACCCAGGGGAGAGTGCAGGATGGAGCCCGGGGGTAGACAGGATGGAGCAAGCAGGGGAGGATGGAGCCCGGGGCGGCAGGATGGAGCCGGGAGGGCAGGATGAAGTCGGGGGGGAAAAGGATGGAGCAGGGGGTGGGTAGGATGGATCCCAGGGCAGCATGGAGCCCGGGGAAGGGCAGGATGGAGCCAGGGAGGCAGAATGGAATCAGGTGGCAGGATGGAGATGGGGGGGGGTGGGCAGGATGGAGCGAACATCCTTCCCCCCCTCTGGCTCCATCCTGTCTGCCCCCTCCAGCTCCATTCTGACCCCCCCACGTGGCTCCATCCTACCCATCCCCCTGCTCCATTCTTCCCCTCCCAACTCCATCCTGCCCCCACCGACTCCATCCTGCTTCCCCCCAGCTCCATCTTGCCCCCCTGGGTCCATCCTGCTCTGCTCATTCCATCCTGCCCCCCCCCCGGCTCCATTTTGCCCTCCTTAGCTCCATTTTGGCCCCCCCGACTCCATCCTGCCCCCCCACCCTGGCTCCATCCTGCCCCCCGTCTTCATCCTACCCTTCCCCAGATTCCATCTTTCCCCCCTGGGCTCCTTCCTGCTCCCCCCCCCTGGGCTCCTTCTTGCCCCCCCCCCCTGGGCTCCATCCTGCCCCCACCGGCTCCATCCTGCCCCCACCGGCTCCATCCTGCCCCCACCGGCTCCATCCTGACCTTTCCGGCTCCATCCTGCCCACCCCCCTGGGCTACATCCTGCACCCCTGGCTCCATCCCGCTCCCCCATGCTGCATCCTACCCCCCGGGTTCCATCCTGCCCACCCAATGGCTTCATCACTCCCCCCCGGACTCCATCATGACCCCCCTGGGCTCCATCCTGGCCCCCCCTCCCCCGGTTCCATCCTGACCCCCCCCGGCTCCACCTTTCGCTGCTCGCTCCATCCTGCCCGCCCCCCCCCGGCTTCATCCTTCTCCCCCCTGCAATTCCTTCTTTTTCTTCCCCGGGCTCCATCCTGCCCACCCCCCGGCTCCATCCTGCCCACCCCCCAGCTCCATCCTGCCCATCCCCCGGCTCCATCCTGCCCATCCCCCGGCTCCATCCTGCCCATCCCCCGGCTCCATCCTGCCCATCCCCCGGCTCCATCCTGCCCATCCCCCGGCTCCATCCTTCCCATCCCCCGGCTCCATCCTTCCCATCCCCCGGCTCCATCCTGCCCTCCCCCCGGCTCCATCCTGCCCTCCCCCCGGCTCCATCCTGCCAACCTCTCTGCCTAATCCTGCCCCCCCAGCTCCATCCTGCCCACCCACCCTGGCTCCATTCTGCCCCTACCCCCGGCTCCATCCTGCCCTTTCCAGCTCCATCCTACCCCCCCCTGGCTCCATCTTTCCCCCCCTGGCTCCATCCCGCCCACCCCCCTGGCTCCATCCTGCCCCCACCGACTCCATCCTGCCCCCACCGACTCCATCCTGCCCCCCCGGCTCCATCCTGCCCCCCCGGCTGCATCCTGCCCCCTGCTTAATCCTGCCCCCCCAGCTCCATCCTGCCCACCCCCTTACTCCATTCGGCCCCCCCCTTACTCCATCCTGCCCCCCCCCCGGCTCCATCCTTCCCACCCCCCGGCTCCATCCTTCCCACCCCCCCGCTTTATCCTGCCCCCCTGGCTCCATCCTGTCCCCCCTGGCTCCATCCCATCCCCCCCAGCTCCATCCTGCCCTCCACACCCCATCCTGCCCCCCCCCCCCGCTGCATCCTGCCTCCCCCTCTGCATCCTGCCCCCCCAGCTCCATCCTGCCCCCTCCAGCTCCATCGTGCCCCCCTGGCTCCATCCTTCCCACGCCCCCGGCTCCATCCTGCTCTCCTCAGCTCCATCCTTCCCTCCCCAGCTCCATCCTGCTCTCCTCAGCTCCATCCTTCCCTCCCCAGCTCCATCCTTCCCTCCCCAGCTCCATCCTTCCCTCCCCAGCTCCATCCTTCCCTCCCCAGCTCCGTCCTTCCCTCCCCAGCTCCGTCCTTTCCTCCCCAGCTCCGTCCTTTCCTCCCCAGCTCCGTCCTTCCCTCCCCAGCTCCGTCCTTCCCTCCCCAGCTCCGTCCTTCCCTCCCCAGCTCCGTCCTTCCCTCCCCAGCTCCGTCCTTCCCCCCCCAGCTCCGTCCTGCCCCCCCCAGCTCCATCCTGCCCCCCCCAGCTCAATCCTGCCCCCCAGCTTCATCCTGTCCCCTCCCCTGGCTCCATCCTGCCCCCCCTCTGGCTCCATCCTGCCCCCCCAGCTCCATCCTGTCCCCTCCCCTGGCTCCATCCTGTCCCCTCCTCTGGCTCCATCCTGCCCCCCTGGCACCATCCTGCCCCCCCCCCTGGCTCCATCCTGCCCCCCCAGCTCCATCCTGCCCCTCCCAGCTCCATCCTGCCCTCCCTGCCCCATCCTGCCCCCCCACTGCATCCCGCCCCCCCCCCCGCTGCATCCTGCCCCCCCAGCTCCATCCTGGCTCCATCCTTCCCACCCCCCCAGCTCCATCCTGCCCACCCAATGGCTCCATCACTCCCCCCCGGACTCCATCATGACCCCCCTGGGCTCCATCCTGGCCCCCCCGGTTCCATCCTGACCCCCCCCCCCCCCCCCGGCTCCACCTTTCCCTGCTCGCTCTATCCTGCCCGCCCCCCGGCTTCATCCTTCTCCCCCCTGCAATTCCTTCTTTTTCCTCCCCGGGCTCCATCCTGCCCCCCGTCTTCATCCTACCCTTCCCCAGATTCCATCTTTCCCCCCTGGGCTCCTTCCTGCCCCCCCACCTGGGCTTTGGGCTCCTTCTTGCCCCCCCCGGGCTCCATCCTGCCCCCCCCGGGCTCCATCCTGCCCCCCCCGGGCTCCATCCTGCCCCCACCGGCTCCATCCTGACCTTTCCGGCTCCATCCTGCCCACCCCCCTGGGCTCTATCCTGCACCCCTGGCTCCATCCCGCTACCCCATGCTGCATCCTACCCCCCGGGTTCCATCCTGCCCACCCAATGGCTTCATCACTCTCCCCCGGACTCCATCATGACCCCCCTGGGCTCCACCCTGGCCCCCCCCCCCGGTTCCATCCTGACCCCCCACCCCCGGCTCCACCTTTCCCTGCTCGCTCCATCCTGCCCGCCCCCCCGGCTTCATCCTTCTCTCCCCTGTAATTCCTTCTTTTTCTTCCCTGGGCTCCATCCTGCCCACCCCCCGGCTCCATCCTGCCCACCCCCCGGCTCCATCCTGCCCACCCCCCGGCTCCATCCTGCCCTCCCCCCGGCTCCATCCTGCCCTCCCCTCGGCTCCATCCTGCCCTCCCCCCGGCTCCCCCCGGCTCCATCCTGCCCTCCCCCCGGCTCCATCCTGCCCTCCCCCCGGCTCCATCCTGCCCTCCCCCCGGCTCCATCCTGCCCTCCCCCCGGCTCCCTCCTGCCCCCTCCTGCCCCCTCCCGGCTCCCTCCTGCCCCCTCCCGGCTCCCTCCTGCCCCCTCCCGGCCCCCTCCCGGCCCCCTCCCGGCGCCCTCCCGGCTCCCTCCCGGCTCCCTCCTGCGCCCTCCCGACTCCCTCCTGCGCCCTCCCGGCTCCCTCCTGCCCCCTCCCGGCTCCCTCCTGCCCCCCCGGCTGCATCCTGCCCCCCCGGCTGCATCCTGCCCACCCCCCTGCTTCATCCTGCCCACCCCCCTGCTCCATCCTGCCCCTCTGCTTAATCCTGCCCCCCCAGCTCCATCCTGCCCACCCCCTTACTCCATCCTGCCCCCCCCCGGCTCCATCCTGCCCCCACGGCTCCATCCTGCCCCTCCGGCTCCATCCTGCCCACCCCCCCGCTCCATCTTGCCCACCCCCCTGCTCCATCCTGCCCCCCTCCTCCATCCTACCCCTCTGCTTAATCCTGCCCCCCCAGGTCCATCCTGAACCCCCCGGGCTCCATCCTCCCCCACCCTACTTGGCTCCATCCTGCCCCGCCCCTGGCTTCATCCTGCCCCTCCGGCTCCATCTCGCCCTGCTTGCTCCAACCTTCCCCCCCCGGGCTCCATCCTGCCGTCCCAGCTCCATCCTGCCCCCCCTGGCTCCATCCTTTCCCCCCCGGCTCCATCCTGCCCCCTGACTCCATCCTCCCCTCCTGTCTCTATTCTGCCCCCCCCGGCTCCATCCTGACCTTCTCGCTCCATCCTGCCCACCCCCCCTGGCTCCACCCTCCCCCCCAGCTCCATCCTGCCCCCCATGGCTCCATCCTTCCCCCCGGGCTCCATCCTCCCCCCTGGCTCCATCCTTCTTCCCACCTGCTCCATTTTGCCCCCCTGGGTCCATCCTGCCCTGGTCATTCCATCCTGCATACCCCAGGCTCCCTCCTGCCAACCCCAGGCTCCCTCCTGCCAACCCCAGGCTCCCTCCTGCCCACCCCCCGGCTCCATCCTGCCCTCCCCGGCTCCTTCCTGCCCCCCCTGGCTCCATCCTGCCCCCTCCGGACCCAGGGCAGAGTGCTAGATGGAGCCCGGGGGTAGGCAGGATGGAGCAAGCAGGGGAGGATGGAGCCCGTGGGCGGCAGGATGGAGCCTGGGAGGGGCAGGATGGAGCCGGGGGGCTGGATGGAGCTGGGGGGCAGGATGGAGCTGGGGAGGACAGGATGGAGGCGGAAGGTGGGCAGGATTTAGCCTGGGGGGAAAGATGGAATCTCGGGGGGAAAGGATCAAGCCAGGGGAGCAGGATGGAGCCGGGGGGGTGGGCAGGATGGAGCAAGCAGGGGAGGATAGAGCCCGGGGTGGCAGGATGGAGCCTGGGAGGGGCAGGATGGAGTCAGGGGGGAAAAGGATGGAGCAGGGGGGTGGGTAGGATGGATCCCAGGGCAGGATGGAGCTGGGGAAGGGGCAGGATGGAGCCAGGGGGGCAGGATGGAGTCAGTGGGGCAGGATTGAGCTGCGGGGTGGGCAGGATGGAGCGAACATCCTTCCCCCCTCTGGCTCCATCCTGCACTCCTCGTCTCCGTCCTGCCCCCATCTCCATCCGGCCCCCCGTCTCCGTCCTGCCCCCCATCTCCATCCTGCCCCCCATCTCCATCCTGCCCCCCAGCTCCATCCTGCCCCCCAGCTCCATCCTGCCCCCCAGCTTCATCCTGTCCCCTCCCCTGGCTCCATCCTGCCCCCCCTGGCTCCATCCTGCCCCCCCTGGCTCCATCCTGCCCCCCCTGGCTCCATCCTGCTCTCCTCAGCTCCATCCTTCCCTCTCCAGCTCCATCCTCCCCTCCCCAGCTCCATCCTGCCCCCCCAGCTCCATCCTGCCCCCCCAGCTCCATCCTGTCCCCTCCCCTGGCTCCATCCTGCCCCCCCCAGCTCCAACCTGCCCCTCCCAGCTCCATCCTGCCCTCCCCGCCCCATCCTGCCCCCCCCCCCACTGCATCCTGCTTCCCCGCTGCATCCTGCCCCCCCCAGCTCCATCCTTCCCACCCCCCGGCTCCATCCTTCCCACCCCCCGGCTCCATCCTTCCCACCCCCCCCGGCTCCATCCTTCCCACCCCCCGGCTTTATCCTGCTCTCCTCAGCTCCATCCTTTCCTCCCCAGCTCCATCCTGCCCCCCCAGCTCCATCCTGTCCCCTCCAGCTCCATCCTGTCCCCTCCCCTGGCTCCATCCTGCCCCCCAACTGCATCCCCCCCCCCCCCCCCCACCGCTGCATCCTGCCCTCTCCAGCTCCATCCTTCCCACCCCACCGGCTCCATCCTGCCCACCCAATGGCTCCATCACTCCCCCCCGGACTCCATCATGACCCCCCTGGGCTCCATCCTGGCCCCCCCCGGTTCCATCCTGACCCCCCCCCCCCGGCTCCACCTTGCCCTGCTCGCTCCATCCTGCCCGCCCCCCGGCTTCATCCTTCTCCCCCCCTGCAATTCCTTCTTTTTCCTCCCCGGGCTCCATCCTGCCCACCACCCGGCTCCATCCTGCCCACCACCCGGCTCCATCTTGCCCACCCCCCGGCTCCATCTATCTTGCCCCCCCCCCGGCTCCATCCTGCCCACCCCCCGGCTCCATCCTGCCCACCCCCCCGGCTCCATCCTGCCCACCCCCCCGGCTCCATCCTGCCCACCCCCCCGGCTCCATCCTGCCCACCCCCCCGGCTCCATCCTGCCCTCTCCCCGGCTCCATCCTGCCCTCTCCCCGGCTCCATCCTGCCCTCTCCCCGGCTCCATCCTGCCCTCTCCCCGGCTCCATCCTGCCCTCTCCCCGGCTCCATCCAGCCCCCCCCCGCCTCCAACCTGCCCTCCCGGACCCAGGGGAGAGTGCAGGATGGAGCCCGGGGGGTAGACAGGATGGAGCAAGCAGGGGAGGATGGAGCCCGGGGCGGCAGGATGGAGCCTGGGAGGGGCAGGATGAAGTCGGGGGGGGAAAAGGATGGAGCAGGGGGGTGGGTAGGATGGATCCCAGGGCAGCATGGAGCCCGGGGGAAGGGGCAGGATGGAGCCAGGGAGGCAGAATGGAATCAGGGGGGCAGGATGGAGATGGGGGGGGGGGGGTGGGCAGGATGGAGCGAACATCCTTCCCCCCTCTGGCTCCATCCTGTCTGCCCCCTCCAGCTCCATTCTGACCCCCCCACGTGGCTCCATCCTACCCATCCCCCTGCTCCATTCTTCCCCTCCCAACTCCATCCTGCCCCCACCGACTCCATCCTGCTTCCCCCCAGCTCCATCTTGCCCCCCTGGGTCCATCCTGCTCTTCTCATTCCATCCTGCCCCCCCTCCGGCTCCATTTTGCCCTCCTTAGCTCCATTTTGGCCCCCCCGACTCCATCCTGCCCCCCCACTCTGGCTCCATCCTGCCCCCCGTCTTCATCCTACCCTTCCCCAGATTCCATCTTTCCCCCCTGGGCTCCTTCCTGCCCCCCCCCCCCTGGGCTCCTTCTTGCCCCCCCCCCCGGGCTCCATCCTGCCCCCACCGGCTCCATCCTGCCCCCACCGGCTCCATCCTGCCCCCACCGGTTCCATCCTGACCTTTCCGGCTCCATCCTGCCCACCCCCCTGGGCTACATCCTGCACCCCTGGCTCCATCCCGCTCCCCCATGCTGCATCCTACCCCCCGGGTTCCATCCTGCCCACCCAATGGCTTCATCACTCCCCCCCGGACTCCATCATGACCCCCCTGGGCTCCATCCTGGCCCCCCCTCCCCCGGTTCCATCCTGACCCCCCCCGGCTCCACCTTTCGCTGCTCGCTCCATCCTGCCCGCCCCCCCCGGCTTCATCCTTCTCTCCCCTGTAATTCCTTCTTTTTCTTCCCCGGGCTCCTTCCTGCCCACCCCCCGGCTCCATCCTGCCCACCCCCCGGCTCCATTCTGCCCTCCCCTGGCTCCCTCCTGCCCTCCCCCCGACTCCCTCCTGCCCTCCCCCCGACTCCCTCCTGCCCTCCCCCCGGCTCCCTCCTGCCCACCCCCTGGCTCCCTCCTGTGCCCTCCCGGCTCCCTCCTGTGCCCTCCCGGCTCCCTCCTGCCCCCTCCCGGCTCCCTCCTGCCCCCTAGCTCCATCCTGCCCCCTCCCAACTCCATCCTGCCCCCCCGCTCCATCCTGCCCCCCGGCTCCATCTTGCCCTCCCCCATCTATATCCTGGCTCCATCCTGCCCTGCTCGCTCCATCCTGCCCTGCTCGCTCAATCCTGCCCCCCCGGGCTCCATCCTGCCCCTCCCTGGCTCCATCCTGCCCCCACCGGCTCCATCCTGCCCCCACGGCTCCATCCTGCCCACCCCCCCTGCTCCATCCTGCCCCCCTCCTCCATCCTACCGCTCTGCTTAATCCTGCCCCCCCAGCTCCATCCTGAACCCCCCGGGTTCCATCCTCCCCCACCCTACTTGGCTCCATCCTGCCCCGCCCCTGGCTTCATCCTGCCCCTCCGGCTCCATCTCGCCCTGCTTGCTCCAACCTTCCCCCCGGGCTCCATCCTGCCGTCCCAGCTCCATCCTGCCCCCCCTGGCTCCATCATTCCCCCCCCGGCTCCATCCTGCCCTCCCCCCCGGCTCCATCCTGCCCTCCCCGGCTCCATCCTGCCCTCCCCCCGGCTCCATCCTGCCCTCCCCCCGGCTCCCTCCTGCCAACCCCCAGGCTCCCTCCTGCCAACCCCCAGGCTCCCTCCTGCCCACCCCCAGGCTCCCTCCTGCCCACCCCCAGGCTCCCTCCTGCGCCCTCCCGGCTCCCTCCTGCGCCCTCCCGGCTCCTCCCGGCTCCCTCCTGCGCCCTCCCGGCTCCCTCCTGCGCCCTCCCGGCTCCCTCCTGCGCCCTCCCGGCTCCCTCCCGGCTCCTCCCGGCTCCCTCCTGCGCCCTCCCGGCTCCCTCCTGCGCCCTCCCGGCTCCCTCCTGCGCCCTCCCGGCTCCCTCCTGCGCCCTCCCGGCTCCCTCCTGCCCCCTCCCGGCTCCCTCCTGCCCCCCAGCTCCATCCTGCCCCCTCCCAACTCCATCCTGCCCCCTCCCAACTCCATCCTGCCCCCCTGCTCCATCCTGCCCCTCGGCTCCATCTTGCCCTTCCCCATCTATATCCTGGCTCCATCCTGCCCTGCTCGCTCCATCCTGCCCCCCCGGGCTCCATCCTGCCCCTCCCTGGCTCCATCCTGCCCCCACCGGCTCCATCCTGCCCCCACGGCTCCATCCTGCCCCTCCGGCTTCATCCTGCCCACCCCCCCTGCTCCATCTTGCCCACCCCCCTGCTCCATCCTGCCCCCCTCCTCCATCCTACCGCTCTGCTTAATCCTGCCCCCCCAGCTCCATCCTGAACCCCCCGGGCTCCATCCTCCCCCACCCTACTTGGCTCCATCCTGCCCCGCCCCTGGCTTCATCCTGCCCCTCCGGCTCCATCTCGCCCTGCTTGCTCCAACCTTCCCCCCCGGGCTCCATCCTGCCGTCCCAGCTCCATCCTGCCCCCCCTGGCTCCATCATTCCCCCCCGGCTCCATCCTGCCCCCCCGGCTCCATCCTGCCCCCTGACTCTATCCTCCCCTCCTGTCTCTATTATGCCCCCCCCCAGGCTCCATCCTGACCTGCTCGCTCCATCCTGCCCACCCCCCCTGGCTCCACCCTCCCCCCAGCTCCATCCTGCCCCCCCACGGCTCCATCCTGCCCCCCGGCTCCATTCTGCCCTGCTCACTCCATCCTCCTTACCCCCCCGGGCTCCATCCTCCCCCCTGGCTCCATCCTTCTTCCCACCTGCTCCATCTTGACTACCTGGATCCATCCTGCCCTGGTCATTCCATCCTGCCCACCCCCGGCTCCCTCCTTCCAACCCCAGGCTCCCTCCTTCCAACCCCAGGCTCCCTCCTTCCAACCCCAGGCTCCCTCCTGCCCACCCCCCCAGGCTCCATCCTGCCCACCCCCCTGAGCTACATCCTGCACCCCTGGCTCCATCCCGCTCCCCCATACTGCATCCTACCCCCCGGGTTCCATCCTGCCCACCCAATGGCTTCATCACTCCCCCCCGGACTCCATCATGACCCCCCTGGCTCCATCCTGGCCCCCCCTCCCCCGGTTCCATCCTGACCCCCCCCGGCTCCACCTTTCGCTGCTCGCTCCATCCTGCCCGCCCCCCCCGGCTTCATCCTTCTCTCCCCTGTAATTCCTTCTTTTTCTTCCCCGGGCTCCTTCCTGCCCACCCCCCGGCTCCATCCTGCCCACCCCCCGGCTCCATTCTGCCCTCCCCCGGCTCCCTCCTGCCCTCCCCCCGGCTCCCTCCTGCCCTCCCCCCGGCTCCCTCCTGCCCACCCCCTGGCTCCCTCCTGTGCCCTCCCGGCTCCCTCCTGTGCCCTCCCGGCTCCCTCCTGTGCCCTCCCGGCTCCCTCCTGTGCCCTCCCGGCTCCCTCCTGCGCCCTCCCGGCTCCCTCCTGTGCCCTCCCGGCTCCCTCCTGCCCCCTCCCAACTCCATCCTGCCCCCCCGCTCCACCCTGCCCCCCCGGCTCCATCTTGCCCTCCCCCATCTATATCCTGGCTCCATCCTGCCCTGCTCGCTCCATCCTGCCCTGCTCGCTCAATCCTGCCCCCCCGGGCTCCATCCTGCCCCTCCCTGGCTCCATCCTGCCCCCACCGGCTCCATCCTGCCCCCACGGCTCCATCCTGCCCACCCCCCCTGCTCCATCCTGCCCCCCTCCTCCATCCTACCGCTCTGCTTAATCCTGCCCCCCCAGCTCCATCCTGAACCCCCCGGTTCCATCCTCCCCCACCCTACTTGGCTCCATCCTGCCCCGCCCCTGGCTTCATCCTGCCCCTCCGGCTCCATCTCGCCCTGCTTGCTCCAACCTTCCCCCCGGGCTCCATCCTGCCGTCCCAGCTCCATCCTGCCCCCCTGGCTCCATCATTCCCCCCTGGCTCCATCCTGCCCCCCCGGCTCCATCCTGCCCCCTGACTCTATCCTCCCCTCCTGTCTCTATTATGCCCCCCCCCAGGCTCCATCCTGACCTGCTCGCTCCATCCTGCCCACCCCCCCTGGATCCACCCTCCCCCCAGCTCCATCCTGCCCCCCACGGCTCCATCCTGCCCCCCGGCTCCATTCTGCCCTGCTCCATCTTGACTACCTGATCCATCCTGCCCTGGTCATTCCATCCTGCCCACCCCCGGCTCCCTCCTTCCAACCCCAGGCTCCCTCCTTCCAACCCCAGGCTCCCTCCTTCCAACCCCAGGCTCCCTCCTTCCAACCCCAGGCTCCCTCCTGCCCACCCCCCCAGCTCCCTCCTGCCCACCCCCCAGCTCCCTCCTGCCCACCCCCCCGGCTCCCTCCTGCCCCCTCCCGGCTCCCTCCTGCCCACCCCAGGCTCCATCCTGCCCCCCGGCTGCATTCTGCCCTGCTCACTCCATCCTCCTTACCCCCCCCGGCTCCATCCTCCCCCCTGGCTCCAGTCTTCTTCCCGCCTGCTCCATCTTGCCCCCCTGGGTCCATCCTGCCCTGGTCATTCCATCCTTCCCACCCCCCCGGCTCCATCCTGCCCACCCAATGGCTTTATCACTTCCCCCCGGACTCCATCATGACCCCCTTGGGCTCCCTCCTGTTTCCCCCCCCCCCCCCAGTTCCATCCTGACCCCCCCCCGGCTCCACCTTTCCCTGCTCGCTCCATCCTGCCCGCCCCCCCGGCTTCATCCTTCTCCCCCCTGCAATTCCTTCTTTTTCCTCCCGGGCTCCATCCTGCCCACCCCCCGGCTCCATCCTGCCCACCCCCCGGCTCCATCCTGCCCACCCCCCGGCTCCATCCTGCCCTCCCCCCGGCTCCATCCTGCCCTCCTCCCCGGCTCCATCCTGCCCTCCCCCCGGCTCCATCCTGCCCTCCCGGACCCAGGAGGATGGAGCAAGCAGGGAGGATGGAGCCCAGGGCGGCAGGATGGAGCCTGGGAGGGGCAGGATGAAGTCGGGGGGGAAAAGGATGGAGCAGGGGGGTGGGTAGGATGGATCCCAGGGCAGGATGGAGCCCGGGGGTAGGGGCAGGATGGAGCCAGGAAGGCAGAATGGAGTCAGGGGGGCAGGATGGAGCTGGGGGGTGGGCAGGATGGAGCGAACATTCTTCCCCCCTCTGGCTCCATCCTGTCTGCCCCCCCAGCTCCATCCTGCCCCCCCCACCTGGCTCCATCCTACCCACCCCCCTGCTCCTTCCTTCCCCTCCCAACTCCATCCTGCCCCTCACGACTCCATCCGGCCCCCCCCCCAGCTCCATCTAGCCCCCCTGCGTCCATCCTGCTCTGCTCATTCCATCCTGCCCCCCCCCGGCTCCATTTTGCCCTCCTTAGCTCCATTTTGGCCCCCCCGACTCCATCCTGCCCCCCCACCCTGGCTCCATCCTGCCCCCCGTCTTCATCCTACCCTTCCCCAGATTCCATCTTTCCCCCCTGGGCTCCTTCCTGCCCCCCCCCGGGCTCCATCCTGCTCCCCCCGGCTCCATTCCACTCCCCCGTGCTCCATCCTGCCCCCCTGGCTCCATCCTGGCCCCCGTCTTCATCCTACCCTTCTCCAGATTCCATCTTTCCCCCCTGGGCTCCTTTCTTCCCCCCCCCGGGCTCCATCCTGCCCCCACCGGCTCCATCCTGCCTTTCTGGCTCCATCCTGCCCACCCCCCTGGGCTCTATCCTGCTCCCCCGGCTCCATCCCGCTCCCCCGTGCTCCATCCTACCCCCCGGGCTCCATCCTGCTCCCCCCGGTTCCATTCCACTCCCCCGTGCTCCATCCTGCACCCCCCCTCGGGCTCCATCCTGCCCCTTCCGGCTCTATCCTGCCCACCCTGGCTCTATCCTGCCCCCTGGGCTCCATCCTACCCCCTCGGGGTCCATCCTGACCCCCCCCAGCTCCATCCTCTCTTACTCGGTCCATCCTGCCCACCCACCCTGTCTCCATCCTGCCCCCCTGGCTCCATCCTTCCCCCCTCCCCCCAGATTCCATCTTTCCCCCCCGGGCTCCATCCTGCCCACCCCTTACTCCATCTTGCCTTCCCCCCGGCTCCATCCTGCCCCCCCGGCTTCATCATGCCCCCCCCCGGCTCCATCCTGCCCTTTCCGGCTCCATCCTGCCCTTTCCGGCTCCATCCTACCCCCCCTGGCTCCATCCTGTCCCCCCCCCCGGCTCCGTCCTGCCCCCCCCCCCCCCGGCTTCGTCCTGCCCCCCCCCCCCGGCTCCATCCTGCCCCCCCCCCCCCGGCTCCATCCTGCCCCCCCCCGGCTCCATCCTGCCCCCCCCCGGCTCCATCCTGCCCCCCCGGCTCCTTCCTGCCCACCCCCCCTGCTCCATCCTGTCCACCCCCCCTGCTCCATCCTGCCCACCCCCCTGCTCCATCCTGCCCCCCTCCATCCTGCCCCTTTGCTTAATCCTGCCCCCGCAGCTCCATCCTGAGCCCCCCGGGCTCCATCCTCACCCACCCCCCATGGCTCTATCCTGCCCCGCCCCCGGCTTCATCCTGCCCCCCCTGCTCCATCCTGCGCCCACCCACCTGCTCCATCCTGCCCCCCTCCTCGATCCTGCCCCTCTGCTTAATCCTGCCCCCCCAGCTCCATCCTGAGCCCCCCGGGCTCCATCCTCACCCACCCCCCTTGGCTCTATCTTGCCCCACCCCCGGCTTCATCCTGCCCCCCCGTGCTCCATCCTGCACCCTCCCCTCGGGCTCCATCCTGCCCCTTCCAGCTCTATCCTGCCCACCCTGGCTCTATCCTGCCCCCTGGGCTCCATCCTACCCCCTCGGGGTCCATCCTGACCCCCCCAGCTCCATCCTCTCTTACTCGCTCCATCCTGCCCACCCACCCTGGCTCCATCCTGCCCCCCCCGGCTATATCCTGCCTCCCGCCGGCCTCATCCTTTCCCCCCCGGGCTCCATCCTGCCCACCCCCTTACTCCATCCTGCCACCCCCGGCTCCATCCTGCCCTTTCTGGCTCCATCCTACCTCCCCCTGGCTCCATCTTGTCCCTCCCTGGCTCCATCCTGCCCCTCCCTGGTTCCATCCTGCCCCTCCCTGGTTCCATCCTGCCCCTCCCTGGCTCCATCCTGCTCCCACCGGCTCCATCCTGCCCCCCCCGGCTGCATCCTGCCCCCCCGGCTGTATCCTGCCCCCACCGGCTCCATCCTGCCCCCCTCCTCCATCCTGCCCCTCTGCTTAATCCTGCCCCCCCAGCTCCATCCTGCCCACCCACCCTGGCTCCATCCTGCCCGCCCCAGCTCCATTCTGCCCCCCCGGCTTCATCCTTCCCTCCCCCCCAGATGCCATCTTTCCCCCCAGCTCCATCCTGCCTACCCCCCTGCTCCATCCTGCCCCTCTGCTTAATCCTGCCCCCCCAGCTCCATCCTGCCCACCCACCCTGGCTCCATCCTGCCCCCCCCCGACTCCATCCTGCTTTTTCCGGCTCCATCCTACCCCCCCCTGGCTCCATCTTGCCCCCCTGGCTCCATCCTGCCCCCCCTGGCTCCATCCTGCCCCTCCCTGGCTCCCTCCTGCCCACCCCAGGCTCCCTCCTGCCCACCCCAGGCTCCCTCCTGCCCCCCAGGCTTCATTCTTCCCCCCACCCGCCCAGATTCCATCTTTCCCCCCCATCTCGCCCTGCATGCTCCAACCTTCCCCCCCAGGCTCCATCCTGCCGTCCCAGCTCCATCCTGCCCCCCCTAGCTCCATCCTTTCCCCCCCAGCTCCATCCTGCCCCCTGACTCCATCCTCCCCTCCTGTCTCTATTCTGCCCACCGGCTCCATCCTGACCTGCTCGCTCCATCCTGCCCACCCCCCCTGGCTCCACCCTCCCCCCCAGCTCCATCCTGCCCCCCCCAGCTCCATCCTGCCCCCCACAGCTCCATCCTGCCCCCCGGCTCCATTCTGCCCTTTCCGGCTCCATCCTACCCCCCCTGGCTCCATCTTGCCCCCCCCCTGGCTCCATCCTGCCCCCCCGGCTCCTTCCTGCCCCTCCCTGGCTCCATCCTGCCCCCTTTGCTCCATCCTGCCCCCACGGCTCCATCTTGCCCCTCCGACTCCATCCTGCCCCCCTCCTCCATCCTACCCCTCAGCTTAATCCGGCCCCCCCAGCTCCATCCTGAACCCCCTGGGCTCTATCCTGCTCCCCCGGGCTCCATTCCACTCCCTCGTACTCCATCCTGCCCCCCCCTGGCTCCATCCTGCCCCCCTGGCTCCATCCTGCCCCCCGTCTTCATCCTACCCTTCTCCAGATTCCATCTTTCCCCCCTGGGCTCCTTCCTGCCCCCTCCCCGGGCCCCATCCTGCCCCCACCGGCTCCATCCTGCCCCTACCGGCTCCATCCTGCCCCCCCCTGGGCTCTATCCTGCTCCCCCGGCTCCATCCTACCCCCTGGGCTCCATCCTGCTCCCCCCGGTTCCATTCCACTCCCCCGTGCTCCATCCTGCACCCTCCCCTCGAGCTCCATCCTGCCCCTTCCGGCTCTATCCTGCCCACCTTGGCTCTATCCTGCCCCCTGGGCTCCATCCTACCCCTTCGGGGTCCATCCTGACCCCCCCAGCTCCATCCTCTCTTACTCGCTCCATCCTGCCCACCCACCCTGGCTCCATCCTGCCCCCCTGGCTCCATCCTTCCCCCCCCCCCCAGATTCCATCTTTCCCCCCCGGGCTCCATCCTGCCCACCCCTTACTCCATTCTGCCTTTCCCCCCCCCCCCCCCCGACTCCATCCTGCCCCCCCGGCTTCATCCTGCCCCCCCCCCGGCTCCATCTGCCCTTTCCGGCTCCATCCTGCCCTTTCCGGCTCCATCCTGCCCCCCTGGCTCCATCCTGCCCCCCCCCCCGCTCTATCCTGCCCACCCCCCCCTGCTCCATCCTGCCCACCCCCCCTGCTCCATCCTGCCCACCCCCCCTGCTCCATCCTGCCCACCCCCCCTGCTCCATCCTGCCCCCCTCCATCCTGCCCCTTTGCTTAATCCTGCCTCCACAGCTCAATCCTGAGCCCCCCCGGGCTCCATCCTCACCCACCCCCCATGGCTCTATCCTGCCCCGCCCTCGGCTTCATCCTGCCCCCCCCTGCTCCATCCTGCGCCCACCCACCTGCTCCATCCTGCCCCCCTCCTCCATCCTGCCCCTCTGCTTAATCCTGCCCCCCCAGCTCCATCCTGAGCCCCCCGGGCTCCATCCTCCCCCACCCCCCTTGGCTCTATCCTGCCCCCCCGTGCTCCATCCTGCACCTTCCCCTCGGGCTCCATCTTGCCCCTTCCGGCTCTATCCTGTCCACCCTGGCTCTATCCTGCCCCCTGGGCTCCATCCTACCCCCTCGGGTCCATCCTGACCCCCCCAGCTCCATCCTCTCCTACTCGCTCCAACCTGCCCACCCACCCTGGCTCCATCCTGCCTCCCGCCGGCTTCATCCATCCCACCCCCTTACTCCATCCTGCCACCCCCGGCTCCATCCTGCCCGTTCTGGCTCCATCCTACCTCCCCCTGGCTCCATCTTGCCCCCACCTGGCTCCATCCTGCCCCTCCCTGGTTCCATCCTGCCCCTCCCTGGCTCCATCCTACCTCCCCCTGGCTCCATCCTGCCCCCCCGGCTCCATCCTGCCCCCTCCCGGCTGCATCCTGCCCCCCGGCTGTATCCTGCCCCCACCGGCTCCATCCTGCCCCCCTGGCTCCATCCTGCCCACCCCCCCTGCTCCATCCTGCCCACCGCCCTGCTCCATCCTGCCCCCCTCCTCCATCCTGCCCCTCTGCTTAATCCTGCCCCCCCAGCTCCATCCTGCCCACCCACCCTGGCTCCATCCTGCCAGCCCCAGCTCCATTCTGCCCCCCCGGCTTCATCCTTCCCCCCAGCTCCATCCTGCCCACCCCCCTGCTCCATCCTGCCCCTCTGTTTAATCCTGCCCCCCCACCCTGGCTCCATCCTGCCCCCCCGGCTCCATCCTGCTTTTTCCGGCTCCATCCTACCCCCCCTGGCTCCATCTTGCCCCCCCTGGCTCCCTCCTGCCCACCCCAGGCTCCCTCCTGCCCACCCCAGGCTCCCTCCTGCCCCCCCGGCTTCACCCTTCCCCCCCCCCCAGATTCCATCTTTCTCCCCCAGCTCCATCCTGCCCACCCACCCTGGCTCCATCCTGCCCCCCCCCGGCTCCATCCTGCCCTTTCCGGCTCCATCCTACCCCCCCTGGCTCCATCCTGCCCCTCCTTGGCTCCATCCTGCCCCCACTGGCTCCATCCTGCCCCCCCGCCTCCATCCTGCCCCCCCTTCCCGGCTGCATCCTGCCCCCCTGGCTGCATCCTGCCCCCCTGGCTGCATCCTGCCCCCCTGGCTGCATCCTGCCCCCACCAGCTCCATCCTGCCCCCCCGGTTCCATCCTGCCCCTCTGCTTAATCCTGCCCCCCAGCTCCATTCTGCCCACCCCCTTACTCCATCCTGCCCCCCCGGCTTCATCCTGCCCCCCCCCCCCCCCCCCCCCCGGCTACATCCTGCCCTTTCCGACTCCATCCTACCCCCCCGGCTCCATCTTGCTCCCCCACTGGCTCCATCTTGCCCCTCCGGCTCCATCCTGCCCACCCCCCTGCTCCATTTTGCCCACCCCCCTACTCCATCCTGCCCCCCTTTTCCATCCTACCCCTCAGCTTAATCCTGCCCCCCCAGCTCCATCCTGAACCCCCCGGGCTCCATCCTGACCCCCCGAGCTCCATCCTCCCCCACCCTACTTGGCTCCATCCTGCCCCGCCCCTGGCTTCATCCTGCCCCTCCGGCTCCATCTCGCCCTGCTTGCTCCAACCTTCCCCCCCAGGCTCCATCCTGCCGTCCCAGCTCCATCCTGCCCCCCCCTAGCTCCATCCTGCCGTCCCAGCTCCATCCTGCCCCCCCGCCTCCATCCTGCCCCCCCTTCCCGGCTGCATCCTGCCCCCCTGGCTGCATCCTGCCCCCCTGGCTGCATCCTGCCCCCACCGGCTCCATCCTGCCCCCACCGGCTCCATCCTGCCCCCCCGGCTCCATCCTGCCCCCCCGGCTCCATCCTGCCCCCCAGCTCCATTCTGCCCACCCCCTTACTCCATCCTGACCCCCCGGGCTCCATCCTCCCCCACCCTACTTGGCTCCATCCTGCCCCGCCCCTGGCTTCATCCTGCCCCTCCGGCTCCATCTCGCCCTGCTTGCTCCAACCTTCCCCCCCAGGCTCCATCCTGCCGTCCCAGCTCCATCCTGCCCCTCCTTGGCTCCATCCTGCCCCCACTGGCTCCATCCTGCCCCCACTGGCTCCATCCTGCCCCCCCGCCTCCATCCTGCCCCCCCTTCCCGGCTGCATCCTGCCCCCCTGGCTGCATCCTGCCCCCCTGGCTGCATCCTGCCCCCACCGGCTCCATACTGCCGCTCTGCTTAATCCTGCCCCCCAGCTCCATTCTGCCCACCCCCTTACTCCATCCTGCCCCCCCGGCTTCATCCTGCCCCCCCCCCCCCTCGGCTACATCCTGCCCTTTCCGGCTCCATCCTACCCCCCCGGCTCCATCTTGCTCCCCCACTGGCTACATCTTGCCCCTCCGGCTCCATCCTGCCCACCCCCCTGCTCCATTTTGCCCACCCCCCTGCTCCATCCTGCCCCCCTCCTCCATCCTACCCCTCAGCTTAATCCTGCCCCCCCAGCTCCATCCTGAACCCCCCGGGCTCCATCCTGACCCCCCGGGCTCCATCCTCCCCCACCCTACTTGGCTCCATCCTGCCCCGCCCCTGGCTTCATCCTGCCCCTCCGGCTCCATCTCGCCCTGCTTGCTCCAACCTTCCCCCCCAGGCTCCATCCTGCTGTCCCAGCTCCATCCTGCCCCCCCCTAGCTCCATCCTTTCCCCCCCAGCTCCATCCTGCCCCCTGACTCCATCCTCCCCTCCTGTCTCTATTCTGCCCCCCGGCTCCATCCTGACCTGCTCGCCCCCATCCTGCCCACCCCCCCTGGCTCCACCCTCCCACCCAGCTCCATCCTGCCCCCCCCAGCTCCATCCTGCCCACCACGGCTCCATCCTGCCCCCCGGCTCCATTCTGCCCCCTGGCTCCATCCTTCTTCCCACCTGCTCCATCTTGCCCACCTGGGTCCATCCTGCCCTGGTCATTCCATCCTGCCCACCCCAGGCTCCCTCCTGCCAACCCCTGGCTCCCCCCTGCCAACCCCAGGCTCCCTCCTGCCCACCCCAGGCTCCCTCCTGCCCACCCCAGGCTCCCTCCTGCCCCCCCGGCTTCATCCTTCCCCCCCCCCCAGATTCCATCTTTCCCCCCCAGCTCCATCCTGCCCACCCCCCTGCTTCATCCTGCCCCCCTCCTCCATCCTGCCCCTCTGCTTAATCCTGCCCCCCCAGCTCCATCCTGCCCCCCCGGCTCCATCCTGCCCTTTCCGTCTCCATCCTACCCCCCCTGGCTCCATCCTGCCCACCCCCCTGCTTCATCCTGCCCACCCCCCTGCTTCATCCTGCCCACCCCCTGCTCCATCCTGCCCACCCCCTGCTCCATCCTGCCCCTCTACTTAATCCTGCCCCCCCAGCTCCATCCTGCCCACCCCCTTACTCCATCCTGCCCCCCCCGGCTCCATCTTGCCCCCCCGGCTTCATCCTGCCCCCCCCGGCTACATCCTGCCCTTTCTGACTCCATCCTACCCCCCCTGGCTCCATCTTGCCCCCCCCTGGCTCCTTCCTGTCCCTCCCTGGCTCCTTCCTGTCCCTCCCTGGCTCCTTCCTGCCCCTCCCTGGCTCCATCTTGCCCCCACTGGCTCCATCCTGCCCCCCCGGCTCCATCCTGCCCCCTCCCGGCTGCATCCTGCCCCCCGGCTGTATCCTGCCCCAACCGCCTCCATCCTGCCCCCCTGGCTCCATCCTGCCCACCCCCCCTGCTCCATCCTGCCCACCGCCCTGCTCCATCCTGCCCCCCTCCTCCATCCTGCCCCTCTGCTTAATCCTGCCCCCTGGCTCCATCCTGCCCTCCCCCATCTATATCCTGGCTTCATCCTGACCTGCTTGCTCCATCCTGCCCTGCTCGCTCCATCCTGCCCCCCCGGGCTCCATCCTGCCCCCCCAGCTCCATCCTGCCCCCCCAGCTACATATCCTGCCCTCCCCCCCGGCTCCATATTCTGCCCTCCCCCCCCTGCTCCATATCCTGCCCTCCCCCCGTCTCCATATCCTGCCCCCCCCCCCCCCCGGCTCCATCCTGCTCCATCCTGCTCCCTCCGGCTCCCTCCGGCTCCTTCCTGCTCCCTCCTGCTCCATCCTGCTCCATCCTGCTCCCTCCTGCTCCATCCTGCCCATCCGGCTCCATCCTGCCCCCCCCCCTCCCCGGGCTCTATCCTCCCCCCTGGCTCCGTCCTGCTTCCCGCCTGCTCCATCTTTCCCCCGGCTGCATCCTGGCCAACTCATTCCATCCTGCTCACCCCCGGCTCCATCCTGCTCCCCCCGGCTCCATCCTGCCCCCCCCCACCGGCTCCATCCTGCCCCCCCCACTCCATCCTGCCCACACCGGCTCCATCCTGCTTCCCCCCTGCTCCATCTTGCCCCCCTGGGTCCATCCTGCTCTGCTCATTCCTTCCTGCTCACCCCCAGCTCCATTTTGCCCCCCGGCTCTATTTTGCCCCCCCGGCTCCATCCTGCCCCCCCAACTCCATCCTGCTTCCCCCCACTCCATCCTACCCCCCCTCCATCCTGCTTCCCCCCAGCTCCATCCTGCTTCCCCCAGCTCCATCCTGCTTCCCCCAACTCCATCCTGCTTCCCCCTGCTCCATCTTGCCCCCATGGGTCCATCCTTCCCAGCCCCGGCTCCATCCTGCCCCCCCCCCGGCTCCATCCTGCCCCCCCCGGCTCCATCCTGCCCCCCCCCCCCCGCCCCATCCTGCCCCCCCAGCTCCATCCTGCCCCCCCCCCCCCCCGCCTCCATCCTGCCCCCCCCCGGCTCCATCCTGCCCCCCCCCCTGCTCCATCCTGCCCCTCTGCTTAATCCTGCCCCCAGCTCCATCCTGCCCACCCCCTTACTCCATCCTGCCCCCCCGGCTCCATCTTGCCCCCCCCCGGCTTCATCCTGCCTCCCCGGCTACATCCTGCCCTTTCCGGCTCCATCCTACCCCCCTGGCTCCATCCTGCCCCCCCCGGCTACATCCTGCCCCTCCCTGGCTCCACCCTGCCCCTCCCTGGCTCCATCCTGCCCCCCCTTACTCCATCCTGCCCCCCCCCCTGCTCCATCTTGCCCCCCGGGCTTCATCCTGCCCCCGGCTACATCCTGCCCCCCCCCCCCCCGGCTCCATCCTGCCCACCCTGCTCTGCTCATTCCTTTCTGCTCACCCCCAGCTCTATCTTGCCCCCCTGGGTCCACCCTGCCCCTCCCCGGCTCCATTCTGCCCCCCCCCGGCTCCATCCTACCCCCACCAGCGACTCCATCCTGGGATCTTTTCATCCCGCTGGTGAGGAATATCCATGGCTGCCCGAGGTTCCTATGAAGTCCTCTATAAGATGGGAACCTTCACATCTAGAATATATCATAAGCGGCCGTCACACGCTTCCATATCGCTAGCGATATTGTAAGCGATCACGTGCACGCGCGATCGCTAACAATATCGCTCACATCGCTGGTGAGATGTCACACAGACAGACTCACCAGCGATGTGGATCCGCGATCTCGCTGGTAACTATGGTACACATCGGGTTACTAGGCACCGCGCATCGCTTAGTAACCCGATGTTTACCATAGTTACCATCTCCCAGCATAGGCTCTGCCGCTGGGAGATCGCTCATGGTGGTGTCATACACCACGATGAGGCAGATCGTGACATCGTTAATCGCTAGATATGAGCTCCGGAGCTCAGATCACGATTTTGCGATTTTAACATTTCTCGTTGGTTGTATCCTGCCGTCACACGCAGAGACATCGTTCACAGCGATGTTAAATCTGGCGCGTTCAAGCGATATCTTTCAGGATATCGTAGCGTGTGACGGCCGCTATAGATAGATAGATAGATAATAGGATAGATATATAGATTTTTAGATACATAATAGGATAGAGATAATAGATAGTAGGATGGATAGATTAATAGATAGATTTAGACATGGATTAACAGATAGCGTACGTCACACACAGATAATTGTGCAGAGATTGTTCGCAGATCTCTGGTTGCAGTGAAATCATGGACACATTGTTACATTTGTACACGGCCACAAAATGGAACAATGTGTCCATGATTTCACTGCAACCAGAGATCTGCAAACAAGCTCTGCACAATTATCTGTGTGTAACTGTACCCATAGCTCCATCCTGCCCCCCCGACTCCAACGTGCCCTGCTAGCTTCATCCTGCCGGCCCCCCCGGCTCCATCCTGACCTGCTCGCTCCATCCTGCCCACCCCCCCTGGCTCCACCCTCCCCCCCAGCTCCATCCTGCCCCCCACGGCTCCATCCTGCCCCCCGGCTCCATCCTCCTTCCCGCCTGTTCCATCTTGCCCCCCTGGGTCCATCCTGCCCTGGTCATTCCATCCTGCCCACCCCCCGGATCCCTCCTGCCAACCCCAGGCTCCCTCCTGCCAACCCCAGGCTCCATCCTGCCAACCCCAGGCTCCATCCTGCCCCCCAGCTCCATTCTGCCCTGCTCACTCCATCCTCCTTACCCCCCCCGGGCTCTATCCTCCCCCCTGGCTCCATTCTTCTTCCCGCCTGCTCCATCTTCCCCCTGGGTCCATCCTGCCCTGGTCATTCCATCCTTCCCACCCCTCCGGCTCCATCCTGCCCACCCAATGGCTTCATCACTTCCCCCCGGACTCCATCATGACCCCCTTGGGCTCCATCCTGCTTCCCCCCCCCCCCCGGTTCCATCCTGCCCGCCCCCCCCCGGCTTCATCCTTCTCCCCCCTGCAATTCCTTCTTTTTCCTCCCCGGCTCCATCCTGCCCACCCCCCTGGCTCCATCCTGCCCACCCCCTGGCTCCATCCTGCCCACCCCCTGGCTCCATCCTGCCCACCCCCCGTCTCCATCCTGCCCACCCCCCCTGGCTCCACCCTCCCCCCAGCTCCATCCTGCCCCCCCAGCTCCATCCTGCCCCCCACAGCTCCATCCTGCCCCCCACGGCTCCATCCTGCCCCCCGGCTCCATTCTGCCCTGCTCACTCCATCCTCCTTACCCCCCCCCCCCGGGCTCCATCCTCCCCCCTGGCTCCATCCTTCTTCCCACCTGCTCCATCTTGCCCCCCTGGGTCCATCCTGCCCTGGTCATTCCATCCTGCCCACCCCAGGCTCCCTCCTGCCAACCCCAGGCTCCCTCCTGCCAACCCCAGGCTCCCTCCTGCCCACCCCAGGCTCCCTCCTGCCCCCCGGCTTCATCCTTCCCCCCCCCCCCCAGATTCCATCTTTCCCCCCCAGCTCCATCCTGCCCACCCCCCTGCTAAATCCTGCCCCCCCCCCAGCTCCATCCTGCCCTTTCTGGCTCCATCCTACCCCCCCCCTGGCTCCATCCTGCCCCTCCCTGGCTCCATCCTACCCCCACCGGCTCCATCCTGCCCCCCCCCCGCCTCCATCCTGCCCCCCCCCGGCTGCATCCTGCCCCCCCGGCTGCATCCTGCCCCCCCCCCGGGCTCCATCCTGCCATCCCAGCTCCATCCTGCCCCCCCTAGCTCCATCCTTTCCCCCCGGCTGCATCCTGCCCCCTGACTCCATCCTCCCCTCCTGTCTCTATTCTGCCCCACCGGCTCCATCCTGACCTGCTCGCTCCATCCTGCCCACACCCCTGGCTCCACCCTCCCCCCCAGCTACATCCTGCCCCCCCCAGCTCCATCCTGCCCCCCACGGCTCCATCCTGCCCCCCGGCTCCATTCTGCCCTGCTCACTCCATCCTCCTTACCCCCCCCCCCCCCCCGGGCTCCATCATCCCCCCTGGCTCCATCATCCCCCCTGGCTCCATCCTTCTTCCCACCTGCTCCATCTTGCCCCCCTGGGTCCATCCTGCCCTGGTCATTCCATCCTGCCAACCCCAGGCTCCCTCCTGCCAACCCCAGGCTCCCTCCTGCCAACCCCAGGCTCCCTCCTGCCCACCCCAGGCTCCCTCTTGCCCCCCTCCCGGCTCCCTCCTGCCCCCCTCCCGGCTCCCTCCTGCCCCCCTCCCGGCTCCCTCCTGCCCCCCTCCCGGCTCCCTCCTGCCCCCCTCCCGGCTCCCTCCTGCCCCCCTCCCGGCTCCCTCCTGCCCCCCTCCCGGCTCCCTCCTGCCCCCTCCCGGCTCCATCCTGCCCCCCAGCTCCATCCTGCCCCCTCCCGGCTCCATCCTGCCCCCCCCCAGCCTTATCCAGCCCCCCCCAGCTGCATCCTGCCCCCCGGCTCCATCTTGCCCTCCCCCATCTATATCCTGGCTCCATCCTGCCCTGCTCGCTCCATCCTGCCCCCCCCGGGCTCCATCCTGCCCCCCCAGCTCCATCCTGCCCCCCCAGCTCCATCCTGCCCTGCTTGCTTCATCCTGCCTACCTCCCCGGCTCCAACCTCCCCCCCAGCTCCATCCTGCCCCCAAAGGCTCCATCCTGCCCCCCCTGCTCCATTCTGCCCTGCTCACTCCATCCTTTCTTCCCCCCGGGTTCCATCCTTTCCCCTGGCTCAATCCCTTCTTCCCGTCTGCTCTATCTTGCCCCCCTGGGTCCATCCTGCCCTGCTCATTCCATCCTGCCCCCCACGGCTCCATCCTGCCCCCCCGGCTCCATTCTGCCCTGCCCACTCCATCCTCCCCACCCCCCGGCCTCCATCCTTCCCCCTGGCTCCATCCTTCTTCCCGTCTGCTCCATCTTGCCCCCCCCGGTCCATCCTGCCTTGCTCATTCCATCCTGCCCCCCCCCCCAGCTCCATCCTGCCCCCCCCCGGCTCCATCCTGCCCCCCCACCCCAGCTCCATCTTGCCCCCCCCCCACCCCGGCTCCATCCTGCCCCCCCACCCCAGCTCCATCCTGCCCCCCCCCTGGCTCCATCCTGCCCCCCCCTGGCTCCATCCTGCCCCCCCCGGCTCCATCCTGCCCACCCCCCCGGCTCTATCCTGCCCACCCCCCCGGCTCCATCTTGCCCCCCCTCGGTTCCATCCTGCCCCCCGCCGGCTCCATCCTGGGATCTTTTCATCCCGCTGGTGAGGAATATCCATGGCTGCCCGAGGTTCCTATGAAGTCCTCTATAAGATGGGAACCTTCACATCTAGAATATATCATAGGCGGCCGTCACACGCACAGATATCGCTAGCGATATTGTAAGCGATCACGTGCACGCGCAATCGCTTACAATATCGCTCACATCGCTGGTGAGATGTCACACAGACAGACTCACCAGCGATGTGGAGCAGCGATCTCGCTCGTTACTATGGTACACATCGGGTTACTAGGCGCCGCGCGTCGCTTAGTTACCCGACGTGTATCATAGTTACCATCTCCCAGCATAGGCTCTGCCGCTGGGAGATGGATCATCGTGGTGTCATACACCACGATGAAGGAGATCGTGAAATCGTTCATCGCTAGATCTGAGAACCGAACCTCAGATCAGCGATGTCACGATCAAGCGATTTCACATCGTAAATCGCTTGATTACATGCATCGATTTTAAGCCCGATATCGTTTAAAGCGATCAAAAAGGAGATCGCTTAAACGATATCGGGCAAGATATCTGTGCGTGTGACGGCCGCCATAGATAGATGGATAATAGGATAGATAGATTTTTAGATGGATTAGTAGGATAGAGATAATAGATAGTAGGATGGATAGATTTAGAGAGGGATTAACAGATAGTGTACCGTCACACACAGTTAATTGTGCAGAGATTGTTCGCAGATCTCTGGTTGCAGTGAAATCATGGACACATTGTTCCATTTTGTGGCTGTGTACAAATGTAACAACGTGTCCATGATTTCACTGCAACCAGAGATCTGCAAACAAGCTCTGCACAATTATCTGTGTGTATGACTGTACCCATAGCTCCATCCTGCCCCCCCCGAATTCATCCTGCCCCCCCGGGTCCATCCTGCCCTGCTAGCTTCATCCTGCCCACCCCCCCGGCTCCATCCTGCCCACCCCCCGGCTCCATTCTGCTCTGCTAACTCATCCTGCCCAGCCCCCCGGCTCCATCCTGCCCCCCCCCGGTTCCAACCTGCCCCCCCAATGGCTTCATCCTTCCCCCCCCTCTGACTCCATCCTGCACCCTCCCCTCAGGCTCCATCCTGCCCCTTCCGGCTCTATCCTGCCCACCCTGGCTGTATCCTGCCCCCCGGGCTCCATCCTACCTCCCCCTGGCTCCATCCTGCCCCTCCCTGGCTCCATCCTGCCCCTCCCTGGCTCCATCCTGACCTGCTCACTCCATCCTGCCCACCCCCCCTGGCTCCACCCTCCCCCCCAGCTCCATCCTGCCCCCCACGGCTCCATCCTGCCCCCCGGCTCCATTCTGCCCTGCTCACTCCATCCTCCCTATCCCCCCCGGGCTCCATCCTCCCCCCTGGCTCCATCCTTCTTCCCGCCTGCTCCATCTTGCCCCCCTGAGTCCATCTTGCCAACCCCAGGCTCCCTCCTGCCCACCCCAGGCTCCATCCTGCCCACCCCAGGCTCCATCCTGCCCACCCCAGGCTCCATCCTGCCCACCCCTGGCTCCATCCTGCCCCCCCCCCCCCCCCGCTCCTTCCTGCCCCCCCCCCAGCTCCTTCCTGCCCCCTCCCGGCTCCATCCTGCCCCCTCCCGGCTCCATCCTGCCCCCCAGCTCCATCATGCCCCCTCCCGGCTCCATCCTGCCCCCCCAGCTCCATCCAGCCCCCCCGCTGCATCCTGCCCCCCGGCTCCAACCTGCCCCCTGGCTCCATCCGGCCCTCCCCCATCTATGTCCTGGCTTCATCCTGACCTGCTTGCTCCATCCTGCCCTGCTCGCTCCATCCCACCCCCCCGGGCTCCATCCTGCCCCCCCAGCTCCATCCTGCCCCCCCCTAGCTCCATATCCTGCCCTCCGCCCCGGCTCCATATCCTGCCCTCCCCCCCGGCTCCATATCCTGCCCTCCCCTCCCGGCTCCATATCCTGCCCTCCCCCCCCGGCTCCATATCCTGCCCTCCCCCCCGGCTCCATATCCTGCCCTCCCCCCCGGCTCCATATCCTGCCCTCCCCCCCGGCTCCATATCCTGCCCTCCCCCCCCGGCTCCATATCCTGCCCTCCCCCCCCGGCTCCATATCCTGCCCTCCCCCCCGGCTCCATATCCTGCCCTCCCCCCCGGCTCCATATCCTGCCCTCCCCCCCGCTCCATATCCTGCCCTCCCCCCCGGCTCCATATCCTGACTCCCTCCCCCCCGGCTCCATATCCTGCCCCTCCCCCCCGGCTCCATATCCTGCCCTCCCCCCCGGCTCCATATCCTGCCCTCCCCCCCGGCTCCATATCCTGCCCTCCCCCCCCGGCTCCATATCCTGCCCTCCCCCCCCCGGCTCCATATCCTGCCCTCCCCCCCGGCTCCATATCCTGCCCTCCCCCCCGGCTCCATATCCTGCCCTCCCCCCCGGCTCCATATCCTGCCCTCCCCCCCGGCTCCATATCCTGCCCTCCCCCCCGGCTCCATATCCTGCCCTCCCCCCCGGCTCCATATCCTGCCCTCCCCCCCGGCTCCATATCCTGCCCCTCCCCCCCGGCTCCATATCCTGCCCTCCCCCCCGCTCCATATCCTGCCCTCCCTCCGGCTCCATCCTGCTCCCTCCGGCTCCATCCTGCTCCCTCCGGCTCCCTCCTGCTCCATCCTGCTCCATCCTGCTCCATCCTGCTCCATCCGGCTCCCTCCGGCTCCCTCCGGCCCATCCGGCTCCATCCTGCCCCCCCCCTCCCCGGCTCTATCCTCCCCCCTGGCTCCGTCCTGCTTCCCGCCTGCTCCATCTTTCCCCCGGCTGCATCCTGCCCAAATCATTCCATCCTGCTCACCCCCGGCTCCATCCTGCTCCCCCCGGCTCCATCCTGCCCCCCCCACCGGCTCCATCCTGCCCCCCCCACTCCATCCTGCCTGCACCGGCTCCATCCTGCCCCCCCCCGGCTCCATCCTGCCCCCCTGGCTCCATCCTGCCCCCCCCTGGCTCCATCCTGCCCCCCCTTCCTGGCTCCATCCTGCCCCCCCCCCCCCCGGCTCCATCCTGCCCCCCCCCCCCCCGGCTCCATCCTGCCCCCCCCCCCCCGCTCCATCCTGCCCCCCCCCCCCGGCTCCATCCTGCCCCCCCCCGGCTCCATCCTGCCCCCCCCGGCTCCATCCTACCCCCACCAGCGACTCCATCCTGGGATCTTTTCATCCCGCTGGTGAGGAATATCCATGGCTGCCCGAGGTTCCTATGAAGTCCTCTATAAGATGGGAACCTTCACATCTAGAATATATCATAAGCGGCCGTCACACGCTTCCATATCGCTAGCGATATTGTAAGCGATCACGTGCACGCGCGATCGCTAACAATATCGCTCACATCGCTGGTGAGATGTCACACAGACAGACTCACCAGCGATGTGGATCCGCGATCTCGCTGGTAACTATGGTACACATCGGGTTACTAGGCACCGCGCATCGCTTAGTAACCCGATGTTTACCATAGTTACCATCTCCCAGCATAGGCTCTGCCGCTGGGAGATCGCTCATGGTGGTGTCATACACCACGATGAGGCAGATCGTGACATCGTTAATCGCTAGATATGAGCTCCGGAGCTCAGATCACGATTTTGCGATTTTAACATTTCTCGTTGGTTGTATCCTGCCGTCACACGCAGAGACATCGTTCACGCGATGTTAAATCTGGCGCGTTCAAGCGATATCTTTCAAGATATCGTAGCGTGTGACGGCCGCTATAGATAGATAGATAGATAGATAATAGGATAGATATATAGATTTTTAGATACATAATAGGATAGAGATAATAGATAGTAGGATGGATAGATTAATAGTTACATTTAGACATGGATTAACAGATAGCGTACGTCACACACAGATAATTGTGCAGAGATTGTTCGCAGATCTCTGGTTGCAGTGAAATCATGGACACGTTGTTACATTTGTACACGGCCACAAAATGGAACAATGTGTCCATGATTTCACTGCAACCAGAGATCTGCGAACAATCTCTGCACAATTATCTGTGTGTAACTGTACCCATAGCTCCATCCTGCCCCCCCGACTCCATCCTGCCCCCCTGGCTCTATCCTGCCCCCCCTGCTTGCTCCATCCTGCCCACCCCCCCTGCTCCATCCTGCCCCCCCTGCTCAATCCTGCCCCCCTAGCTCCATCCTGAACCCCCCGGGCTCACAGGAGGTTATTGCAGCCATAAATGCAGCCGCAATATTCTCCGACCCAGCAGTCATATGGTTAACTTAGAGATCCAAACCCTGCATGCATCACTTAACATAGAGGGCCAATCCAAGGTCCTGGTGGGCGGAGTGCAAGGACAGTGTTAGGAGTGGGAGAAGAGGAGGAGTCGAGTCTAGACACGAGAGAGACACAGACTTGAACTTGGAGTAGGAGCTGGGGCTCTGCACCGCTGTGCAGCCCCCGGGCCATCACCGGTCAGGTGTTAGCACCTGAGGCCTCAACAACCGGGATCGGGCATCACCAACCACGGTTCCAAAAGACTCCCGTGCCCAATTCACAGCCGGTTCACTGGTACCGAAGCTGGCAGCAGTTCACCTCTGCTACGCGAACCAGAAGAGTGGAGGAGCAGCTTCACAGGAGCACCCCACCACCAGCCAACTTCTAGTCGTCTAACCAGCGGTGTACCCACTGAGGGATCCAAGGCTCCCCAAAACATCCACAACGTATATCTTGGATAGGGATTGAAGCAGCCTCCCCGTACCCGACCTGGTATTCCTGGGCGACAATGGCAAATACTTAGCTAGAATGGAGGAACACTACGGATCTCTGAGGGACACCATCACTGCTGAGTCCACCCGGTCCACTACCCGATAACTGTATGCCATGTACTGCCTGCTGGTTACAGTAAAGACCCGTTACAGAGACTTACAGTGTCTGTGCTTCCTTATGATTGCATCCGTCCGCACACAAGGTAACCGCAGCTGCCGCACAACATCTTAAGCAGCTCCAGCCTCCGGGGATCACCGCTCAGCCTGAGGGAGCGTTCCATCTTGCTGCTGTCCATCCCCCGGAGGTTCCGCAGCGTCGGTAGGACTTACCGAACTACTCATAGGTGGCGTCACGAATAAATTAACCTCTTTAATCTGTTCGTACAAGACGTCTTCAACTTTTGATCTGCACTCAACCGGGCCTCACTACCGGCAGGCGTGGCCCACCCGTGACAAGGAGGAAGGAGCTACAGCCTGTCTAAACCGGAGTCCCCGGCCATGGTGAGTCACTGCCCACGCCCCTGGGCTCCATCCTGCCCCCCCTGGCTCCATCCTGCCCTCCCCCCATGGGCTCCATCCTGCCCCCTTCCTGGCTCCACCCTGCCCCCCCGGGCTCCACCCTGCCCCCCCGGGCTCCACCCTGCCCCCCCGGGCTCCACCCTGCCCCCCCGAGCTCCATCCTGCCCCCCATGGGCTCCATTCTGCCCCCACCGGCTCCATCCTGCCCCCCCTGGCTCCATCCTACCCCTCCGGCTCCATCCTGCCCTGCTTGCTCCATCCTGCCCACCCCCCTGCTCCATCCTGCCCCCCCCTGCTCCATCATGCCCCCCTGCTCCATTCTGCCCCACTTACTCAATCCTGAACCCCCCGGGCTCAATCCTGAACCCCCCGGGCTCCATCCTACCATCCCCTCCTGGGCTCCATCCTGCCCCCCCGGATTCATTTTGCCCCCCCGGATTCATCTCGCCCTGCTTGCTCAATCCTGCCCACCCCTGCGGCTCCATCCTGAACCCCACGGGCTCCATCCTGAACCCCCCGGGCTCCATCCTCCCGTCCCCTCCTGGCTCCATCCTGCCCCCCCCCCCCCGGTTTCATCCTGCCCCCCTGGCTCCATCTCGCCCTGCTTGCTCAATCCTGCTCACCCCCCCGGCTCCATCCTGCCCCCGCGGCTCCATCCTGCCCCCCCCGGGCTCCATCCTGCCTCCCCCGCTCAATCATGCCTCTTGACTCCATCCTGCCCCCCTGCCTGTTTTCTTCCTGCCCTGCTCACTCCATCATCCCCAACCCCCTCGGGCTCCATCCTACCCCCTGGCTACATCCTGCTTCCCCCCCTGCTCCATCTTGCCTCCTTGGGTCCATCCTGCTCTGCTCATTCCATCCTGCCCACCCCCGGCTCTATCCTGCCCCCCCAGCTCCATCCTTCCCCCGGCTCATCCTTCCCTGCTTGCTCCATCCTGCCCCCCCCGGCTCCCTCCTGCCCCCCCAGCTCCATCCTGCCCCCCCCCCAGCTCCATCCTGCTCCCCCCAGCTCCATCCTGTTCACCCTGGCTCAATCCTGCCCTCCCCGGCTCCATCATTCCCCCCCAGGCTCCATCCTGCCCCCCCCCCCCAGACTCCATCCTGCCCCTTCAGTTCCATCCTAAATTCTCCCCCCCCCCCGGCTTCTCCCTCCCCCGCTCGCTCCATCCTGTCCACCCCCCAGCTTCATCCTTTCCCCCTCCGCAATTCCTTCTTTTTCCCCCCGGGCTCCATCCTGCCCACCCCCCAGCTCCATCCTGCCCTCCCCCCGGCTCCATCCTGCCCTCCCCCCGGCTCCAGGCTCCATCCTGCCCTCCCCCCGGCTCCATCCTGCCCTCCCCCCGGCTCCATCCTGCTCACCCCTCGGCTCCATCCTGCCCCCCCGGCTTCATCCTTCCCCCCCCCCAGATTCCATCTTTCCCCCCTGCTCCATCCTGCCCCCCTCCTCCATCCTGCCCCTCTGCTTAATCCTGCCCTAGCAGCTCCATCCTGCCCACCCACCCTGGCTCCATCCTGCCCCTCCCCCAGGCTCCATCCTGCCCTTTCCGGCTCCATCCTACCCCCCCCTGGCTCCATCTTGCCCCCCCGGCTCCATCCCGCCCCCCCTGGCTCCATCCTGCCCCCACCGGCTGCATCCTGCCCCCCCCGGCTGCATCCTGCCCCCACCGGCTCCATCCTGCCCCCACCGGCTCCATCCTGCCCACCCCCCTGCTTCATCCTGCCCACCCCCCTGCTCCATCCTGCCCCTCTGCTTAATCCTGCCCCCCCAGCTCCATCCTGCCCACCCCCTTACTCCATCCTGCCCCCCCCTTACTCCATCCTGCCCCCCCCCCGGCTCCATCTTGCCCCCCCGGCTTCATCCTGCCCCCCCTGGCTACATCCTGCCCTTTCCGGCTCCATCCTACCCCCTTGGCTCCATCCTGCCCCTCCCTGGCTCCATCCTGTCCCTCCCGGCTCCCTCCTGCCCCCTCCCGGCTCCCTCCTGCCCCCTCCCGGCTCCCTCCTGCCCCCTCCCGGCTCCATCCTGCCCCCCCGGCTCCATCTTGCCCTCCCCCATCTATATCCTGGCTCCATCCTGCCCTGCTCGCTCCATCCTGCCCTGCTCGCTCAATCCTGCCCCCCCGGGCTCCATCCTGCCCCTCCCTGGCTCCATCCTGCCCCCACCGGCTCCATCCTGCCCCCATGGCTCCATCCTGCCCCTCCGGCTCCATCCTGCCCACCCCCCCTGCTCCATCTTGCCCCCCTCCACCATCCTACCGCTCTGCTTAATCCTGCCCCCCAGCTCCATCCTGAACCCCCCGGGCTCCATCCTCCCCCACCCTACTTGGCTCCATCCTGCCCCTCCGGCTCCATCTCGCCCTGCTTGCTCCAACCTTCCCCCCGGGCTCCATCCTGCCGTCCCAGCGCCATCCTGCCCCCCCTGGCTCCATCCTTCCCCCCTGTGTCATATATGATACAGTCTATATATAGAGTCTAATGCATGGGTATAATGAGACACATGAGACATACGCTTCTTAAGCAGCTCTTGTATTGCTTCATACAAGTTAGTGCATCAACAGGATAACATAAATGTAGTTGCAGAGTGCAAGGCAAACAACCAAGGACATCAGAGCATTAAAGCATAGCACAAGTCATTCAGAGTCCATTACTTTCCTGTCAGATGTTGCTGGCAAACAGGATGATTCCAGGCAGAGTGAATCCAGGCTTCAGAGAGCAAGACACAAACTGGTTGCAGACCTGATTCTGGAGCACAGGTTAACCAGCTGAAGTAGTTTAAAAGGGCAATTGGCAAGAAACAGGGCAGGGACATCAAAGCTGAGGACTCCATATTGTTTGAGGGCAAGAGTCAATGCACAGGACAGGAAACAAGATGGCCGACGACAAGCTGAGAACTCCATATTGGTTGAGGGCAAAAGTCATTACACATGACAGGAAACAAGATGGCCGACAAAATACACTAAATGCAAACATAACAACAGATATAGCAAAAAAGACTGAAAACCTTACATTACTCCCCCCTTAGGGACAGCCTCTGGATGGCCCCAGTCCAGGCTTTCCCGGGTACCTCCGATGGAACTGGCGGAGTAACCGAGGAGCATGGAGATTGGAGGCCGGCTCCCACGAGTTGTCCTCAGAAGAATAGCCCTGCCACTTTACCAGGTATTGCACCCCGTTTCTACGCAACCTGGAGTCCAGGATCCTTTCCACGACAAACTCCTCCTGGCCATCGATGAGTACCGGAGCAGGAGGGGAAGAAGAACGACCAGGGAATGAATTGGGAGTCACAGCCTTTAGTAGAGAAACGTGGAACACGGGGTGAATCCTCATAGATCTTGGAAGTTGAAGGCGACAGGCAACGTTGCTGACGAGCTTATTAATCTTATAGGGCCCAACGTACTTATGACCCAATTTGGATGATGGTACTCTCAATTTAAGGTTCTTAGTTGACAGCCAGACCAAATCTCCTACCTTGAAGGTTGGTGCAGGTTTACGAAACCTATCTGCCGCTTTTTTATACCTGTCCTGAGCTGATTCCAGATTCTCTTTAAGCAGATCGAGGTTCCTTTGTAGAGAGGTGATTCTGTCGGCTACAGCTGGAAGAGGTGAATCTATGGGAAGTCGAGGAAGGATGTTAGGATGATAACCCAAATTGGCATAAAAGGGTGACTGCTTGGTGGAAGCGCTCTGTGAGTTGTTATAAGAGAATTCAGCCAGTGGAAGCAAATCCACCCAGTCATCTTGTAGGTGGCAGATAAAACAGCGGAGATACTGTTCTAGGGTCTGATTAGTCCGCTCGGTTTGTCCATTTGTCTGCGGATGAAAGGCAGAAGACAGGTTAACTTTGATGTCCAACGCAGCACAGAAGTGCTGCCAAAACTTTGAAGTGAATTGCACCCCTCGATCAGATACAACCTCATCCGGTACGCCATGCAGGCGAAACACATTTTGAATGATTAAGTCCGATGTGTGTTTCGCAGTGGGTAGACCAACACACGGAATGAAATGGGCTGCCTTTGTTAACCGATCCACCACCACCAGAACTGTGTTCTTTCCTTGAGAGGTTGGCAACTCCACAATGAAGTCCATAGATATGGATCCCCATGGACGGGATGGAACGGGTAGGGGTTGTAATAGACCCGTAGGCGAAGATCGTGGAGTCTTGCATCTGGCACAGACTTCGCAAGAAGTGACGTAACCTAGAACATCTCTTCTGTATGTGGGCCACCAAAAGAAGCGAGACAGGAATTCTTGAGTCTTCAGAACTCCTCTATGCCCCGCTATCTTAGAATCGTGGACGAGTTGCAGTACTCTCACCCTGACTGCTTCAGGAATATACAGGCGTTGCCCCTGAATCCACACACCATTCTTATATACAAGACTTACTTCACAAGACGGTTGTGCCAGCCAGGGATCCGTATGGTATGCTTCCTTGATGTCGTTAAGCAAGTCTTGATTATGAAGCACTCCCAGGAACCTGGAATCAGAGATAACAGTCTTACGAGACGTGAGTGGAATTGTCTCAGTTGAGTAGAGTCTAGACAACGCATCGGCCTTTCCATTACGCGATCCTGGCCTATAGGAGATAACAAAACTGAATTGGTTTAAGAAAAGACTCCAACGAGCCTGGCGAGGAGTCAAGCACTTAGCCGATCTGATAAACTCAAGATTGCGGTGGTCAGTCAACACGATTATCTGCTGCGCAGCTCCCTGAAGGTGGTGTCTCCATTCCTTGAAGGCTGCGATGATGGCCAACAATTCTCTATTACCCAGGTGGACTGCCATAGCAAACCCACTTGGCTACGATACACTGGCAATTTTAAATGTGGTCAACCTCGTTGTAATCTATGCAGGTACATGAAAAAGACTGATGTATTTCAGGACAGATTTAGCGGTAAAATTTACAAAATAAAAAATTACATTAACTGTGCGACCACCTTTGTGGTTTACATGGCTTCCTGCATGTCCTGCAACTTAGATTATATTGGTTGTACCAGTCGGCCTCTAAGAAAACGTATCTCAGAACATATATCAGCAGCCAACCCTTCATCCTCAGGGAATAGACGCTCTATGTCAGGCTTATCTAAGCATTTTTCTGAATATCACGGTGGCGACACCAGCAAGTTGTCTGTTAAAGGATTGGAGGTGGTGAGGAGCTCAGTACGAGGAGGGGATCGAATCCGAGACATGTTAAATCGCGAAAGTTTCTGGATATTATGCTTGAACAGCAGATTTCCAGGGGGAATGAATTATAGGAGCGATTTGATGTATTTTTATTAATACAAGTGTTGTTTTTGTTGAATTTAACTAGTCCTGTTCATATACATCCTTATATCAGGACAGGCTCCTAATATTTTCTTCCTAATCCAGGCTGTATCCAGTACATCTAATAATTGTGTATAACATCTTGTGTTTAGTGTATTCCCCCTTTTCCTCTGTATTTTTTGCCACTACTTATTCAATCCATTGCCCTTTCTTACATTATACATATGCATATGTTCTTGTATTTTTGCTGCTATCCTTTATGTTGTAATATAAAGTAGTTCCTTTGTATTTTAAAGAACTCCTTTCTTATATTCCATAATGAGACCATTCAAGTCATTGTTTTTCACTTAACCCATTCAGGTGACACTCGTTTGTAATTTCACAGGTGTAATGTTTTTTGTATATATATTGTATGTTGTTCTGTTGCCTCTTTGTCATTGATAAAGATTTTTATCGAAACGCGTCTGACGGGGCATGCTCAGCCACCAAGATGCTTTTATTTTAATGTTGTGAATTACATAATAAAGTAAAAACTTTTTCATCGGATGAAGGTGCCAGCATATCTTCATTATATTTCACATCATAGTTCCGTTCTGCAGGAGACAACCGCCGGGAAAAGAAAGCACAGGGATGTAAGACTTCTTTCTCACCTGTCCTCTGGAGAGGATAGCTCCGATGGCACTGTCTGAGGCATCCACCTCTATTATGAAGGCCAGTTCAGGGTTAGGATGCACCAGAATAGGTGCCGTGGTGAATTTCTCTTTCAAACGGGAAAATGCTTCTTGAGCCTGGGGGGTCCAGGTAAAAGCAGAGTTCTTGCGGGTAAGGCTGCTTTCACATAACGATTTTTTCAGTTCCGATGCTGTCCGATAAAAATCGGACAGCATCGGACCGATTTTCGGACCCCATGCAGCCCTATGGGCATCGGACCGAATCGGATGTGCACTAAATGCCATCCGATTTGGTCCGATCCGAATCTGTCCGATTTTTTTATCGGTGCAAAAATCGGAGCTTGCTCCGATTTTTGCACCGAAAATAAAATCTGACAGATTCGGATCGGACCAGATCGGATGGCTTTTAGTGCACATCCGATCCGACCCGATCAATTTGACATGGGGCCCTATGGAGCAGGGTCCGAGAAAACATGTTATGTCTCCTCGGACCGATTTTAGTGTACTGAGCATGCTCAGTACACTAAAATAGCTCCTAAAAGTAAATTAAGGGGTTAATAAAAAAAAAAAAAAATCTATGCTCACCTGTCCACGAGGCCCACGTCGTCTCCCGGCGTCTCCGGTGTCTCCAGGTATCTTGCCATCTGTGCTGATAAGACCTCTCGTGATGTCACAATCACATGACTGCCAGGAACCAATAGCCGGCAGTCATGTGATTGTGACATCACGAGAGGTCCTGGCAGCACAGAAGACAGAACAGCAAGATACCGGGAGACGCGCGGGACCGTGCAGGAGTCGTGGACAGGTGAGAAAGGAGAGGAGGAGAGGAGGGGGACACATGGGGGGACCGGGGGCCAAGAGGGGAAGACCGGGGGCCAAGAGGGGAGACACAGGGGATGAGAGCACCGGGGGCCAAGAGGGGAGACACAGGGGATGAGAGCACCGGGGGCCAAGAGGGGAGACACAGGACCGGGGGCCAAGAGGGGAGACACAGGACCGGGGGCCAAGAGGGGAGACACAGGGGATGAGAGGACCGGGGGAGAGACTGTGACAGCTCAGGGAGCGATCTGACAGGAGGGCGGGCATCCTATTTTCTGTCGGAATCGGATGTCTATTTGGCACCCGATTCCAGGCATTAGAAGAATCCGATGCTGTCCGATTTATATCGGACAGCATCGGATTTTACAAAAATCGTAATGTGAAAGTAGCCTTAGCCGTGTAATGGGAGACACAACCTCAGAAAAGTTCCTGATAAAACGCCTGTAGAAATTAGCAAACCCTATAAAGCGCTGGACCTCCTTCACATTCTTGGGGACCGGCCAGGCTTTAATGGCTTGGATCTTACCCTCATCCATACTAATTCCTCGTGATGACATTACATACCCCAGAAATTGGATCTCCGTTCGATGGAATTCGCACTTCTCCAGTTTGATATACAGATGGTGTTGTCGAAGGCGTTCTAAGACCATCTTCACATGTCTGTGATGCTCCTCTGTGGAATTAGAAAAAATCAAAATATCATCCAAATAAATGACAATGAATGTATCCAGGAGGTCCCTAAAAATGTCATTCACCAAATGTTGGAAAGTTGCTGGAGCATTACATAAACCGAACGGCATTACTAGATATTCAAAGTGTCCGTAGCGTGACCTGAAAGCTGTCTTCCATTCATCCCCAGGTCTAATGCGGACCAAGTTATAGGCCCCACGGAGATCCAACTTTGTAAAGAGTTTTGCATGCCGTACTCTCTCCAATAATTCAGGGATCAACGGTAGTGGGTAACGGTTTCTGATCGTGATTTTATTGAGCTCCCGATAGTCTATACAGGGCCTAAGAGATCCATCTTTCTTCTTCACAAAGAAGATTGGTGCACCAGCAGGAGATGAAGAGGGGCGTATGAAGCCCTTGGCTAGATGTTCGTCTATATAGTCTTTGAGAGCCTTTAGCTCAGGCCCTGCCAAAGAGTAAATCTTGCCAAAAGGTATTCCCGCACCTGGTAACAGGTCTATTGGACAGTCATATGGACGGTGAGGGGGTAGCAGGTCTGCGTTCCTTTTGTCACACACGTCAGCATACTCACGGTATATGGCTGGTAGCTCAGAGACTGATGTTGGTCCTTTAGGAATGGAGCAGACTGAAGCTTCTGGACTTATCTGTTTCTCTGGAAAGTGCAGTTCTTTAGTTTCCCAGTTAATCGTAGGATTCTGAGCCTGCAGCCACGGCAGTCCTAGAATAATAGGGAAATGAGGAGAAGAGATGAGCATAAATGACAGACTCTCTTGATGGTCATTACCCATGAGGACCTTTAAGGGCTCCGTCTCCTGATCCACTGGTCCAGAGTTTAACAGTGAGCCATCTACGGTCTCCATCTGTACAGGAGTAGCCTTCTTTACTGAACGTACTCCAAGTTTCTCAGCGAAGGAGATGTCCATAAAATTGCCGCTTGCCCCTGAATCAATCATAGCGGAGGTAGATACCCAGACAGAGTGAACCCTGAGCTTGAGGGGAATAAAGCAATGAGAATTGTTGTTCTTACAACTCAGCTGGGAAACCGCTGAAAAAAACTGAAAAACTGCTGCAGTAACACGTGCATCCGGCTCAGAGATAACAGAGTTCAAGTCTGAGTAATCAATGTCTGTATCCTCTACTCTCTCTGGGATCTGTGGTTCGGACCTGACAGAACCCCTCTCACAGCACTCGCAGTGTATGATGGCTGCAGTTGTCTTACGAGAACGACTGGGGCAGTTTATAATGAAATGTCCTGACTTACCGCAATAGAAACACAGATTTTCCTTTACTCGATGTTCCTTACGTGCATCACTGACCCGTCTCTGTAAAGAGTCCACCTGCATAGGCTCAGGTTCGGGTTCTCGTATAATCCTGCTCAAGGACTCCTTAGCTGGAGAGGGAGGAAATAAATGATTAGTGCGCTTTATCTCCGACCATCTCTCCTGTCTGCGTTCAGTAAGCCGAGCATCGATCCGAATACAGTAGTTGATAAAATCTCCTAATGCTGTAGGTGGGTCGGCACGAGCGAGTTCGTCCTTAATCACAGAGGATAATCCTTTCCGGAAAACCGACTTCTTAGCAGAGCTATCCCAAGTGGTGTCGAGAGCCCATCTCCGGAAATCCAAAGCATACTCCGCTACCGAGCGCTTACCTTGGCTTAAAGTTAACATGGCTGATTCCGCTGTAGCACCGCGGTTTGGATCATCGAATACCTGCCCCATAGCTGAAATGAAAGCATCAAGATTATTTAGACAGTCATCGTCAGTCTCAATTAGGGGGTTTGCCCATGTGAGAGCTTTGTTGGAGAGTAGCATAATTATTGTCAATACTTTAGATCGCTCAGTAAGGAACTGTGGCGCATGAGCCGCAAAAAACAGTTTGCATTGATTAATGAATCCCCTGAATTTTTCCCGTTCACCGCCAAAGCGGAATGGTGGTAGCTTGGGGATTCCAATAACCGGGTTGAAGTTGGGATGTGGACGCGTCCCTCCAGAACCTCAATCCGGGTTCGTAAGTCCTGCGTGGTTTGTCCGAACACCTGCAGATTATGATCACCGCGATCCCGCAGGCTTGCAAAGCTGGTCTTCAATGCCTGTAGGTCAGCAAGGATTGAATCCGTCACGTCGCACAGATGTTTAACGGGGTCCTCCATATTCCCAGAAGCTGCACGGCAGAGAGGCTGGAAAGGAAGAAAAGGAGCACAATAGTGTTTACCTGTGGTAACACTCCTGACTTAAAAGAAGGGAATGTGCTCACCTGGAAAGGTTGTGAGAAGCCACAACCACTATCATCACATATATCGATATCTCAGATCCACGGTCTGCAGCAGCTCTCCAATGGAAAAAGATCCAGAAATCTCTATACAGGTGGCAGCAGATGCAGCACTGTCCTAGACCCAGCAGACTCTATTATGGCTCCAGAATCTGTCATATATGATACAGTCTATATAGAGTCTAATGCATGGGTATAATGAGACACATGAGACATACGCTTCTTAAGCAGCTCTTGTATTGCTTCATACAAGTTAGTGCATCAACAGGATAACATAAATGTAGTTGCAGAGTGCAAGGCAAAACAACCCAGGACATCAGAGCATTAAAGCATAGCACAAGTCATTCAGAGTCCATTACTTTCCTGTCAGATGTTGCTGGCAAACAGGATGATTCCAGGCAGAGTGAATCCAGGCTTCAGAGAGCAAGACACAAACTGGTTGCAGACCTGATTCTGGAGCACAGGTTAACCAGCTGAAGTAGTTTAAAAGGGCAATTGGCAAGAAACAGGGCAGGGACATCAAAGCTGAGGACTCCATATTGTTTGAGGGCAAGAGTCAATGCACAGGACAGGAAACAAGATGGCCGACGACAAGCTGAGAACTCCATATTGGTTGAGGGCAAAAGTCATTACACATGACAGGAAACAAGATGGCCGACAAAATACACTAAATGCAAACATAACAACAGATATAGCAAAAAAGACTGAAAACCTTACACCCTGGCTCCATCCTGCCCCCTGACTCCATCCTCCCCTCCTGTCTCTATTCTGTTCCCCCCAAGCTCCATCCTGACCTGCTCGCTCCATCCTGCCCCCCACGGCTCCATCCTCCTTCCCGCCTGCTCCATCTTGCCCCCCTGGGTCCATCCTGCCCTGGTCATTCCATCCTGCCCACCCCCGGCTCCCTCCTGCCAACCCCAGGCTCCCTCCTGCCAACCCCAGGCTCCCTCCTGCCAACCCCAGGCTCCATCCTGCCCCCCAGCTCCATTCTGCCCTGCTCACTCCATCCTCCTTACCCACCCCCGGGCTCCATCCTCCCCCCTGGCTCCATCCTCCTTCCCGCCTGCTCCATCTTGCCCCCCTGGGTCCATCCTGCCCTGGTCATTCCATCCTGCCCACCCCCGGCTCCCTCCTGCCAACCCCAGGCTCCCTCCTGCCAACCCCAGGCTCCATTCTGCCCCTCAGCTCCATTCTGCCCTGCTCACTCCATCCTCCTTACCCCCCTCAGGCTCCATCCTCCCCCCTGGCTCCATTCTTCTTCCCGCCTACTCCATCTTCCCCCCTGGGTCCATCCTGCCCTGGTCATTCCATCCTTCCCACCCCCCGGCTCCATCCTGCCCACCCCCCGGCTCCATCCTGCCCTCCCGGACCCAGGGGAGAATGCAGGATGGAGCCAGGTGGGTAGACAGGATGGAGCAAGCAGGGGAGGATGGAGCCCGGGGCGGCAGGATGGAGCCTGGGAGGGGCAGGATGAAGTCGGGGGGGGGGGGGAAGGATGGAGCAGGGGGGTGGGTAGGATGGATCCCAGGGCAGGATGGAGCCCGGGGGTAGGGGCAGGATGGAGCCAGGGAGGCAGAATGGAGTCAGGGGTGCAGGATGGAGCTGGGGGGGTGGGCAGGATGGAGCGAACATCCTTCCCCCCTCTGGCTCCATCCTGTCTGCCCCTCCCAACTCCATCCTGCCCCTCACGACTCCATCCAGCCCCCCCCCACTCCATCCGGCCCCCCCCACTCCATCCTGCCCCCCCGGCTCCATTTTGCCCTCCTTAGCTCCATTTTGGCCCCTCCGACTCCATCCTGCCCCCCCACCCTGGCTCCATCCTGCCCCCCGTCTTCATCCTATCCTTCTCCAGATTCTATCTTTCCCCCCTGGGCTCCTTCCTGCCCCCCCACGGGCTCCATCCTGCTCCCCCCGGCTCCATTCCACTCCCCCGTGCTCCATCCTGCCCCCCCTGGCTCTATCCTGCCCCCCTGGCTCCATCCTGCCCCCTGTCTTCATCCTACCCTTCTCCAGATTCCATCTTTTCCCCCTGGGCTCCTTTCTTCCCCCCCCCCCCCCCGGGCTCCATCCTGCCCCCACCGGCTCCATCCTGCCCTTTCCGGCTCCATCCTGCCCACCTCCCTGGGCTCTATCCTGCTCCCCCGGCTCCATCCCGCTCCCCGTGCTCCATCCTACCCCCCGGGCTCCATCCTGCTCCCCCCCGGCTCCATTTCACTCCCTCGTGCTCCATCCTGCCCCCCCCCTGGCTCCATCCTGCCCCCTGGCTCCATCCTGCCCCCCGTCTTCATCCTACCCTTCTCCAGATTCCATCTTTCCCCCCTGGGCTCCTTCCTGTTCCCCCCCCGGGCTCCATCCTGCCCCCACCGGCTCCATCCTGCCCCCACCGGCTCCATCCTGCCCTTTCCGGCTCCATCCTGCCCACCCCCCTGGGCTCTATCCTGCTCCCTCGGCTCCATGCCGCTCCCCCATGCTCCATCCAACCCCCGGACTCCATCCTGCTCCCCCGGCTCCATTCCACTCCCCCGTGCTCCATCCTGCACCCTCCCTCGGGCTCCATCCTGCCCCTTCCGGCTCTATCCTGCCCACCCTGGCTCTATCCTGCCCCCTGGGCTCCATCCTACCTCCTCGGGGTCCATCCTGACCCCCCCAGCTCCATCCTCCCTTACTCGCTCCATCCTGCCCACCCACCCTGGCTCTATCCTGCCCCCCTGGCTCCATCCTTCCCCCCTCCCCCCAGATTCCATCTTTCCACCCGGGCTCCATCCTGCCTTCCCCACCCCCGGCTTCATCCTGCCCCCCCCCCCCCGGCTCCATCCTGCCCTTTCCGGCTCCATCCTGCCCTTTCCGGCTCCATCCTACCCCCCCTGGCTCCGTCCTGTCCCCCCCTGGCTCCATCCTGCCCCCCCCGGCTCCATCCTGCCCCCCCCGGCTCCATCCTGCCCCCCCCAGCTGTATCCTGCCCCCCTGGCTCCATCCTGCCCACCCCCCCTGCTCCATCCTGCCCACCCCCCCTGCTCCATCCTGCCCCCCTCCTCCATCCTGCCCCTCTGCTTAATCCTGCCCCCGCAGCTCCATCCTGAGCCCCCCGGGCTCCATCCTCACCCACCCCCCTTGGCTCTATCCTGCCCCGCCCCGGCTTCATCCTGCCCCCCGTGCTCCATCCTGCACCCTCCTCTCGGGCTCCATCCTGCCCCGTCCGGCTCTATCCTGCCCACCCTGGCTCTATCCTGCCCCTGGGCTCCATCCTACCCCCTCGGGGTCCATCCTGACCCCCCCAGCTCCATCCTCTCCTACTCGCTCCATCCTGCCCACCCACCCTGGCTCCATCCTGCCCCCCTGGCTCCATCCTGCCCCCCAGGCTATATCCTGCCTCCCCCCGGCTTCATCCTTCCCATCCCCCAGATTACATCTTTCCCCCCCGGGCTCCATCCTGCCACCCCCGGCTCCATCCTGCCCTTTCTGGCTCCATCCTACCTCCCCCTGGCTCCATCTTGCCCCTCCCTGGCTCCATCCTGCCCCTCCCTGGCTCCATCCTGCTCCCACCGGCTCCATCCTGCCCCCCCGACTCCATCCTGCCCCCCCCCCCCGGCTACATCCTGCCCCCCCGGCTGTATCCTGCCCCCACCGGCTCCATCCTGTCCACCCCCCTGCTCCATCCTGCCCCCACTCATCCTCCATCCTGCCCACCCACCCTAGCTCCATCCTGCCCCCCCCAGAGCCTACCCTTCTGCCCCCCCGGCTTCCAATCCTCCCCCCCACCCCCCCAGATTCCATCTTTCCCCCCCCGCTCCATCCTGCCACCCCCCCTGCTCCATTCCTGCCCCCTGCTTAATCCTGCCCCCCCAGCTCCATCCTGCCACCCACCCTGGCTCCATCCTGCCCCCCCGGCTCCATCCTGCCTTTTCCGGCTCATCCTACATCCCCCTGGCTCCATCTTGCCCCCCTGGTTCCATCCTGCCCCCCCATGGCTCCATCCTGCCCCCCTGGCTCTATCCTGCCCCCACCGGCTACATCCTGCCCCCACCGGCTCCATCCTGCCCCCCCGCCTCCATCCTGCTCCCCCCTGCGCCTCCATCCTGCTCCCCCCGCCTCCATCCTGCCCCCCGGCTCCATCCTGCCCCCCCCGGTTCCATCCTGCCCACCCCTGCTTCATCCTGCCTACCCCCTGCTCCATCCTGCCCCCCAGCTCCATCCTGCCCCCCTACTCCATCCTGCCCCCCCCGGCTCCATCTTGCCCCCCGGCTTTATCCTGCCCGCCCCCCGGCTACATCCTGTCCCTTTCCCGGCTCCATCCTACCCCCCACCTGGCTCCATCTTGCCCCCCCTGGCTCCATCCTGCCCTCCCTGGCTCCATCCTGCCCCCCTGGCTCTATCCTGCCCCCACGGCTCCATCCTGCCCCTCCGGCTCCATCCTGCCCACCTCCCCTGCTCCATCTTGCCCACCCCCTGCTCCATCCTACCCCTCAGCTTAATCCTGCCCCCCCAGCTCCATCCTGAACCCCCCGGGCTCCATCCTGACCCCCCGGGCTCCATCCTCCCCCACCCTACTTGGCTCCATCCTGCCCTGCCCCTGGCTTCATCCTGCCCCTCCGGCTCCATCTCGCCCTGCTTGCTCCAACCTTCCCCCCGGGCTCCATCCTGCCGTCCCAGCTCCATCCTGCCCCCCTAGCTCCATCCTTTCCCCCCCGACTCCATCCTGCCCCTGACTCCATCCTCCCCTCCTGTCTCTATTCTGCCCCCCCGGCTCCATCCTGACCTGCTCGCTCCATCCTGCCACCCCCCCTTGCTCCCCCTCCCCCCCCAGCTCCATCCTGCCCCCCCAGCTCCATCCTGCCCCCACGGCTCCATCCTGCCCCCCAGCTCCATTATGCCCTGCTCACTCCATCCTCCTTACCCCCCCCCGGGCTCCATCCTCCCCCCTGGCTCCATCCTTCTTCCCACCTGCTCCATCTTGCCCCCCTGGGTCCATCCTGCCCTGGTCATTCCATCCTGCCAACCCCAGGCTCCCTCCTGCCCACCCCAGGCTCCCTCCTGCCCCCCCGGCTTCATCCTCCCCCACCCCCCCCCAGATTCCATCTTTCCCCCCAGCTCCATCCTGCCCCTCTGGTTAATCCTGCCCCCCCAGCTCCATCCTGCCCACCCACCCTGGCTCCATCCTGCCCCCCCCCAGCTCCATCCTGCCCTTTCCGGCTCCATCCTACCCTCCCTGGCTCCATCCTGCCCCTCCCTGGCTCCATCCTGCCACCACCGGCTCCATCCTGCCCCCCCGCCTCCATCCTGCCCCCCCCGCCTCCATCCTGCCCCCCCCCCGGCTGCATCCTGCCCCCTGGCTGCATCCTGCCCCCACCGGCTCCATCCTCTCCCCCCGGCTCCATCCTGCCCCTCTGCTTAATCCTGCCCCCCCAGCTCCATCCTGCCCACCCCCTTACTCCATCCTGCCCCCCCCGGCTTCATCTTGCCCCCCCGGCTTCATCCTGCCTTCCCCCCTGGCTACATCCTGCCATTTCCGGCTCCATCCTACCCCCCCTGGCTCCATCTTGCCCCCCCTGGCTCCTTCCTGCCCCTCCTGGCTACATCCTGCCCCCACTGGCTCCATCCTGCCCCCACGGCTCCATCTTGCCCCTCCGGCTCCATCCTGCCCACCCCCCAGCTCCATTTTGCCCACCCCCCTGCTCCATCCTGCCCCCTCCTCCATCCTACCCCTCAGCTTAATCCTGCCCCCCCCAGCTCCATCCTGAACCCCCGGGCTCCATCCTGACCCCCCGGGCTCCATCCTGACCCCCCGGGCTCCATCCTCCCCCACCCCTGGCTTCATCCTGCCCCTCCGGCTCCATCTCGCCCTGCTTGCTCCAACCTTCCCCCCCAGGCTCCATCCTGCCGTCCCAGCTCCATCCTGCCCCCCCTAGCTCCATCCTTTCCCCCCCAGCTCCATCCTGCCCCCACGGCTCCATCCTGCCCCCCGGCTCCATTCTGCCCTGCTCACTCCATCCTCCTTACCCCCTCCCCGGGCTCCATCCTCCCCCCCTGGCTCCATCCTTCTTCCCACCTGCTCCATCTTGCCCCCAGGCTCCCTCCTGCCCACCCCAGGCTCCCTCCTGCCAACCCCAGGCTCCCTCCTGCCCACCCCAGGCTCCCTCCTGCCCCCCCGGCTTCATCCTTCCCCCCCCCCCGATTCCATATTCCCCCCCCAGCTCCATCCTGCCCACCCCCCTGCTTCATCCTGCCCCCCCTCGGCTCCATCCTGCCCCCCCGGCTCCATCCTGCCCCACAGCTCCATCCTGCCCCCTCCTGGCTCCATCCTGCCCCCCCAGCCTTATCCAGCCCCCCCAGCTGCATCCTGCCCCCCGGCTTCATCTTGCCCTCCCCCATCTATATCCTGGCTCCATCCTGCCCTGCTCACTTCATCCTGCCCCCCCCGGGCTCCATCCTGCCCCCCAGCTCCATCCTGCCCCCCAGCTCCATCCTGCCCTGCTTGCTCCATCCTGCCTACCCCCCCCCCGGCTCCAACCTCCCCCCAGCTCCATCCTGCCCCCAAAGGCTCCATCCTGCCCCCCCCGCTCTATTCTGCCCTACTCACTCCATCCTTTCTACCCCCCGGGTTCCATCCCTCCCCCTGGCTCCATCCTTCTTCTCGTCTGCTCCATCTTGCGCCCCCCCGGGTCCATCCTGCCCTGCTTATTCCATCCTGCCCCCACGGCTCCATCCTGCCCCCCGGCTCCATTCTGCCCTGCCCACTCCATCCTCCCCACCCCCCGGCCTCCATCCTTCCCCTGGCTCCATCCCTCTTCCCGTCTGCTCCATCTTGCCCCCCCCGGTCCATCCTGCCCTGCTCATTCCATCCTGTTCCCCCCCAAGCTCCATCCTGCCCCCCCCGGCTCCATCCTGCCCCCCCACCCCGGCTCCATCCTGCACCCCCCCCTGGCTCCATCCTGCACCCCCCCGGTTCCATCCTTCCCATCCCTCCGGCTCCATCCTGCCCCACCCCCAGCTCCATCCTCCCCCCCCCCCCCCGGCTCCATCCTGCCCCCTCACCCCAGCTCCATCCTGCTCCTCCCGGCTCCATCCTGCTCCCCCCGGCTCCATCAGGCCCTCCCTGGCTCTATCAGGCCCTCCCTGGCTCCATCCTGCCCCCCCAGCTCCATCCTGCCCCATCCTACCACACCCCCCCGCTCCATCCTGCCCCCCCCGCTCCATCCTGCTCCCCCCCCTGACCGGCTCCATCCTGCCCCCTGACTCCATCCTGCCCTCCTGTCTCTATTCTGCCCCCCCCCTCGGCTCTATCCTGACCTGCTCACTCCATCCTGCCCACCCCCCCTGGCTCCACCCTCCCCTCCCAGCTCCATCCTGCCCCCCACGGCTCCATCCTGCTCCCCCCCCTGACCGGCTCCATCCTGCCCCCCCCACTCCATCCAGCCCCCACCGGCTCCATCCTGCTTCCCCCTGATCCATCTTGCCCCCCTGGGTCCATCCTGCTCTGCTCATTCCTTCCTGCTCACCTCCAGCTCCATCCTACCCCCCCCTCCATCCTGCTTCCCCCAGCTCCATCCTGCTTCCCCCCACTCCATCCTGCCCCCCACTCCTTCCCCCTGCTCCATCTTGCCCCCGGCTCCATCCTGCCCCCCCCCCGGCTCCATCCTGCCCCCCCCAGCTCCATCCTGCCCACCCCCCTCGGTTCCATCCTGCCCCCCGCCGGCTCCATCCTGGAATCTTTTCATCCCGCCGGTGAGGAATATCCATGGCTGTCCGAGGTTCCTATGAAGTCCTCTATAAGATGGGAACCTTCACATCTAGAATATATCATAGATAGATAGATAATAGGATAGATATATAGATTTTTAGATGAATTAATAGGATAGAGATAATAGATAGTAGGATGGATAGATTAATAGTTACATTTAGACATGGATTAACAGATAGCGTACGTCACACACAGATAATTGTGCAGAGATTGTTCGCAGATCTCTGGTTGCAGTGAAATCATGGACATCTGTGGCGCCCCTGCGTACAGGAGGCCACAGAAGGGTACTGCAGCCAGGCAGTTAGGACATGGTAAACACTACACCCTCACAGCCCACATCCCCACGCATAGAAGGGGTTACATCCAGCTCTGAGGTCGGACACTATATGAGACCAGAGGAGTGGTGGATGATGAGTGGGTTGGGCACACCAGAAGGTCAGGTGACTGACAGTATATAGAGAGGGGGAGGAGTGAAGGAAGTTAGTAGGCTGAAGTAGCTGAGAAGCAAAGACCTAAGAGTAAGCCATGGTGCTGAGCAGCAAAGACAAGGAGAAGCTGAGCTGAGCTGAGACAGAAAGACACATGCTGCCTGGAAGAGCCTAAGCTGAGGAGCGCTGACCCGTACTGAGCCAATGCGAGCCAGATGGGGGGGAAAGCCCGTCCAAGATGCTGAAACCACCAGGAGTGTGACAGACAGAGAAGGGACGGTGCAACCCGTGCCCTGGACAGCAGCAGAAGCTACTAACAGCAGGTGGAGAAGCCCTCCTAGATAACTGAAGGAAACAGAGGAAGGAGCCTGGTAGTTTAATGCTGTGGACTACTGCAGGCTGGGCTAGAGCAGAGTGTCAGCTCTGAAGGGGACCGACGATTCACCCGGTATCCCCAGATTCACTGACGGGGAGCTTTAGTTTCAAGCTGGAGTTCCTAACCCAAAGAACAGGCAGCTCAGTGACACACAAGGACTCACAGAGGAGCCCGAGTCACCGCCATACTGTTCAGCGTCCGCATACACCCGTGTAAGACGGAGAGAGAGAGTAATAGCCCGGAAAGGCATACTTAAAGACTGTGTGAGGGGTCACAAGGAGAGAGGAGCCTGGCTGCAGGAGGAAAGGGAACCCGGAGAGGGAGAATGCACCCGTGTGTTAAGAACTTGTAAAGAATTGCAGATGACCTGTAAACTGCTTGAAAGAACTAAGTAAAGCTTTGGAAACCCTACATTGCCTCTTGCCTGCTTCCATCTGCAGACCCTTTCTCCCATACAGGCTTGCACCAAGAAGACCTCAACCTGCAGAGCCACAGCCTGTCAGCAGCAGTACAGGAGGAGAGATCCCCGCAGCCTGTGAAGTAAGTGTGCTCCAGCATCACACACACACCAACAGACTTTAACTCCTTACTGCCCCGGGGATACAGTTCTCCCCACTGGGACTATACCATCCCCGCTGCCATTCCATCACCCCCGGAGGTTCTGCAGCAGCGGCGGCCCCTATTACTGGCCGCACCAAGTGGGTGGCGTCACCCGTGACATATCCCTTGTAAATAATTCCCCTTTTATTGTGCTGAGCCAGGGACACGGTCCGGACCAGGCCACCAGTGACATCCCCAGCAGCAGATCAGTCCGGTACCGAGTACCCCACGTCCCTTGGGGCTCCACAACCTGGCGTCACGAACAGGATCTACCCGGTCCAAAAGAATTGGACCTTGTGCGCCAAAAGAACTGTTTCTAGACTTTTCCCGCCAAAATCTGACCCCAATGGCGGCCACCAGGGACTAGCGCCATGTGCAGAGGGGGCGTTCCTAAGCCTCCCATCGTGGGCCGGTCTGGTCCAAGGCGCGAAAAGAAGGTCCCGCCCTGGCTCTCCTTAACTCCGGGAGAGCCAGCAGTCACTCTCAAGGAAGAGCCGCCGCCCCTAGACCCTCCTACCAAGAAGCTGGCGCGAACTGAGAAGGAAATCGTCATCAGGAGGGGGCGGAGCAGACAACCGGAAGAGAAGCCGTCGCCATTCAGAGACACGAGGACGGAAGCGGAGGACGCAGCAACCAGCGCTCCACCCGGAAGACCACGCGTGATCCCGGAGGGCCCACAGAAAGATTTAGTGGAGGAACCCAGCCGAGGAGAGACCCCGTGTGACCGAGGAGAGATGGCTGAAGGAGGAGAAGAGCGTCCCCATGTCCTAGACACCCGGAGGGGTGTATTACGGCTGCTGCCCCCGAGGATGACACAGGTTCAGGAAGCTAATAGAACCCGGATCCAGATAGACATCGACCGCAGCCCGAACTACGAAGTCCGGCTACAGCGACCCGGCCGGGTCGAAGAGCACGGACATGCCGCGAGCGACGCCGAAGGCCATACTGCTGTACTTGTGGATGTGAGTACCCCACCAGCTATCGTGAACCAAGCATGGAGAGATGTCGACCCGCTCGGAGCTCTACCGGAAGGGTTCCTGAAGCTGCCGGAGCCCCTGATCCCTGCACCAAAGACACTCGAGGTGAGAGGGGAGCAACTGCGTTGCTGGTGGGAGCGGAGTAAAGACTGTCAAGATCTGATGGGCTTCCTAGGAGATCCTGGAGGTGAAGTAGGCCCCGCGGAGGTCGTAACCAGAGAGGAATACATCCGGAGATGTGTGCGGAGGTGGGAGAAAGAGGAGGTCGAGAGGCTGGCACAGAAGCAGGAGCTGGTAGCCCGCGCCAAAGAGGCTAAGAACGTAGCCCGCCGCGACCGTGAGATTCAGGACTCCCCAAGACACGAGGGCCAGATTGTAAAGATCATCCGAGAGAGAGGTTACGCCTTCGCCCGCGAACCCGGAGGGCGGTATGATATATTTATCAATAAAAGAGAGGTGGAAGAGGAGCTCCCGCCAGACCATCCAGATCGCCAGGTCGAGATCGGCGAGTGGGTATCATACCACATTGCACAAGGCGAGCGCGGCCCGTACGGCCTCCAAGTAAAAAGACTCTGTTTGCAACCTGACAAAGATGAAGCCTCGACTGCAGAATATTGCGAAGTGCGAGATGACTTCAATGAGCCCAGCTACACTGATGTGGCAACTAACACGGATCCTGTGATCATCTTTGAAACTCCAACACTAACAAGAGACGCTGTTACCCAGACACCAGAGAGCTACCTGCTGATCGATGCTCTGCAACACATGGAGTTGTTCCCCAAGAGGAAGTCAGCACCGCAGAAGCTGCCGTGGAAACAGCCGGAGAAGAAGGAGTGAACACGGGTCCTTAAAGCACAGATGAAGAAGCTGTAAGTGTGAATGTACATTGTTCCTTATTGATCCCCCAATCTTACCTGAGTGAATGTTAGCATTCCCCTGTCTGTCTTATATGTTTTATTTGAACATTTGCATCATGAACAATGACGTGATACTAACTTTCTTGTAAATAGTTGAGCGCACTTGTGTGCTCCCCTTTGGTTTTAAGACCAGCTGCACGTGCGAAGTAGTGCACGAGACTGAAGCACTTTCTGAGAATTTTTGAAAGTTTTAGCACTTTTTGAAAAGATGAGAGATTTTATACTTTTATACGAAGCAATGTCTTATAATGTCTTTTACAGCGAAGAGGGTAATGATGAGCATAGATACCCATGCACATGTTTATAGTTAATGCAACGTTCCAAGAATCGTGCCTCCCGGATGGGAAGAAATCAAGAATTCATAATGTTTACTGTTATATAATATAAAAATGTTTTCAGGGTAACCAATGTCGAGTCGCGCGCGGACGCGCTGTTTAACTCCGGGAGAATGTGGCGCCCCTGCGTACAGGAGGCCACAGAAGGGTACTGCAGCCAGGCAGTTAGGACATGGTAAACACTACACCCTCACAGCCCACATCCCCACGCATAGAGAGGGTTCACATCCAGCTCTGAGGTCGGAGACTATATGAGACCAGAGGAGTGGTGGATGATGAGTGGGTTGGGCACACCAGAAGGTCAGGTGACTGACAGTATATAGAGAGGGGGAGGAGTGAAGGAAGTTAGTAGGCTGAAGTAGCTGAGAAGCAAAGACCTAAGAGTAAGCCATGGTGCTGAGCAGCAAAGACAAGGAGAAGCTGAGCTGAGCTGAGACAGAAAGACACATGCTGCCTGGAAGAGCCTAAGCTGAGGAGCGCTGACCCGTACTGAGCCAATGCGAGCCAGATGGGGGGGAAAGCCCGTCCAAGATGCTGAAACCACCAGGAGTGTGACAGACAGAGAAGGGACGGTGCAACCCGTGCCCTGGACAGCAACAGAAGCTACTAACAGCAGGTGGAGAAGCCCTCCTAGATATCTGAAGGAAACAGAGGAAGGAGCCTGGTAGTTTAATGCTGTGGACTACTGCAGGCTGGGCTAGAAGCAGAGTGTCAGCTCTGAAGGGGACCGACGATTCACCCGGTATCCCCAGATTCACTGACGGGGAGCTTTAGTTTCAAGCTGGAGTTCCTAACCCAAAGAACAGGCAGCTCAGTGACACACAAGGACTCACAGAGGAGCCCGAGTCACCGCCATACTGTTCAGCGTCCGCATACACCCGTGTAAGACGGAGAGAGAGAGTAATAGCCCGGAAAGGCATACTTAAAGACTGTGTGAGGGGTCACAAGGAGAGAGGAGCCTGGCTGCAGGAGGAAAGGGAACCCGGAGAGGGAGAATGCACCCGTGTGTTAAGAACTTGTAAAGAATTGCAGATGACCTGTAAACTGCTTGAAAGAACTAAGTAAAGCTTTGGAAACCCTACATTGCCTCTTGCCTGCTTCCATCTGCAGACCCTTTCTCCCATACAGGCTTGCACCAAGAAGACCTCAACCTGCAGAGCCACAGCCTGTCAGCAGCAGTACAGGAGGAGAGATCCCCGCAGCCTGTGAAGTAAGTGTGCTCCAGCATCACACACACACCAACAGACTTTAACTCCTTACTGCCCCGGGGGATACAGTTCTCCCCACTAGAACTATACCATCCCCGCTGCCATTCCATCACCCCCGGAGGTTCTGCAGCAGCGGCGGCCCCCATTACTGGCCACATCAAGTGGGTGGCGTCACCCGTGACATATCCCTTGTAAATATTTCCCCTTTTATTGTGCTGAGCCAGGGACACGGTCCGGACCAGGCCACCAGTGACATCCCCAGCAGCAGATCGGTCCGGCACCGAGTACCCCACGTCCCTTGGGGCTCCACACATCATTGTTACATTTGTACACGGCCACAAAATAGAACAATGTGTCCATGATTTCACTGCAACCAGAGATCTGCAAACAAGCTCTGCACAATTATCTGTGTGTGTGACTGTACCCATAGCTCCATCCTGCCCCCCCCCCCGGGTCCATCCTGCCCTGCTAGCTTCATCCTGCCCGCCCCCCGGCTCCATCCTGCCCTGCTAGCTTCATCCTGCCCGCCCCCCGGCTCCATCCTTCCCCCCCTGGCTCTACCTTGCCCCCCCTGGCTCTATCCTGCCCCCCTCCCAGCTCCATCCTGCCCCCCCGGCTCCATCCTGCCCTGCTTGCTCCATCCTGCCCACCCCTCCTCCTCCATCCTGCCCCCCCAGCTCCATCCTGAACCCTCCGGGCTCCATCCTCCCCCCCCGGCTCCATCCTACCCCCCAGCTCCATCCTGCCCTGCTTGCTCCATTCTGCCCCCCCTGCTCAATCCTGAACCCCCCGGCCTCCATCCTGAACCCCACGGGCTCCATCCTGAACCCCTGGGCTCCATCCTCCCATCCCCTCCTGGGCTCCATCCAGCCTCCCCGGTTTCAACCTGCCCCCCTGGCTCCATCTCGCCCTGCTTGCTCAATCCTGCCCACCCCCCGGCTCCATCCTGCCCCCCCGGCTCCATCCTGCCTCCTGACTCCATCCTGCCCTCCTGTCTCTTCTTCCCCCCCTGGCTCCATCCTGCCCCCCCAGCTCCATCCTGCCCTCCTTGCTCCATTCTGCCCCCCCTGCTCAATCCTGAACCCCCCGGGCTCCATCCTGAACCCCACGGGCTCCATCCTGAACCCCCGGGCTCCATCATCTTGTCCCCTCCTGGGCTCCATCCTGCCCCCCCGGTTTCGTCCTGCCCCCCTGGCTCCATCTCGCCCTGCTTGCTCAATCCTACCCACCCCCCTGGCTCCATCCTGCCCTCACGGCTCCATCCTGCCCCCGCGGCTCCATCCTGCCCCCCCCCCCCAGGCTCCATCCTGCCCTCCCAGCTCCATTTTGCCCCCCCCCCCGGCTCCATCCTGCCTCCTGACTCCATCCTGCCCCCCTGTCTCTATTCTGTTCCCCCGGCATCCTGCCCTGTTCACTCCATTCTCCTGAACCCCCCCGGGCTCCATCCTGCCCCCTGGCTACATCCTGCTTCCCCCCCTTGCTCCATCTTGCCCCCTTGGGTCCATCCTGCTCTGCTCATTCCATCCTGCCCACCCCGGCTCTATCCTGCCCCCCCAGCTCCATCCTATCCCCCGGCTCATCCTGCCCTGCTCGCTCCATCCTGCCCCCCCCGGCTCCATCCTGCCCCCCCAGCTCCATCCTGCTCCCCCCCAGCTCCATCCTGCTCCCCCTATCTCCATCCTGTTTACCCTGGCTCAATCCTGCCCTCCCCGGCTCCATCCTGCCCCCCAGACTCCATCCTGCCTCTTCAGTTCCTTCCTAACCCCCCCGGCTCCTCCCTCCCATGCTCGCTCCATCCTGTCCACCCCCCCCCACCCCCAATTCCTTCTTTTTTCCCCCGGGCTCCATCCTGCCCACCCACCGGCTCCATCCTGCCCTCCCCGGCTCCATCCTGCCCTCCCCGGCTCCATCCTGCCCACCCCGGCTCCATCCTGCCCACCCCGGCTCCATCCTGCCCACCCCGGCTCCATCCTGCCCTCCCCGGCTCCATCCTGCCCTCCCCGACTCCATCCTGCCCTCCCTGGCTCCATTCTGCCCTCCCCGGCTCCATTCTGCCCACACCCCGACCCAGGGGAGAGTGCAGGATGGAGCCCGAGGGGGGCAGGATGGAGCAAGTAGGGCAGGATGGATCCGAGGGGGGGCAGGATGGAGCCAGGGGGGGGCAGGAAGGAGCCCACAGGGGTAGGCAGGATGCAGCCGGGGGGTGCAGGGTGGAGCCGGGGGGGGCAGGATGGAGCTGGGGAGGCAGTATGGAGCACCAGGTGGGGGCAAGATGGAGCGGGGGGGGCAGGATGCAGCCGGGGGGGCAGGATGCAGCTGGGGGGGCAGGATGCCGACTCATCCTGCCCTGCTTGCTCCATCCTGCCCACCCCCCCAGCTCCATCCTGCCCCCCTGACTCCATTCTGCCCCCCCGGTCCCATCCTACCCACCCCCCTGCTCCATACTTTTCCCCCAACTCCATCTTCCCCTTCCCAACTCTATCCAGCCCCTCCCAACTCCATCCAGCCCCCCGACTCCATCCTGCCCCCCCAGCTCCATCCTGCCCCCCCAGCTCCATCCTGCCCCCCCCTGCTCCATCCTGCCCCCCTGCTCCATCCTGCCCCCCCGGCTCCATCCTGCCCCCCCCTGCTCCATCCTGCCCCCCAGCTCATTCTGCCCTGATAGCTTCATCCTGCCCACGCCCCCAGCTCCATCCTGCCCCCCCGGCTCCATCCTACCACCCCTGCTCCATCCTGCCCCCCCACCTGGCTCCATCCTACCTAACCCCCTGCTCCATCCTGCCCCTCCCAACTCCATCCTGCCCCTCCCAACTCTTTCCTGCCCCTCCCAACTCCTTCCTGCCCCTCCCGACTCCATCCGGCCCCCCCACTCTATCCTGCCCCCACCGGCTCCACCCTGCTTCCCCCCTGCTCCATCTTGCCCCCCTGGGTCCATCCTGCTCTGCTCATTCCATCCTGCCCACCCCCGGCTCCATTTTGCCCCCCCGGCTCAATTTTGCCCCCCCCCGGCTCCATTTTGCCCCCCCCGGCTCCATCCTGCCCCCCCTCAGCTCCATCCTGCCTCCCCCGGCTCCATCCTGCTTCCCCCAGCTCCATCCTGCCCCTCCCGGCTCCATCCTGCCCCCCCCCCGGCTCCATCCTGGGATCTTTTTATCCCACCGGTGAGGAATATCCATGGCTGCCCGAGGTTCCTATGAAGTCCTCTATAAGATGGGAACCTTCACATCTAGAATATATCAATGGCGGCCGTCACACGTAAAGATTTAGCTCACGATGTCGTACACGATGTCAAATTTGCATATCGTCCGAACGACGCGCAAAATTGCTCATCACAACGCTACACACCCACAGACATCGCTCAGACGATTCCCCGATCCACCCATCCAGTGATCGTCTGAGCGATGCACTTATCATCAGTGGACATCGTTCATCAAAGAGTCACACAGAAATCTCCTAAACGATGTGGGAGCAAATGTGGGCGTCATTGGAGCCCATAGGCGTGGTTCATGGTCTCCAAGCTGCGCCCCTCACTACACCATTGGTGCTCAGTACTGCGTCCTCATTGGGTCAGATGTCCTTCGAAACATGGCGGCCTCATCTCCAGAAAGTCCTGTGATGTTGGTCGCAATGTATGTGTGTGCTGTACCACATAACTAACTTTGAATGTGGAAAAGGTACAGAACGCCATCCCCCGTGTTGCGTTGTGCAGAATTTGCTCGCTTATGCGTTGCGCAATTAGTGTAGTGTAAAGATGCGTTAATTAATCATCCTGTAGCGAGCTGTGTGTGTGTCATGAGTGGATATTTCCAAACGCCTGTGAAACGCATGTGTGTTTGCTGTGTGCTCTTGTTGATGTTTGATTTAGTGTGTGAGAAAGCGCATGTGTTAATCAAGCGGGATTGTGGGGAAAATGTATGACAACGCAAAGGAGACAAAGCATCTTGGAACATTCATTGTTCCTGGTGGCCTAAATGTTTGTGTCCTTCTCGACTGTGCTTTGCAACACGTGTGTCGTAACCACCATATATGTGGTCCAACATATGCGTGTTTGTATGTAATCCGGTGTCGTACACAAACAATGTACCAAATAACAAGGGCTGTGACACAAATCAGGGCCTTTTGGTTTATACGTTTTTGCCAAAAAACGCACATTAAGCTGCCTCACCAACTTCACGGTAGGCCCTGGTCGAGACAGTCCTAACTCTGTCCCTAGGTGCTAGAAAACAAAAATGTGACCACTGTCACAAGGGCCTTTGGGGAGGTATGTGGGTCCTGGTCCCGCCCGTCTCTCACAGGACCCATAAGCCGGGCCCTTCAACACAAATTACCAAAGTAGTGCCAACAAGCACCATGAAGCCAAATCCCTGGCTCATGTCACAGACAACAGGTATGTCTGCAACACACATCTCCCCTCCAATGGGCAAGGCCTGGCCCTCTTCAAAACATAAACTGAAATATCCCTAAATCTGGGTATGTTTTAAAAAAACCTCTTCCGCAAAAATAAAAAGGAACACATGTCCTGCCTCCAACCCTGAGCTGCAGGACACAGTCAAACAGTGCAATGGCTAATTCCCCATGGCACCCTAATAATTAGGGGAGGTTGTGCTGCCAGCTCACAGCCCCTGTACCATTAAAGTACTGGCAGTACCGGTCCCTCATCTCCTGTGCCTCCTGCCGGCTGCTCCCACCACTTAATGGCTGGAGTCCTGCCATCTGTGGGGCATCAGCACGCCAGCCCCCCAACACCACCTCCCCATTGCTGGAGTCTATGCGGTCCTCAAAGTTTGGTGGAGTGTAGGCCTGGCGATCCCGCCGTCTCAGAAAATTGTGGAGGACACAACAGGCCATAACTACAAGGTCAAAAGATTCTAGTCGCATATTAATGGCCGTGTGGAATATGCGGAAACGGCTAGCCATGATGCCAAAGGCATTCTCCACCACTCGTGCCCGGGAAAGCCGATAATTGAAAATGCGTTGTTGCGCATTTAGGTGTCTCTGGGGGTACGGCTTCATCAAATTAGGATGGAGCGGAAACGCCTCATCTGCCACGAAAACAAAGTTCATGTTTCCACAGGTGCGATTGTTGGTAGGTAAATTGAGACTTCCATTCTTCAATTTTTGGCCAAACGACGATTGGTCAAAAACCCCACCATCGGAAACCCTACCATTTGTGCCCACGGACACTGACACAAATTCATAATTGGCGTTAACCACTGCCATCAATACTATACTAAAATATGATTTATAATTGAAAAAGAAAGAACCACTGTGGTGGGGTTGTGTTATCCTCACATGCTTCCCATCAATGGCACCTCCACAGTTGGGAAATTGCCATTTCTGGCTGAATTCATCGGCAGTGGCCAGCCATTCCTCAGGGTTTTGCGGCAATCGCATGTACGTGGGAGCAAGAGCCCGCAGTATCGCCTCACAGGTCTCCGGAATGAGTTGGCTAAGGAGGGGACGTGATATTGCAGATGAGTAGACCAAGTCCTGCATACTGCGACCTGTTGCCAGAAACCGCAGTGTGGCGGCCAACCTCTCCTCCGCAGGCACTGCTGGACGCATTACTGTATCCTGCCGTCTGATGTGCGGGCACACTGCTGCCAACAAGATCTGAAAGGTGTCATCTGTCATCCGGAGGAAATTTTGGAAGTCCCGTGGGAAGTCGTCCCGAAGTTGGTGCAGAAGGCGAATGTGGGAATGCTGATCGCGCTGCTGCAGCCACTCCCTGGCCCAGATGCGTCGGGGTCTCCTCCTGCGTCTCTCAACCCTCTCATCCTCAACACGTGCTGCCTGCACCAGCAAACCAGCACCCACCACGGCACGTTGATCTGGATTCATGCTGTTTAGAGGCAAACATATGTTTACTATGGTGCCTACGCACAAAGGTGCTTTGACCACAATGTGATCATCAAAACTGAAATTACTAAAGGAGCATGACATGGCAAATATATGTACCGGTGCACTACACATGTCCAAAACAGGTACAAAAAACATACAACACCTACAGTATGAATTAAGGTGTTGAGGAAGGCCACATGTGTTGACACGGCTAAATGCCTTTGGCCAAAGAATACAATACCCACCAAACCCTACACACAGTCAGATCCCAAACAACATCACTACTCCTACATCAGGAACAACGCTTAACAACATGAACATCCGACACACGGTGGACCAATATGTAGGCCAATAGGTCCACTAAACACACACAATAATTACTCACATGCAGTGGTCGTTGAGATTGGTTTAACTCCAATATCAAGTCACCAAAATAACGAACTATGTCCTGATGACTCCAATGCAGCAAGGCAATGCTTCAGTCCTTGTATGTTGCTAAATAACGGCCAATGTAAACCCCTACAAAATAAACGCAAAAGTAAACCAAAGAGGTGGGGCAAGAACACAAACCCCCCTCATATGTACTTTGACAACGCTAAAGTTATCCCCCTTCATAAAGTTTCACATGCTGACTCCCCACGTACATACCGGCAGTAACTCCGCAGCAAACACATTGTGCACGTCCCTGAAACGCTCTATATACACGGCCGAGCCAATGACAAGGCGAGACGTCCCCTTACCCAGGTGTGTCTCCTCAACGACAAACCACACACCCACACGCTGTTACGCCCTCCAAAAACAGGCGTGGCGAACCAGAGCATCACACAACGCCGGTGCCATGTTCAAAGCCAGGCGTGGCAGAAACCGGACGGACACACCCAACGCAGCGGATACGTCGTCCCGGGCGTGGTAATTGCGATGTGTATGCCTATCGCACCTGTCATGTCCAACAGGTGTCTAATCAATTTGTATAAATAGTGCACTGTGTACATGTGTGTTCTACCTGCTGTTTTGTGTGTCTTGGGAGACAAGTGGGAGAGACAGCATCCAGGCCGTTCGCCAACATATCTTTTGGCTACCAATAAGTGTCTCATTGTTACACACTGTGTTGGATTCAGGAAAGGTATGTTCACATCATATGAGGAGACTGACCCATCTAAAGTTCTGGTCATTATATTGTACTCCATGCACAAAGTTTGGACTGTCCCTGTCTAAACAGCACACATCACAGTTCCTTCACCAACATTCTTGGTTTAAGCAAGTGTGGTGTTGTGTTATTTAGCGGGGGATTTTCAAAATGATCATGCCAGGTGACTTTTCCTGCTGTGGCTGCCATTGTACACATGGCTTGGACCATGTGCCACAGTGATTGATTACCAATTGCGTTTCTTGTTTTTTCTACAGATGCCCCGGCAAAATAGGGAGTTCATAAGTGCTCTGATTGCCGCCTACAAGGATAACCCCTGCCTGTGGCAAACTCGGGCTGCAGGGTACACAAACCGGGGCGTCCGGAATGCCGCTTATGACAGGCTCCTGGCGGTGGCCCGCCAATTTCACCCAGACCAGGACCTCGACCGGGAGGCCATCAAGACAAAAATTCAGTACCTCCGTACGGTTTTCGTGAAGGAGCACAAAAAGGTGACCCAGTCCCGCCGGTCAGGCATGGCAGCGGGGGCGGTATATCGACCCACGTTGTGGTATTATGAGCAGCTCCTTTTCACCATGGAGCAGCAGGAGCCACGCCAACCACTTGAGAGCAGCGAGTTTGCCGAGCCACAAGAGCCCAATGTTGGGGATGCCGTGGAGGGGGATAATGTAAGTCGCAGACCTACACCAATGTTTCAAAATTAGCACACAATAAACATTCTTTGCCCCCATCTCAGCCAAGTTTGCAATGTACAGAAGCCAACCATAGACCAGAAGGGCCTCCCATCTTGATTAAGGTGTCTTCAAACCCCTACAATTTTAGGAGGATATCCATTAGCACACAAGTAGGGATTGTTTTGGTCCTTGGCTAAGCTCTAAGGACCTATCATGGACTTTGCTCGGACATCATGCACAATGTGGGTTATTGACATACATGTAACTTGATCCTTTCTGGACAAATGCCCACCTAAACTGTACTGGCATGTGTGCTCATGTGTTGTTCCTTTCATCTTTTTAGGATCCGCTTGAAGGTCCCTCTTCGGGGTCGGTGTCTGACTGGCAGGACGAGCCTCCATCCCAACCGCAGGAGGAGGGTGCCGCTGCGCCCAGCCAGCCCCCTCTGCCTTTAACACGTGACAGGGCACGTAGACGACAGGCACCCCCAAGCTCAGGGCCGGACCTGGTCTCCCTGGCCCAGCAAGTACTGACCCAGCAGGTGCGTGAGCCACAATGCCCCTTTGCTTCTGTGGTGGCGCAGCGTCTCCCCACGTTTACTCAGGAGCAAAGGGAGCAATGTGAGCGCATCATGATGCTGGTGATGGACCAGGCCAGGTTGGGCAACCTGACCCCCCAGTGCACCTTCCCTGCTCCCCTTCCCCAGCCATCACAAAACCCCCCCCGCCTGGCAGTACATGGGCCCTCCGCCCCATGTGCAGCAAGCACCAGCACCTGGGCCAGGCCATGCAATGCCTCGCCTAGTGGCTTGGCACCAGCAGCTGCAGCGGCCGGACAACCCTTTCGGCCCAGACGGGGAATCTTATTATGGCCCCCGTTTTCAGAATCTTTAGAGCTCTCTTTTTGTTTAAAAGTTTGGCCGTGGTTTTTCTTAGGTTCGTTTTCTTATTTGACCCCGCTAATTGCCCCTCCCTACTCTTGATCTTTGTTTGGTGTGTGCCCTACCTGCGACAATAGCAGTTTTATTTTTGTTGCCCATATTGTGTGATTATTTAATTTGTAGGAGGGTCTGTGCCTGGCATTCCTTTTTTTTTAAAAAATTACATTAAAATTCTGTTCCCACACGTGAAATATGTTGTCCCTGATTTCTGCATGGTGTTTGGAATTTGACGGCGAATATGTTTCCCGCTGACCAGCTACAGTAGGCCACATGCTCCATCCAGCAACAGAAACATATGTACAGGGGAATTTTACTGAAACCTTAGTTAGGCAGCATTACGGTCCACAACTTTTTGGTGTACCCCCCAGCCCGCAGAGGTGTCCTTACCATCATTGTCTGTGGTCTCCAACATGGGATACTATTAATGGTGGCAGGCTTCAACAGCTTACAGATGTGTAAGTCGTAAGCCACATTTCTGTTTCACGGTGTAACAGCATTGGGTCACTTTTCATATCAATTTCATTAATACAGGTTGGCTGGTTGCTCGACACACGGCATGCTGACATTGTGGCCCTTGTGTACCAAAATGTGTTATGGACCCCTTCCTCTGCCTAAACCGGTATCGCCATTGAGTTGTCCTTGATGGGGTTAACGTGACCCATAAACCAACCAAAATGTTTGACATACATGTGTGCTTACATAGAGAGAATGACATCAAAGTTTTATGTAACAATTTTTATTACAGGTCACTAAGTGCCATACCATGCACACCAAGGACACATTGGTGTGTTAGTGTATGATAAACCAGGATTCACTTGTGATGGTCCAAATGTTGGACACTATAAGAAAAGAGCCCAACCGGGTTGTGGCCAACATGCTTCATACGGTCCAAATGTTGGACACTATAAGAAAAGAGCCCAACGGGTTGTGGCCAACATGCTTCATACGGTCCAAATGTTGGACACTATAAGAAAAGAGCCCAACGGGTTGTGGCCAACATGCTTCATACGGTCCAAATGTTGGACACTATAAGAAAAGAGCCCAACGGGGGCTTAAACATAACAAACAAACAATGCCAAAATGGCATAACAATGAAGAATAGGTCCAACATGGACAACAGTCTTTGAGGTACTGAATTACCCGGCCAGTGTCTCTTTGTCACCAGGTTAAGGTAGGCCACCATGTCCTTGCTGGAGGGCTGCCAACATGTCCCGCAAGCGTAGGACGTGTCGGATATGTGTGTTCAGAGCCGACTGGAGCTGTATGGCAAACTCTAAGTGCGCCTTGATGATGTCATCCAAAGTGGGTACACCTGTATTGGGAAGATGACCACAGTTACCAAACAACAGTCTTTGGGGACATTTCAAACTCTTTGCTCCAAAGATGCTCCTTACCCTGCTGATCGCCATCATGTGACCTTTCAGGGGTTGATGGGGACGCACTTAGGCTCCAGCCTGCAGCTCCAGCACGATCGCCATCTGCCAAAAACATTAAGTGTACCAATTAATGGAGATTATGTGACTGAAATGAGGGCAGATAGAGCAACATTACACATACAGATATCTCAACTTTGGTTTCTAAAGCATGTGCTTTTGGAGCGAAATAATGGGCACATTCCTCAATTTTTCCAAAGTTCACAAAATGAGGAAGGTAGCCATAATTGAACTTCACACACACATTCCCAAACAATATCTTCAACATTATCTGTGTGTGTGATGTGCCCCATAAACCACACACTCACTACAGTATGCATGGTGTATTAAACACAATTATAAACTTACCTCCATAGTCCGCAAAGTTTGGGTCCTGTTCATCCGCCGGCATCTCATCCTCACCAGGCCCTGTTGAGGATGGCATGGTGTAGGGCTCGGCCGCCCACGTATCCTCCTCATCTTCTCCTTTTGGGGAGGCCACACTGTTTGGGTCTGCCAGCAACATCTCCTCCTCACCAGGCCCTGTTGGGGATCGCATGGTGTAGGGCTCGGCCGCCCACGTATCCTCCTCAGCTTCCGTGTCTGGGGACATTGCAAAGCCAGGGCTAGGCAGGGAGCTGGACACTGTCGCAGGTGGGGGAACAGGGGGGCTCGGGCTCTGTGGCCACAGGACATGGCCTGGTTGCAATAAGGGCCCTGGGCTGGAGGGTGACCAATCATCCCCATCAGCCTGTTGTCCAGCATCCTCGCCCTCCTGTGGGCATGGTGGTGAGGGCATGTAATCATCCTCCTCCATCCATGGCTGGGAGGAGTTGGTTGATGACTCCTCTGTTGCAGAGTGGCCGGACCCCTCTTCGCTGTGTTCCTGGACCGCAGCAGCTGGCAGGTCGTGATCATTATGGCCACTCGGACTTGGGGGGGATGATGCAGCTGCCGCCGGCAGTGGCGGTGTCTCCAGTGGCCCTGCACCAGGCGGCACATGCTGCCCCTCTTCCGAAGAAGAATCCTCAGTACCTATATTGTGATGCACAATGGAGATGCTTTTATGAGAAAGTTGGTTCAAAGAATTGGTGCCTATACTTTGAAATTGATGTGAACTTATGTTTTGGGATTGTGAGGTTGGGCCACAGCGACAAAGTGTAGGGGCTCACTTACAATTTGGGGTCACACACACTTGGAGAGGTATAAGCACCGTTTTGCTGAGCCATGTGCAAGCCTCTGCATGCAGCAGCCAGACCTAGGCTTGGTAAGGAGAGACACGGTGCCTGCCGATGCATGCAGCCCGCCATGCACTCCCATTGGTCACCATTCGAGGTTGCCTTCCTGGGGTGGAGGGGAGTGTGTGATCTTTGGACATGGGTACTTATGCACACAGATCAGTCATTTACTGCGATAGGGCAGACGTTTTGACCATGTCCCGTGGTCTTTATCAAAAGATTGCTGTCTAGTCTTCTAACAATATGGATATATTGCACCTATGGAACTCACAGGTCCTGTATGGACTAGTTGGTGCTTTTGTTGTTTTTGGATGGTGTTGGTTGTCTTTAGAGATGTCAATAGCAGATATAAGGGGGCTATCTTTATTCTGATATGTGCCCCAAGGAATGTACCTTCCCAGGTCTGGCCCTGTGAGTAGGATCAGTTCCTCCTGCTCCGGGGTCTAACAGCACGTTCAGCGCCTTGAGATAGCCCCCTTATATCTGCTATTGACATCTCTAAAGACAACCATCACCATCAAAGAACAACAAAAGCACCAACTAGTCAATACAGGACCTGTGAGTTCCATAGGTGCAATATATCCATATTGTTAGAAGACTAGACAGCAATCTTTTGATAAAGACCACGGGACGTGGTCAAAACGTCTGCCCTATCGCATTAAATGTCTGTATGCAACGTAAATAAATACACAACTTCACTTGGAGAAATATTCGTGCGTGCAGTGTTCCTTGAAAGACTTTGTTAATATTGGGACCCAAGGGACCCCTACACTAGCACCTCTACCACGTCAAAAAGGTGTGCACGCCAAGCACTATTATCACAGATCAGTCATGGCGGCCAATGGGAGCCCAGATGTGTCCCCAAGCATGTGCTGACACTATGAGCCGCATTGATCTGGATTATGTTACACGTGTGCATGCACAGGCTTGCATATGGGTCTGCATAACGCTGTTGAGCCATATGCACCTGTGAAGGCGTTGTGAACCACATGTGCAGACGCAGGCCGGGGACTACACGATCTTAATATGTTTGTTGACGGTGCTGTCTAGTGTGCTACATGTACATGTGCAGATGTGTTGTGTGGTCCAACAGTTACTCACCGCGCAGCCTGGCAATCCTGGCACGAATGTCCAGAATGCGTCCTGGGCACTTGAACTTGAGATCCGCTATTTTGTGCTGGATCTGCTTCGGAGTCCTGTCCACACACAGCTGGCGGAGCAGGGCTCGCTGGATCTTCCGCACAGTGCTCAGGTTACGCAGCCTGGGGTGCCGGTGGGGATGGCGGCCCCAATAATCCAATCGATCACAATGATCGATTAGGATCATGAGCTCCGCCATCCCCCACGTGGCAGCGCGCCCTGTTGCGGCCATGCCTGTGCTGCAATGTGCACGGGCGGAGCTAGTACCTAGCAGGCGGAATGAAAGCGAAACCTAAATCATTACGTCACTACGGCCGCTAGCGTGGTCCAAAAAAACATACAAACGCGCTGGACGCGCGGTGACCCGGCAAGGAACACTTCTGCGCGGCCTACGGAACAACAACCCGTGGGCGTGCCGTAACTGACACGTTGTTTACGGCGGAACGGCAAAGCGTTGAGAGTAGGAGCAGACTGGATTGGGTCCATAACAAGAATATAAATGAGTGTTTCGAGTTAGCCGCCTTTGGGTTGTGGCCGTAACTTCAATACAAAAGTGCATGATCAGCTAAACGGCGCATGTGTGTATGGTGCTGAAGTGACAGCTCCACAAAAAATGGCGCCATGTCAAGCGAGAACCAATCGTAATGCTGGAGCTTTAACCAATAATAGCAGACCATGGCCCAGCCAATCGGAACGCATGAGGGTTCAGGAATCACAACAGAGGAGGCGTGACACAGGTGAATACCCGGCACGCCTACGTGTTTGATTTCGCCATCGCTGAAATCACAGGTTTCTTGCGATGTCGTCAAATTACACGTGTCGATTGTGCGTATTTAATTGGCCGACATCGTCAGATCTGAGAACCGAACCTCAGATCACGATTTAGCGATTTGATCAGATATCGCTCGTCGTATCTCGCCGTCACACGCACAGACATCGCTTACGCGATGTTTAATCTGCCGCGTTCAAGCGATATCTTGCACGATATCTTGACGTGTGACGGCCGCCATAGATAGATAGAAAATAGATGATAAGGCCACTTCACACACACAGATATCTGAGTCCAATATATGAACAGATCTCTGGTTGCAGTGAAATCATGGACACATTGCTCCATTTGTACACAGCCACAAAATGGAACAATGTATCCATGATTTCACTGCAACCAGAGATCTGTTCATATATTGGACTCAGATATCTGTGTGTGTGAAGTGGCCTATAGATAGATAGATAGATAGATAGATAGATAGATAGATAGATAGATAGATAGATAGATAAATAGATAATAGGATAGATAGATTTTTAGATACATAATAGGATAGAGATAATAGATAGTAGGATGGATAGATTAATAGATACATTTAGAGATGGATTAACAAATAGCGTACGTCACACACACATAATTGTGCAGAGATTGTTTGCAGATCTCTGGTTGCAGTGAAATCATGGACACATTGCTCCATTTTGTGGCTGTGTACAAATGGAACAATGTGTCCATGATTTCACTGCAACCAGAGATCTGTGAACAAGCTCTGCACAATTATGCAGAGGTGTAACTAGGTCTTCTGGCACCCGGGGCAAGGATTTATTTTGGCGCCCCCCCATCACACCCGCCACCGCCAATTTTTATTTGTTGAGGCATAGTGTGCCTGCCTGATGTATACATATATATACCTCAGGTATATATATGTATACATCAAGCAGGCACTCTATGAGGTGTATATATGTATACATCACCAGGCAGGCACACACTATGAGGTATAATACCTCATAGTGTGTGCCTGCGCCTGATGTATACATATATACACCTCATAACTCTCTCTCCTGACTCCCAGCCCAGGACAGGCACAACCCCCCCCCCTCCCCACCCGCCCACTCGCCTGTGTGTGTAGTTTACTTTATTGGGCGGACTGGACGGCTCAGTCAGGACTCAGGAGGAGGCAGGCAGGCTGCGGCAGCTCCTCTTCTCTTTCCCACTGTACGCGCGCCGCGCGCTCACTGCGTGCACAATATGCAGGGCGGCGCGGAGGAGATTAGATGACCTGATGGTGACGCCGGCGCCCCCCGCTGAGTGGCGCCCGGGGCAAAAGGTCCGGCTGCAGCCCCCTAGGTACGCCCCTGCAATTATGTGTGTGTAACTGTACCCATAGCTCCATCCTGCCCCCCGACTCCATCCTGCCCCCGGGTCCATCCTGCCCTGCTAACTCATCCTGCCCAGCCCCCCCGGCTCCATCCTGCCCCCCCACCCCAACTCCAATCTTCCCCCCCCCGGCTCCATTCTGCTCTGCTAACTCATCCTGCCCATTCCCCCCCCGGCTCCATCCTGCCCCCCCAAAGGCTTCATCCTTCACCCCCCCCTCTGACTCCATCCTGCACCCTCCCCAGGGTCCATCCTGCCCTGCTCGCTATGTCCTCCCCCCCCCCACCGACTCCATCCTGCCCACCCCTCGGGCTCCATCCTGCCCCTTCCGGCTCTATCCTGCCCACACTGGCTCTATCCTGCCCATCCCCCTGGGCTCCATCCTGCCCCCTGGGCTCCATCCTACCCCCTCGGGTCCATCCTGACACCCCCAGCCCCATCCTCTCCTACTCGCTCCATCCTGCCCACCCACCTTGGCTCAATCCTGCCCCCCCGGCTCCATCCTGCCCCCCCCGGCTTCATCCTTTACCCCCCAGATTCCATCTTTCCCCCCTGGGCTCCATCCTGCCCACCCTCTTGCTCCATCCTGCCCCCCCCGGCTCCATCTTGCGCCTCCGGTTCCATCCTGCCCTTTCTGGCTCCATCCTGCCCACCCCCCCGGGCTCCATCCTGCCCACCCCCCGGGCTCCATCCTGCTCCCTGGGCTCCATCCTACACCCCCCTGGCTCCATCCTGCCCCCCCTGGCTCCATCCTGCCCACCCCCCCTGCTCCATCCTGCCCACCCCCCTGCTCCATCCTGTCCCCCTCCATCCTGCCCCTCTGCTTAATCCTGCCCCCCCAGTTCCATCCTGAACCCGCCCCCGGGTTCATCCTGCCCCTCTGGCTCCATCTCGCCCTGCTTGCTCCATCCTGCCCCCCCGGGCTCCATCCTGCCCTCCCAGCTCCATCCTGCCCCCCCAGCTCCATCCTGCCCCCCCCCCCGGGCTCCATCCTGCCTCCCCCGGCTCCATCCTGCCTCCCCCAGCTCCATCCTGCCCCCCCCCGGCTCCATCCTGCCCCCCCCCGGCTCCATCCTGCCCTCCCCCCAGCTCCATCCTGCCCCCCCGGCTCCATCCTGCCCCCCCCCCGGCTCCATCCTGCCCCCCCGGCTCCATCCTGCCCCCCCAAGGCTCCATCCTGCCCCCCCCCCCAAGGCTCCATCCTGCCGCCCCCGGCTCCATCCTGCCGCCCCCGGCTCCATCATGCCGCCCCTGGCTCCATCCTGCCCTCCTGGCTCCATTCTGTCCCCCTGGCTCCATCCTGTCCCCCTCAGCTCCATCTTGTTCCCCCCGGCCTCCGTCCCCCCCACCGTGCTCCATCTTGGAGCAGGGGGGGTAGGGTGGAGCAGGAGGGGGCAGGATGGAGCCAGGCAGTGTGGGCAGGATGGAGCGAGCAGGGCAGGATGGAGCCTGGGGGGTCAGGATGGAGCCTGAGGGGGACAGGATGGAGCCTGGGGGGGGCAGGATGGAGGCGGGGGGCAGGATGGAGCCCAAGGTGGGTGGTCAGGATGGACCCGGAGGGCAGGCAGGATGGAGCAAGGAGGGCAGGATGTAGCCAGGGGGGCAGGATGGAGCTGGGGGTGGCAGGATGGAGTCAGGGGGGCAGGATGAAGTCGGGAGGGGCAGGATAGAGTTGGGGGGGGGGAAAGGATGGAGCAGGGGGGTGGGTAGGATGGATCCCAGGGCAGGATGGAGCCTGGGGGAAGGGGCAGAATGGAGTCAGGGGGGTAGGATGGAGCTGGGGGGGGTGAGCAGGATGGAGCAAACATCCTTCTCCCTCTGGCTCCATCCTGCCCCCCCAGCTCCATCCTGCCCCCCCCACCTGGCTCCATCCTACCCACCCCCTGCTCCATCCTTCCACTCCCAACTCTATCCCGCCCCCCACTCCATCCTGCCCCCACCGACTCCATCCTGCCCCCCCACTCCATCCTGCCCCCACCGACTCCATCCTGCTTCCCCCCTGCTCCATTTTGCCCCCCTGCTCCATCTTGCCCCCCTGGGTCCATCCTGCTCTGCTCATTCCATCCTGCCCACCCCCGACTCCATTTTGCCCCCCCGGCTCCATTTTGCCCCCCCCGGCTCCTTCTTGCCCCCCGACACCAAATTGCCACCCCCCGGTTCCATCCTGCCCCCCACGGCATCATCCTGCCCCCCGGCTCCATCCTGCCCTGCTCGCTCCATCCGCCCCCCCCCCAGCTCCATCCTGCCCCTCCTGACTCCATCCTGCACCCCCCCACTCCATCCTGTCCCCATCCCCGACTCCATCCTGCCCCCCCTTGCTCCATCCTGCCCCTTTTGGCTCCATCCTGTCCCTCCTGGCTCCATCCTGCCCCCCATGGCTCCATCCTTCCCACCCCCCCTGCTCCATCCTGCCCACCCCCCTTGCTCCATCCTGCCCACCCCCCTGCTCCATCCTGCCCACCCCCCCTCCTCCATCCTGCCCCCCCTGCTCAATCCTGCCCCCCCAGCTCCATCATACCCCCCCCCGGCTCCATCCTGCCCACCCCCCTGGGCTCCATCCTGCTCCCCCCGGCTCCATCCTGCCCCCCTTCCCGGCTCCGTCCTGCCCCCCACGGCTCCGTCCTGCCCCCCTCGGCTTTGTCCTGCCCCCCCCTCGGCTCCGTCCTGCCCCCCCCTCGGCTCCGTCCTGCCCCCCCGTCTCCTTCCTGCCCCCCTGGCTTCATCCTACCCCCCATCTCCTTCCTGCCCCCCAGGCTTCATCCTGCCTCCCTGGGCTCCATCCTGCCCCCCTGCTCCATCCTGGCCCCCCAGCTCCATCATGCCCTGCTCGCTCCGTCCTGCTCGCCCCCTCAGCTCCATCCTGCCCCCGCCCCCCAAGCTCCATCCTGCGACCCCGCCCCCATCCTGCCCTCCCACCTCCATCCTGCCCCCCCGGCTCCATCCTGCCCTTGCCCCCCCAGCTCCATCCTGCCCCTGCCCCCCAAGCTCCATCCTGCCACCCTGCCCCCATCCTGCCCTCCCACCTCCATCCTGCTTCCCCGGGTCCATCCTGCCCTGCTTGCTCCATCCTGCCCCCCCCCCGGCTCCATCCTGCCCTCCCCGGGTCCTTCCTGTCTTGCTCGCCCCATCCTTCCCTTCCCCCCCCAGGCTCCATCCTGCCCACCGAGTCTATCCTGCCCTGCTCGCTTCATCCTGCCCTCCCCGGCTCCATCCTGCCCTCCTGCTCCATCCTGCCCCGCCCCCCCGGCTCCATCTTTGATTTATACATATAGATAGTTACAGTTAGATTTAGAGTTATTGATAAGATATAGGTAGGGTCCCATCAGATTTAAGGTCACCTTGCCGTGGTTGATGGGCAGGCATTTTTTGGCCAATAAATGCGCTAAGAACCTTATAATAAATGTATTTAACCCCCAAAACAGCTGCTGTAGTACTTTGTATATTATGTAACTCAGTCTTCCAGCTCTGCACCTGGGGTTTAATCCTCTGGGGAGAGATTGATAGATGGAAAAAAGCCTGTTAGGGCTGAAACGTTGCAATACTATTCTGATTGCCCAATAAAGGTATCTACAAACCTCTATTAAGGAGTGCTGCAATCCATTTTTTTATGGGATAGATATTTATAGGAAAAAAGGAACTACAGCGCTCCTTCCAGGTTTTTTCAGCCTTTATTTGGCCTACAGGCAAATACGCGACGTTTCAGTCTAACAGACTTTCTTCTGGCAGCCACTCTATATAAATGCTGAACCTTATATACATCTTCCTTACTGTCACATCGCCATTGGACTCAGTGGCTGGTATTCCTGCCTCGGCCGCTGGGAGGCGCCGGATTCCTTTGGCTGATGGTGCCGGTGATAGGAGGGCCATGTCCTCATATGGACCTGCTCCTTCGACGTCTGCCTCTGTCGCTGAGCGCCGCTGTGTTTCCCCTCTGGGTGGTGTTGGTCGCAGAGGAGCGGGCCCTGCAGAGGTGTCTGATAGGTGCAGCCTTCGTTCTTCTGTCAGGAGTGGGGTGGTTGGTACCAGTCGTGCATCACCATCTGGCCTGGTTCTAGGGGCGGTCCGGATGAGATCATCAGGCTGTGAGCTCCAGCCTGTGGGAGGTAACCGCGCCCTTCAAATACATTGGAGCCTGTCCTGCAGGCCGCCGGATATAGTCTTGGTTTCCCCAGCTATCTAGTGTGTGTTTAGTTTTGACTTTGACCTTTGCCTGGATTTCTGACTCTGCTTCTGCCTGACGATTTTGTACCTTCGCTGCCCTCCCGGTTTTGACTCGGACTCCTGACCACGTTTTTTGGATCCTGATTTTTCCCTTCCTGGCGACCTCCCTGCTCTGCTGCTCATAATAGGAAGCTACCCCTGGGCTCCACTGTAATTCCAGATCCCTGTATAGGGGTTAGGGGGCTCGGGGTTTCTCGGGGTGCTGCCTTACCAGCAGCTCAGCCTCACAGCGGATGGTCGTTACACTTACAATGCTCATAATTGATTGATTAGTTCCTTATAATCCATTACAGCATGTACAGTAAAACATCATGATATCATCAACTCTGTTAACTGAATTTCTTAGATATTAAATCATACAATTGATCTCCATTAGCCCCTTCTCACTTATGGTTTGATTTGGATAATAGATTGACCCCATATGATTTACTGTTTATCTTGGACACCTCCCAGGTTCAGGCATTGGGTGTAATTTACTGTATATTTATGACTATAATGTGTCACCAAGGCTCGTCCATGCATGTGTTTCCGTCTCCTCGGCATTGCAGAAGTGGTTACGCACATGCGCAGGTCACATTCCGCTTCCTTGTAACCATGGATTCCCGTAAGCGGTTATTACGCCATGTTCAGACTCCCGCGCCTGCGCAGGTCACATTCAGCTTCCTTGTAACCATAGATTCCCGTAAGCGGTTATTCCGCCATGTTCAGACTCCCGCGCCTGCGCAGTAGTCTTTTCGGTCATTCTCCGCCAATTTGCTTCACCTAAAGCTCTATTAACCTGTTTCTAACCATCTTATGTAATTATTGCTCTAATTTACTTTAATAATAGCGCTACTTTGGTGTATAAGTGGGTATCTTTAATCAAGATTCTTAAAAAATCTCATTAATAGAGAACTTTGTGAAAATACTAAGTTTAGTGTTGAGGGTGTTTAACCCTTTGGGTGGAGGCACACTGGCGTTGAACTCGCGCGAGTTTAATGCGAGAAAAACTCGCATTAAACACGGACCTGTATCTTTCAATGATACAGGTCACATTAATGCGAGTTTCTGGCATTAAACTCGCTTTGCGAGAACAATCCGAGTGCAATCGCAGCATCCCTGTGTGTGGGGGTTGTCTGTGTGGTGTGTGTCTCTTTGTGGTGTGTGTGTGTGTGTCCCTGTGGGGCGAATGCATGTGTCCCTATAGGGTGTGTATGTGTCCCTGTGGGGGGAGTGTCTGTGTGGGGTGTGGGTGTCTCTGTGTTGTGTGTCTCTTTGTGGTGTGTGTGTCCCTGTGGGGGGGAATCTATGTGGTGTGTGTGTCCCTGTGGGGTGGGGTCTGTGTGGTGTGTGTCTGTGTTGTGTGTGTCTCTTTGTGGTGTGTGTGTTTCCCTGTGGGGTGAGTGCATGTGTCGCTATAGGGTGTGTGTCCCCGTGGGGGTGTGTGTGTCTCTGTGTTGTGTGTGTGTTTGTTCGGGTGCGTGGTGAGTATCCAATGTTGGGGCTGCACCTTAGTGACTATACACTAGCTGTTACTCTTTGTGTGCGTGTGGTGTGTATACATGTCCCCGTGCATGGTGAATATCTCATGTTGGGGCCCCACCTTAGTGACTATATGCTGGTATAAGCTGTTAGTCTTTGGCGCTATCATTAAGCCCCTCTCATTCACAACTGTCAACTGGTAACTGTCACTTTTTCCCCAATATGTAGATAAGGGCAAAATTGATTGGTGAATTGGAATGTGTGGGGTTAAAATTTCACCTCACAACATAGCCTATGACGCTCCCGGGGTCCAGACGTGTGACTGTGCAAAATTTTGTGGCTGTAGCTGACAGCTGTCAATTTTCCTCCAACACTTGTCCATTCACTTTTTCCCCATTATGTATTTAGGGGCAAAATTGTTTGGTGATATGGAACGCGCAGGGTTAAAATTTCGCCTCACAACATAGCCTATGACGCTCTCGGGTTCCAGACGTGTGACTGTGCAAAATTTTGTAGCGGTGTAGATGCCAATCCCGGACATACATACATACATACATACATACATTCAGCTTTAGATATTAGAATTGAATATAAAGATGTCTTCATTTAATCATGATAGAAGTTTCCCCTCCACACAATAAATACTACATTACATTTTTTTCTAAAAGTTTATTTTTTAAGATCTTATAAAATTTTAATATCCAAGTAATTTTTGATTGCAATTTTTCCTTCTACTGTCCTGGAAGCTTCGCCTTGTCAGGGTTGGATCAGCCCGGCCATACATGAACCTATAAGAGAAGAAAAACATAAATCTTAATAAAACAAAGAAATGATGAAGAAGAACATCACCATGTTTATGTGAATACCAAAGAACTGTTTTATATATATTTATATTGACATGTGAGTTTATTATTTTGAATTTTCTTGATAAAGATGTTCGATAGATGAGAAGGGCAAAGGAGTCATTCTTCAATAGCAAAGCATAAGATCCCATCTGTGCATGGCTATATACCAGAATGAGAGGAAACCTTTGTATCCCTGGGTCTAGCCCCTGTGTTGTCATCTGAAGCTAAATGATTTTATTTTCCTATATTGCCATAATAGTTTATTGCACGACTTTCTGGAAACTATAGGACAAATGGGATATGATGATGTAATTATAAAAGCTAGAGTATTTTATTGTTGTGTATCTGCACTATCTACGTCAGTGGTTTCCTCCCACATGACGTCACAGATGACGTTTCTGAGAACAACATCCGCCCCATAGGATAAATAAGCTGATGTATGTATGTGAATATGTAATGTGCCCTGAAGAAGGTGCGCAGCGAAACGCGTTGGTAAAGTGTGGAGGAATAAAGGAGGTGATGGAGAAATTCCTTGTTTAACCATTTGTTTTCCCACGTGCACGTGGCGGTGGAGGTTCTGCAGCAGCTGTAACTCAGGCGTTCAAGCTGGTTGTGCGTTATCACAACCAAACCAGGTGAGCAAGCTAATCTTTAGCTCTAGATTAGTGTGTGTCGCTAGTGATGAGGCACAATCTGCGCCTCTTATTGTCTCCTTGCTCTTAATTATAGATTAACTGGGATAGACAGATGGAAAGATGCGCGAGATGGAGCAGAGATAAGGAAGGTCGGAGAGGGCAGTGGTGGGCGGAGGAGAGAGTTAAATGTGTAGAACAGATGTTTGGGGTTGTAGTAATAAGTTCTGATTTGTCCACATTGAGTTTTAGGAAGCGACAGGAGAAGGAGGAGGATATGGCTGATAGACACTCCGGGATTCTGGACAGCAGAGAGGAGACATCGGGGCCAGAGAGGTAGATCTGAGTGTCATCAGCGTACAGGTAATACTGGAACCCATGGGACTGTGTGAGTTGTCCTAGGCCAAGGGTATAACTGGAGAAGAGTAGGGGATCCTAGGACAGAACCTTGTGGGACCCCAACAGAGAGGGCGGGATGAGGAGGTCGTGTGGGAGTCGGAGACGCTACATGTGCGGTCAGAGAGGTTGAGGCGATCCAGGAGAGGGCAAGGTCTTTGACGCCAAGTGAAGAGAGGATCTGTAGTAGGAGAGAGTGGTCGGATGTGTCGAAGGCAGAGGACAGGTCTAGAAGGAGGAGGATGGAGAAGAGTCTGTTAGCTTTTGCAGTAAGTCATTAGTAATTATAGTCAGAGCAGTGTCGGTGGAGTCAGACTGAAGGTTGTCTAAAAGAGAGTTAGATAAGAGGTGGGAGGAGAGTTGAGCATGGACGCGGTGCTCAAGGAGTATGGAAGCAAACGGGAGCAGCGATATGGGGCGGTAGCTGGGAATAGTAGTCGGGTCAAGGTTTGGCTTTTTGAGAATAGGTGCGATTGTGGCATGTTTAAAAGCAGAGGGGAAGGTCCCAGAAGATATAGATTGACGTGGTGGGTTAGGGCTAGAATAGGTTGGAGAGGAGGTGGGAAGGGATGGGGTAAAGTTGTGAGTTGTGATTTGGAGAGGAGATATATAAGGCTGGCTTCACACTATGGTTTTGTTCCTGTCTGTGGGATCCTGTTTTTTTGCAGGACGACACAGACAGGAACAGACAGGTCCAGATTGTAAACTATGGAGGCCATTTCTGTGTCCGGATCCGGGATTTTGAGGGATCCGGACACAGAAAGAGCTGGGAGGAGCTGAGCCAGGCAAGTGATGTTGGCGCTGTTACTTTCACTTACTGTATATACTCGCGTATAAGCAGAGTTTTTCAGCCCAAAAATTGGGCTGAAAAGTCCCCCCCTCGGCTTATACGCGAGTCACTGGCTATTTGCTTGGGGGGGGAAGGGGGCTGTGACCGGGTGCTGGAGGAGGCAGCGGTGATCGCGGGCGGTCACGTGGTAGCCGCCTCATTAGTGTAATGAATATGCACGGCATCCCCCCCGTCCATCAGCGGCGGGGGGATGCTGTGCATATTGCACTACACTGACCTCCAGCAGTAATACACAACCCCCCCCTCCTTATTATGTGTCCCCCAGGCTGCGGCACCTGTCAAAATAACAAACATTTTATACATCACCTTTCCGGCGCCGCTCCTCCGGTCCCGGCTTCTTCCTGCTGTGCCGGTGTCATGTGACCGGGCGCAGCTGATGACGTCATCTCCTGCGCCCGGGCACAGCACTTGAAGCCGTCACAAGCAGGAAGAAGCCGGGACCGGAGGAGCGGCGCCAAAATGTGATGTATAAAATGTTTGTTATTTTGACAGGTGCCGAAGCCTGGGGGACACATAATAAGGAGGGGGAGGCTGTGTATTACTGCTGGGGGCCTGTATACCAGTGACGGGGGAGCTATATAATAAGATGGGGGTCTGCTGCATTTCATACCCTAGGCTTATACGCGAGTCAATAACTTTTCCCAGCTTTTGGGGGCAAAAGTAGGGGGGTCGGCTTATACACGGGTCGGCTTATACACGAGTATATACGGTAAGTAGTGTGTCTGCTCACACACACTCTGTCTGCACACACACACACACACTGTCTGCACACACACACTGTCTGCACACACACACACACTGTCTGCACACACACACACACACTGTCTGCACACACACACACACACTGTCTGCACACACACACACACACTGTCTGCACACACACACACACACTGTCTGCACACACACACACACACTGTCTGCACACACACACACACACTGTCTGCACACACACACACACACTGTCTACACACACACACACACTGTCTGCACACACACACACACACTGTCTGCACACACACACACTGTCTGCACACACACACACTGTCTGCACACACACACACACACACACTGTCTGCACACACACACACACACACTGTCTGCACACACACACACACACTGTCTGCACACACACACACTGTCTGCACACACACACACACACTGTCTACACACACACACTGTCTGCACACACACACACACACTGTCTGCACACACACACACACACACACTGTCTGCACACACACACACACTGTCTGCACACACACACACACACTGTCTGCACACACACACACACGCACACACACACACACTGCCTGCACACACACACACACACACTGTCTGCACACACACACACTGTCTACACACACACACTGTCTGCACACACACACACACTGTCTGCACACACACACACACTGTCTGCACACACACACACACACACACACTGTCTGCACACACACACACACACACTGTCTGCACACACACACACACACACTGTCTGCACACACACACACACACACACACACTGTCTGCACACACACACACACACACACACTGTCTGCACACACACACACACTGTCTGCACACACACACACACACACTGTCTGCACACACACACACACACACTGTCTGCACACACACACACACACACACTGTCTACACACACACACACTGTCTGCACACACACACACACACACACACACACTGTCTGCACACACACACACACACACTGTCTGCACACACACACACACACACACTGTCTGCACACACACACACACACACACTGTCTGCACACACACACACACTGTCTGCACACACACACACACTGTCTACACACACACACTGTCTACACACACACACACACACACTGTCTGCACACACACACACACTGTCTGCACACACACACACACACACACACTGTCTGCACACACACACACACTGTCTGCACACGCACACACACACACACACACACTGTCTGCACACACACACACACACTGTCTGCACACACACACACACACTGTCTGCACACACACACACACACACTGTCTGCACACACACACACACACACACTGTCTGCACACACACACACTGTCTGCACACACACACACACACACACTGTCTGCACACACACACACTGTCTGCACACACACACACACACACTGTCTGCACACACACACACACACTGTCTGCACACACACACACACTGTCTGCACACACACACACACTGTCTGCACACACACACTGTCTGCACACACACACACACACACACACAACTGTCTGCACATACACACACACACTGTCTGCACACACACACACACACACTGTCTGCACACACCACACACACACACACTGTCTGCACACACACACACACACTGTCTGCACACACACACACACACTGTCTGCACACACACACACACACACACACTGTCTGCACACACACACACTGCGAAAGTAAAATAATAGAAAGGAATGGTTAAAAAAATAAATGCTTACGTCTCCGCCGAGGGTCCCGCGATGCGAGGTGTCCACCTCTGATGGCTGCAGGACCTTAATCAGCTGACCAGGTGGGGCGGCAACCCGATCAGCTGATGTGTCACATGATCACATCAGCTGAGCGGTTTAAATCGCCTGCCAAAACCGATACGGTTATAGAGGTTACCTGTTCCAAGTCTTTCTTCAGGTTTTATTCTGAGACGTTTTTGATGAGGTCTTGAGCATCATCGGGAGGAGATGGTTGACATTTCCAAGTAAATGGCGTCTGTTGGTAAAAAATCCTAAAAAATAAAGTTTAATTAACTACATTGTAAATCAAAGTTTCAAAATAACTAAACCAATCAAAGCAATAGGTGGATTATACTTACTGCATAAAGGAAGGAATGGTATTCTACACAGACTAAATGGTGTACAACCAACGAGGAGCTCATAAAATATAAGCCCCAGAGACCACCAGTCCGAGGCCCTTCCGTATGGTTTTAAAGGAGCGACGGCCTCTGGAGCGATGTACCGTGGTGTACAACAGGCCTGGAAAACAAAAGACGAAAGAGGACATTGATCACACTATTTTAAGGAAATGTTCCCTCCATAAAGCCACAAAAACAGAAGAATTGTCCGTGAAATAACTCTACAGAGAAGAAACGATAGATTATAGAGACTTAGAATGAATAAATGACGTTCATTAACTGACGCTCACCGTCACCCGGCTTTGAACTCTCTGAGTTGGCCGAGACCATCACCAATCTTCTTTTTTGAATCTGGTATCATGACTCCAAGTTTCGAAACCCCGAAATCTGTAATTTTAATATGGCCTGTTGATGTAATAAGAATGCTGTGAAAGAAAAGATGATTTAGTCATTCATGTAATAATGAATGTTAATCCCCTAAGGACTGTGTAATAATACATTTCAACCCCCTTTATGATCCCACAGGAGTCACTTACTTCTGAGGCTTCAAATCCTGTGGACCACACCAATCTTATTGAAATATTCTAGGCCAAGGACTAGCTCCGCCATATAGAATTGGGCCAAGGATACTGGTTCACGGCCCATGGTTCGGAGACTCTTCCTCAAGTCTCCACCTAGAGAAGAAAGGAAATATGGCCGGTGAGGGACAGTAATGAATGATAAGCCCCTGCAGACTGTGTAATAATACATTTCAACCCCCTTTATGATCCCACAGGAGTCACTTACTTCTCTGGCTTCAAATCCCTGTGGACCACACCAATCTTATGGAGATCTTCTAAGCCAAGCACTAGCTCCACCATGTTGAATTTGGCCAAGAATACTGGTACACGGCCCATTTTGTCCAGAACGTTCCTCAAGTTTTCTCCTAGAGAAGAAAGGAAATATGGCCGGTGAGGGACAATACAGCAGATCACACACCATGTATAATGAGAAGTGAGGAGACATTGGGGACAGACTAGTGGTGAGCAAGTAGTGAAATATTGGTAACCGCTATACTCAATACGAGTACTGTGTACTTTCGTACTCGTCCAAATATCGAGTCTAATGTCAGTCAATTACTGATAGGTTCCACGCACACACATCCGGCTATAAAACAAGTATTCCGGGACAGGGCGGGAGGGTGGAGGCTTTTTTGCGGTTTCAGTGCATAAAACACCTTGCTGTCCCCCCCAAAGATCGTAACATTCAATCTGCTCTCACTGGGTGCCAGCTCACTTTATGTAGTGAAGGGAGGCAGCAATTTGTGTCAGATCGTTCACAATCCACACATCTCTCTCGAGCACCAGCGTTACTTAGCCGAGTAACGAGTATCACTAATACAATTGTACAAATTGTGTAAGTAGTGAATAATAACAAATATACTCAACTCATCACCAGTGTCATGCCTTTTATAGAAAAACACATGTAATCTGTTTTACCATGCTTTGTTAAATTTCAAGTATTGACAGCATTGAGTTACTGCCTGTGATAAAGCTGAGTTTCAGTTGCTAATCAGTGATAGCTTATCCAACACCGCCATCTGTGTACAATGTTCTTTTACTGAATTAACTGCAGTACAGTCTAATTTTTCCTCCTCAAGGCTCCTGATGTTTCCCATCAGCCCTTGCTCTAGCATCACCACTTCTTTAAAAGCCATTATAGCCTCATAGACACTGACATCCTGGTATGCTGATCCCCCTCTCTGGATTTCAGCTCATATCTTTCCCTCTACATAGCACAGTTGGCGAGTTATGATCCCCATGATTCCCTAGAACCCACCAAATTGTATAATGTAGTTAGTCTGTTCTACATGTTTATCATCAACTAGTTTTCTGCTATTGTGTATTCGCCATATTGTGCAATTACACTACATGTGCTGTAACAAATGAAATGCTATGAATCTCAGTTATGTTGTACTGAGTATTTTATTTGTTTCTTGTAGGTTTACACTATCCATCACCCTGACAAGTAGGGAACACATCTTTCCCATCAACCGGACAGATTATGGGCTCCGTGTTCCCAGCCTTGTGGCCAGTTGGAGAAAGCATATTGCTCTATTCTGTTGATCCCTCGCGATCCCTGCTAAGGATGGAGCAGCTCGCACCCGCCATGTCACAGTCTGTTGTAACACTGGCAGGTGGCACGTACCCACCGCTCTTGGGGTTGCCATGCCTGCCTCCGCCTCCCTTAGCAACCAGTTCCATGAACTGGAGGGGGCCCTCAGAGATGCCAGCTCGTGGCGTGGCATGGCTAAGTCCTCCTCCACCATGATGCCTATCACGCTGTCATGCCTCAGGACCAGCACTTACAATGGGGCAACCAGCACCCGCCATGTCACCGTCCGTCGTGACCTTGGCAGGTGGCACACAACCACTGCTCTTGTGGTTGCTATGCCTGCCTCCATCTCCATTAGTGCTGATTCCTGCTACCTTCATGGGATTTTCAGTAAGATCACCCTGCAGTATGATATGACGGAGTTCCCTAACACCACGATTCACTTTATTAACAGGCAACACATTGACATTTCCCTGCCCATCATCATCATTGACATTTCTATGCACATCATCATCAACATCATTACCATTCACATTATCAACCTTGACATAACCCTCCCAGATATGACATGTCAGGTTATCAGGAACATAATGGGCAACCAACCATACCAAATCTATTCCCAATAACACATTGGCGGGGAGATTCTTGGTTACCCCAACTGCCCTCCACCCTCATCCCACGCCCCAGTCCATATAAACTTGGGCCATGGGCAAAGATTGGCGCTCACCCCCAATACCGGTGACAGTCAGTGTCTTTCCAGGGATAAGTTCATGAGGATACACGTATTCGGGGCGGATGAAACTTCGTTCTGCGCCAGAGTCCCTGAGCCCCACAGTGAAGGTGTAGCCCACCGTGACTGACTGCTAGTTCTCCCGGGAACTACCACCCACCAAATAAATTGCAGCACTAGGCCCTGGGGCCTCAGATGAGGGGCTCTTCTTCTGCCTCTCTGGACAAGTGGAGCTCACATGTCCCGGTTGTCCACAATTAAAGCACTTGCGTGCGTCAGCTGTTAGCCAAGTGCTGGCAGCTGGGACAGGGCCTCCGGAAGGTCGGCTGGCAGGGGGACGATGGTCAATGGCTTATCCCCTTTTCCGTTGGTGACAACTGGCTTCCGTCCCTCTGGTCTCCCATTGGCCTCGTAGGTGTCTGCGATCTGCGCTGCTTTGTTCGCATCTGGTGGCTCCCGATCCATCACGAACTGTCGTACCTCAGTGAGGCAAAGATGCAGGAACTGGTCTTTCACCATCAGATCCTTTATCTGCTCAATGGTGGTCACTTCCAGTCCTTGGATCCACTGCTCAAAGTTGGTTCTGAGCCCGTGCACCACATAACTGTAACTGTCGTGTGGTCCACGCTGGAGGTTCCAGAACTTTCTGCGGTACACCTCAGGAGTCGGCTGGAACCTCTGTATTAGGGCCTTCTTAATTGCCGCATAGTCCCCATCTAGTTCTCGAGGAAGAGCCACAAATGCCTCTAGCGCTTTTTCTCTCAGTGCAGAGATTAGGTACCGGGCATACTGGTCATTCGGCAGCTGGTACTGTAAGCAAGTCTTTTCAAAACCCTCAGAAAAGTGTCCAGGTCACCTTTGTCATCCAGCACAGGAAAATGCTCTGGACGGGGTTTGAAGGTGATTGGATTAGTCGATTCACAGTTCAGTGGGGTAATGACGACCTTCCCAGCTGGGCCATCCGCAGGACGTAGTCTCTCTGAGCTTGGGCCTCAGCTCGTCGCTCTGCAGCCTCTCGCTTGGCTTGGGCTCGCCGCTCTGCAGCCTCTCTGTATTGCTGAATGAGCTGCAGGCGTCCTTGATAATCCTCAGCAGGACAGTGCTGTAAGGCCAGTTGCAGATAGGGGTCCACGCTGCCCTCGTCGCTGATGCGGCATGTGTCTACAGAGGGAACCTCTGCAGGAACACCTTCTAGGACTGCGCTTGAATCCACAGGTAAGGCCTCAGCAGCAACACCATCCATGCTCTGACTGATCTCTGCACCCGGGAGCTGTGCAGCAACACTGACAAGGCTTTGGCTGGCCTCTCCATTCTCTGGGCTCTGGTGACGGACTTGCTCTGCATCAAGTTGTGCAAGCTCAGCGACCATTTGTTCTCTGGTTTTGCCATTGGGGTCAATGCCTTTGGTCGTACATATTCCAGCTAGAATGTTCCTTTTCTGGTGGTTGTACCAGAGCTCTCCAACCAGGACCATGATTTCCAGACAAAAAAAGGATAGAAAACAAAGAGGGGGGAGGGGTAACTGCTACACACACAGTATTGTCTCAGATCTAATAAACACCGAGTTAGATCTTCAAAACTTTTGTGCAGAGTTCTCGTAAGAACTGTGCAAGTTTATAGTGAGAGGACTGATTGCTCAAACCAGATCACTAATGTCCTATGATCCCACCGCTGCCACCAATTGTCACGATAACCTTAGTCAGGACCTGTAGCTCTCTGGCGCCCCCTTAGCCTGCTGGCCAAATCCGGTATTGCCAGAGGATGAGAAAGGAGCCCAGCTGCCCTAATTTATGTTGTATACTGCGACACGTGATGTGACAGGATGTATATATAAAACCAGTTCCTGCTAGGAACGTATACATACCTCAATCCAGCCATCCTCAGGCCCACAATATCACATAAATACAAAAAGTTATGCTGCCACCACCGACCTCTTACAGGTGGATCGTTAACCTGTATGATAGCGCAAAACGAACAGTGAGGTCGTGAGCTCGCTCATAGCACAAGGAGATCGAGACTAGTAAATTATAATATTTTACTCCAAAAGATAGGCAGTGTTTATATAAAAGATTTACAGAATATTACATAAGAGACAATATACATGTATGCATAAACAGTTATAAAAATAAAAAGGAATAAAACAAGAAATGGTCAGACCTAGCCACGTTGTGACAAACTTAGATCCGTGGGGGGGGGGGGGGCGGGGAGTGGGGCAGCTCCTGAGAAAGGTATGATTCCTCCACACAATGATAGTGTCTTGCGATGATTGTGCCCCTGGGTGGAATCAGCCCAAAATGGCTTCTCTGGTTTTATTAAAGGGCAGAGAACCTGTGGCCCCCCCTCGTAGAGTGACCACTCCCCAGCTGGGATGGTCCTCTGAGACCTCCTCTTTCACCTTAATAAATCTTCATTCTTCATATCTGGGGATGGGGTTGGCTCACATCCATGATATATATTCATGTAATTCTGAGAATATTGATACCAAATATGACCTATATATGAGGTTCAGAAAGCCAAACCTCATTTCCCAGGTTCCTGAGTGTTGCATAGATAAACAAGACATATCATTAAATGCGCAAAATGGTGAATAATCTAAAAATATGATAAGATAAGATAAACTTTATTGATCCCGGAGGAAATTACAGTATTACAGCAGCAGAACAAAGATCAAGAACAAATATGAATTATGTGTATGTGGCAGGAACGGGTCTTCTTAAATCTGACATTCACAAAACTATCTTTCAAGACAAAGAACCTTTGAGCGGGAAAGATACAACTTTAACTCAGCTTTGCTTTGGTATTTACGACCCATTGTAAATAGTGGATAGGGGAGGGGGAGAGAGAGAGAGAGAGTGGGGGATGCATGTAGCATTGAATCTAGAGAAACCCCTCGGGATAGACAAAGCCTTATGTATAGGTTTTGGCTGACTCTTCAAGTACCTTAAAATAAGGAACAATATTCATACATTCATGACACCTCCCCCTTTTTGATGGCGCTACGGCAGACGGATCTCTGAGCCTTCTGCCATGCGCCAATTGGTGATTTCTCCTTCTACCTGGATCCCACAGTGGTACCAAGCTGGAAACACAAAAACATGGGGTTTAAACCTGCATAAACCGGTTTATTAGCCGCATCTGCAACCTCCCAGCTGACATGCAGCAAATTCAAACTGTGGACAGCGGCTGTGTTTTTATGAATCATCTTTCACCGCTGCTGTCATAGCGATGAAAACGGATTGGATACTGAGCCGGAAACCCGGCAATTTCAAATAAATGCTGTCGTCGGTACAGAAGTTTGGTTGGCGAGATTACATGCTGAGAAATCTCGCCGACCAAACTTCAGGACAGCGGACAGCATCACACTGACACGCACCACACACACACAGCACACTCGCAGCACACTCACATGCATACAGCCATGCACACCCCCACACTCATACCACTGTCATGCATCAAACACGCTCCGTGTTTGATACATGATAGTGTGCCTCCAACTTTACATACATTCTTACAATGGCTCGAAACTCCGTGTGAAGCAAAACCACTTTTAAAGAGGAACGGTCACCGCCCCATTGGATTATAATCTAAATCCATAAGTCGAGCACTGAATGCAGCATGTCTACTACATTCAGGCAAGGGGTCCCCCATGTGTCTGGCCCCCCTGTACCCCAATATATACAGTACAGACCAAAAGTTTGGACACACCTTCTCATTGAAAGAGTTTTCTGTATTTTCATGACTATGAAAATTGTAGATTCACACTGAAGGCATCAAAACTATGAATTATCACATGTGGAATTATATACTTACCAAAAAAGTGTGAAACAACTGAAAATATGTCTTATATTCTAGGTTCTTCACAGTAGCCGCCTTTTGCTTTGATGACTGCTTTGCACACTCTTGGCATTCTCTTGATGAGCTTCAAGAGGTAGTCACCGGAAATGGTCTTCACTTCACAGGTGTGCCCTGTCAGGTTTAATAAGTGGGATTTCATGCCTTATAAAACGGCTTGGGACCATCAGTTGTGTTGTGTAGAAGTCTGGTGGACACACAGCTGATCGTCCTACTGAATAGACTGTTAGAATCTGTATTATGGCAAGAAAAAAGCAGCTAAGTAAAGTAAAACAAGCGGCCATTTTTACTAAGAAATGAAGGTCAGTCAGTCCAAAAAATTGGGAAAACTTTGAAAGTGTCCCCAAGTGCAGTTGCAAAAACCATCAAGCGCTACAAAGAAACTGGCTCACATGAGGACCACCCCAGGAAAGGAAGACCAAGAGTCACCTCTGCTGCAGAGGATAAGTTCATCCGAGTCACCAGCCTCAGAAATCGCAGGTTAACAGCAGCTCAGATTAGAGACCAGGTCAATGCCACACAGAGTTCTAGCAGCAGACACATCTCTACAACAAGTGTTAGGAGGAGACTTTGTGCAGCAGGCCTTCATGGTAAAATAGCTGCTAGGAAACCACTGCTGAGGACAGGCAACAAGCAGAAGAGACTTGTTTGGGCTAAAGAACACAAGGAATGAACATTAGACCAGTGGAAATCTGTGCTTTGCTCTGATGAGTCCAAATTTGAGATCTTTGCTTCCAACCACCGTGTCTTTGTGCGATGCAGAAAAGGTGAACGGATGGACTCTATATGCCTGGTTCCCACCGTGAAGCATGGAGGAGGAGGTGTGATGGTGATGGGGTGTGGAGGAGGAGGTGTGATGGTGTGGGGGTGTTGTGCTGGTGACACTGTTGGGGATTTATTCAAAACTGAAGGCATACTGAACCAGCATGGCTACCACAGCATCTTGCAGCGGCATGCTATTTCATCCTGATTGCGTTTAGTTGGACCATCATTTATTTTTCAACAGGACAATGACCCCAAACACACATTAAAACTGTGTAAGGGCTATTTAACCAAGAAGGAGAGTGATGGGGTGCTACGCCAGATGACCCGGCCTCCAGTCACCAGACCTGAACCAATCGAGATGGTTTGGGCTGAGCTGGACCATAGAATGAAGGCAAAAGTGCCAACAAGTGCTAAGCACCTCTGGGAACTCCTTCAAGACTGTTGGAAGACCATTTCCGGTGACTACCTCTTGAAGCTCATCAAGAGAATGCCAAGAGTGTGCAAAGCAGTAATCAAAGCAAAAGGAAGAACCTAAAATATAGGGCTGGGCGATTAATCGAATTAATTCGATTAATTCGCCCCCCCTGCTGTGGCCACGATTGTGATTTGACGAAAATCGTCAAATTCGATTTAACCTTCCTAGCGGTATTCCCGAGTGTAACTCGGGGTTAACTTCCACTGCTAGAAGCGGTAACCCGAGTCACACTCCGGAATACCCGCAGCTGCTGCCGCTGCTCACTGTGAGGCCGCGGGGAGGGGGGGGGGTGCTATCAGAGCCCAGCACTGCCGCCCCTGCTACAGCCACTGGAGACGTCCAGGGGGGAGCTGTCAGTGCCCCGCAGCCCCTGCTACTGACAGCCGCGGGTGAGTTCCGGCTAGGGGGGGTGCCGTCAGTGCCCCGCCGCCCCTGCTACTGCTGACAGCTGAGGGTGAGTTCCGGCGGGGGGGGGGTGGGCTCTGCTGTCAGAGCCCTGCTGCAGGTCTTACCTGCCCCTCGCCGCCGGCGCCATTACAGGGATATGGCGCCGCCCCCTTCTCCTAGGGCTAGGGTTAAGGCTAGGGTTAGGGCTAGGTTAGGCGCCTGTATACCACTGGGGGCTGCTGCTGTATACACCACTGGGGGCTGCTGCTGTATACACCACTGGGGGCTGCTGCTGTATACACCACTAGGGCTTTTATATACCACTGGGGTGGCTGCTGTTTACCACACTGCTGGAGGCTGTATACCTGTGCTGGGGTCCACCCTCGGCTTATACACGAGTCAATAGGTTTTCCCAGGTTTTGGGAGCAAAAGTAGGGGGGTCAGCTTATACACGGGTCGGCTTATACACGAGTATATACGGTACCTCTTTGTTTTTTCTCTTTATTCATCAAAGAAAAGAAAAAAAAATCGAGATTTAAATCGAAAATCGTCCATAGGTTTAAATAAAATCGAGATTTTGATTTTTTCCAAAATCGCCCAGCCCTACTAGAATATAAGACATTTTCAGTTGTTTCACACTTTTTTGTTCAGTATATAATTCCACATGTGATAATTCATAGTTTTGAGGCCTTCAGTGTGAATCTACAATTTTCATAGTCATGAAAATAAAGAAAACTCTTTAAATCAGAAGGTGTGTCTAAATTTTTGGTCTGTACTGTCGGCTTATAAAAACCTACAGCAAACATCCAAGGAGGCCGGCCATTGTGCTCCAGCCAGCTCGTTCACGCCTCTGTGCCGCCCATGTCCTCGCCGCCTCGCTCGTGCCATTCATGAAATCCTCGCTTTGCGAGGTTGAGGTCTCGGTGCATGTCCTGCCTCCCGCTATGACGTCCTCTCATTTCCCTGCCCTGCTCCATAGCACAACACGAAGCATGATAGGGAAATGAGAGGACATCATAGCGGGAGGCAGGGCATGCACCGAGACCTCAACCTCGCTCTGCGCTTGCGTCAACACCCCAAGGACGTGCAGAGGAAGGATTTCATGAATGGCACGAGCGAGGTGGCGAGGACATGGGCGCCACAGAGGTGTGGACGAGCTGGCGGGAGCACAAGGGCCCGCCTCCATTTTTACTATAAGTTTTATAAGCCTATATATCGGGGTACAGGGGGGCCATAGACAAGGGGGACCCCTTGCCTGAATGCAGCAGACATGCTGCATTCAGTGCTGGACTTGGATTATACTCCATGGGGGAAGGTGACAGGGCCTCTTTAATGTTAGAGCAATGATTATTAGCCTCAGATGTAGTGGGTGAACTGTGCGCCCGATGTATTGGAGGATAGGATTACAAATGGATCACTGTTTACATTGCACTTCCAATTTCTTTATATATCTCATAGAATGTCCCTGTGCAAAACAATACATCGGGCGCACAGATCATGAGGTCTCCTCCTATTCATGATGATTCATCATGATTATTCCGTTTTTTTATGGCTATTTTACCGTTTTGCTGTTTTTTTGTACTGAGTAACCACCCCGCAATACGTCACGATCATGTGTTCAGATTCTCAACGTCCCCAAAAGCCCCCAATCACTGAGCTCATTAGCGCTGCCCATGGCAGGAGACGTTGAGCTCACTGATGAAGTGACGTCAGCACTGCTGACAATGGACACTGGAGCAATAACACAGACTTATCGCTGGACTGACACTGATTGAATACGCCGCGTTTCCAGTTGTTTTTATTGTTTTACAATGAACTGTAGGGAAGAAGGCCGGATCTAATTGAAGGAGGACACATCAGGTCCAATCTGCATATATAGATCAATGATTGAGAGTACTGGAAAGTCTCCCAGTCTCTTGGCCGTAGTCATTGCCTGAGTCACCGGTTTCCTGCCGTCTGGCATAGACTGGATCACCTTACCGGACAAGACCGGGATGAGATTCGATTTACCCTTGTTCAGGTAGAGGATGATTGTTATACCTGCGCCTGAGATAAGGTAACACGTCTGCCATCTATTCTAATAAAACCCTAAGCCAGCTTCCATCAGTATGTCATCGAAATGACGTCACATCCTGACTGAAGCTGGCTGTATACCTAACCAAGATGGCCGACCGTTAGCGGGAGCGGGACTAACACAGCCCCACTACCGACATCGGTAGCCTCTGCATCCCCGTACACTGTCCCTACACTAGCCAAAGACCCTGCCGCAACAGACCCCCCCCCCCCCCGCCCGCCAGTGCCACCGAAGCCTTCCTCATCAGCTTCATTGTGCCTCCATTTCTGCCCATGCACTGTCTGCCGGGATGTGTAGTTCTCCGCTGTGACATCACTGTGACGCTCCACACACGCTCCCCCCTCCCTCCGCTCTCTTCTACACTCCATCACAGAGGGGCGAGAATTTCCTGCCTGTCTCCCAGGGGATTGTGGGAGATGTAGTCCACACCATGCTCTCCCATCAAGCCCCCTGGGGAGAAGCCGGCGGTGTCGGGAACTACAACTCCCAGAGTCCCCGCCGCGCCCGCTCGGTTGAGGAGCTGCGCGGTGCCTGAGTGTCACCAAAGATGAGTCAGGCTGGGATGTGAGCAGCCGCGGCGGGGGACAATTCACCACCTCAGCTGGCACCGGCCTCCATCTTCCTGCGCTCAAACCCCCCCGGACTCCATCCCCAGACTACATCCTCCTGCACCCACCCCCCGGACTCCATCCTCCTGCGCTCACCTTGACCCCCGGACTCCATCCACCTGTGCCCCCCCGGACTCCATCCTCCTGCATCCACCCCCCGGACTCCATCCTCCTGCGCTCACCTTGACCCCCGGACTCCATCCACCTGTGTCCCCCCCGGACTCCATCCACCTGTGTCCCCCCCGGACTCCATCCACCTGCGCTCACCCACCACCCTCCATCCCCGGACTCCATCCTTCTGCACCCCCCTTCCCGCGGACTCCATCTTCTTGCGCCCCGCCCCCTCTGGATTCCATCCTCCAGCTCTCACACACACCCCCGGACTCCATCCGCCTGTGCTCGCCCCCCCCCCACCCGACTCCATCCTCCCGTGCTCGCCCCCTCCCCGGACTCCATCCTCCTGCGCTGATTTCCCCCCGGACTCCATCCTCCTGCGCTCACCCCCTCCCGGTCTCCACCCTCCTGCGCTCACCCCCCCTGAACTCCGTCCCCGCACTCCATCCTCCTGCACCCACCCCCCGGACTCGATTCCTCCTGCGCTCACCTTGACCCCCGGACTCCATCCACCTGTGCCCCCCCCCCCGGACTCCATCCTTCTGCGCTCACCCCCCACCCTCCATCCCCGGACTCCATCCTTCTGCACTCCCACCCCCCCCGGATTCCATCCTCCCGTGCTCGCCCCCTCCCCCTTCCCCCGACTCCATCCTCCCGTGCTCGCCCCCTCCACGGACTCCATCCTCCTGTGCTCACCCCCCCTGGACTGACTCCATCCTCCTGCGCTCACCCCCCGCCCCTGGACTCCATGCTCCTGAGCTCACCTTTCCCCACCCGGCCTCCATCCTCCTGCGCTCACCTGCCCCCGGCCTCCACCCTCCTGCGCTCGAGCATCCGGCCTCCACCCTCCTGCGCTCGAGCACCCGGCCTTCACCCTCCTGCGCTGACTGCTGCCTCTCCATCCTGCGCTGACCGCTGCCCCTCCATCCTGCGCTGACCGCTGCCCCTCCATCCTGCGCTGACCACCGAGCCTCCATCCTGCGCTGACCACCGAGCCTCCATCCTGCGCTGACCACCGAGCCTCCATCCTGCGCTGACCACCTAATTTCCGGCTCAAACTTTCCTATGCGATGGGTGAGACTGGAGGGGGTGAAGGTGTGTGTCCACTCACCCGCCGTCCACTGTGCTGTCCACTCACCCGCCGTCCACTGTGCTGTCCACTCACCCGCCGTCCACTGTGCTGTCCACATGGAGCCAGCAACTCCATAAGATACAAAACAGAAAAAAAAAAAACTGCACAGCACTCACAGACTAATGTGAACTGGTGCCAGCAGGGACGCTGGGTCAAATAACTAGAAAAAAGTACTCTGCAGCACTCAGCTACTACCAATGATGTATAAATGCTAACAAGCTATATATATCTGAGAAAAAAGTTAAAAAAAACTTAAGTTTTTTTTAAAAAAACTCAAAATCTTATCTTTTTATTTCTGAAGTTCTTGGTATCTTATAAGATAGGTGATCTAGGGTCGAGATGGAGTCTGCCCACTGAGAAGTGGGGGGGGTGGACAAGGAGGACAGGGATATCAGCGTAGGACTCATCAGACCTGAAGTCACTTTGTCGCAGTCGATGAGCAAACAGAACTTCAGAAATAAAAAGATAAGATTTTGAGTTTTTTGAAAAAAACTTAAGTTTTTAAGCTTTTTTCTCATATATATAGCTTGTTAGCATTTGTACATCATTGGTAGTAGCTGAGTGCTGCAGAGTACTTTTTTCTAGTTATTTGATCCAGCGTCCCTGCTGGCACCAGTTCACATTAGTCTGTGAGTGCTGTGCAGTTTTTTCTTTTCTGTTTTACGTCTGCTTCTAGCCGAATGAAAGATCTGGGGACCCTTTATCAACCCAAATTTTTGAGGGAGGAATTGAGCCTCTATTCTATAATCCTGAGCAATAGCGGCAGAATCTAGGGATCCTTTGTGACCCGTCCTGTTCCTTTTTCGACAGGTTTGAACAGGGCTGGAGTTCCCTATCCTTGTCCTCTAATTAATGCACCATCTGGGGGATTCCCTTTACTTTCGTGGACTTAGCTTATGAGAAGGATTGATCCTTTCTTTACTCCTCAGGAAAAGTCTTCTATCGGCCGACTTTCTTGAGGCCTCATCTGAGACATGACCGAAACCTTAAAGGGAACCCGTCACCAAGTTTTTACAACCTAATCTGAAAGTAGCATAATATAGGAGCCGAGATCCTGATTCCAGCAATGTGTCACTTACTGGGCTGCTCAGTGTAGTCTTGATAAAATCATTGTTTAATCAGCTGGAGATTATCATTAGCAGTCACCATGGCCTGCTGCCAGCTAGTCTGGCTTATTCACAAACTGCTAAATCTGCAACAGAGATAACAGTCATTTTATCAAAATGACAGCAAGCAGCTCAACAAGTGACACATCGCTGTAATCAGTGTCTCTATTTCTACATTATGCTGTTCTCAGATGGGATGGCAAATACCTGGTGACAGGTTCCCTTTAAGCCCTGAGAAGGGAATGGGATACAGCTTGTTTGGAAGCCGTATCACCAGAGCAGGCTGTGAGTCAGATATCTCTCCAGGCAGAGTTACACAGAGCATCATTCCTGGCAGAGAACCTGATTCAGCCGAAGCATCAACCAATAAATCAGCCGTAATCCCGAACAACAGTAGGACCTCGCTAGGTGCGGAATGTTTGGGGATCCATCCCCAAGACGACCCTGCAGATCATCTACCTAGACTATGATGGATCCAGCTACAGATGTACGGTAGCAGCAATATGGGACAGTTGCCGCTGAGGCTTCTCAGGCCTTCTTGTCACAGACCGAACGCCTTTCACACCCGGACTGCTTTTGTTCTCCACCAGAAATGGGATTAAGGTCTGTTTTACAATACATATAGGAGACAACTACAAAAAATGGACTTTAGAGCAAAGGAAAATTCCTGGCATGAAGAAGCTGATAAAGTATTTGGTAAGAAATACCCTGTCACCATGTCTGTATAGCACATTGCACTTTATACTGCACTTTAATAAATATGAAATCAATACTATTCATGAGTTGTGTCGCTGAAGTTTTGTATGGTTAAAATATAGGAGACCCAATAAAAGTGGGGACCATTAAAACCGAGCCTGAGGTGATGGTACCACTTACATGACCCTGGGGTGATTTGGAAAGGCATTAGAGCAGGGTCTCAGACTCGGCTGGGTTGGTGGGACACACATAGAAGAACATTTATATCGGGGGGCCGCATCCCTTGTAGTACTGAGTGATATTTTTAGTAATACCAGAATTTTTTGCTCAATGTAGTAAAGTACTAAAAAGTACTAATCCTGATCCCTCTCTTGTAGTAATGTCCCCATCCTGTAGTAATGTCCCCATCTTGTAGTAATGTCCTTTTCTAGTGATGTCCCCCATCCTGATCCCCTTTTCTAGTGATGTCCCTCATCCTGATCCCCTTTTCTAGTGATGTCCCCCATCCTGATCCCCTTTTCTAGTGATGTCCCCCATCCTGATCCCCTTTTCTACTGATGTTCCCCATCCTGATCCCCTTTTCTAGTGATGTCCCCCATCCTGATCCCCTTTTGTAGTCATGTCCCCTTCCTGATCCCCTTTAGTACTGATGCCACCCATCCCGATCCCCTTTAGTAGTGATGCCACCCATCCCGATCCCCTTTAGTAGTGATGCCACCCATCCTGATCCCCTTTTGTAGTCATGTCCCCTTCCTGATCCCCTTTAGTACTGATGCCACCCATCCAGATCCCCTTTTCTAGGTATGTTCCCCATCCTGATCTACTTTTATAGTGACGCCTGCCATCCTGTTTTACCTTCTTTTTACTCACTCACGTACACACTCATTCACACTCACACACACTCTCACGCACTGAAACTCACACACACCTCACACACTTTCTTTGAGGATGTGTGCATGAGAGTGTGTGTGAGAGTGTGTGTGAGGGGGTGTGTGAGTGTGAATGAGCGTGTATGTGAGTGAGTAAAAAAAAGGTAAAACAGGATGGCAGGCGTCACTATAAAAGTAGATCAGGATGGGGAACATACCTAGAAAAGGGGATCAGGATGGGGGACATCAGTACAAAAGGGGTCCAGGATGGGGGACATCACTACTAAAGGGGATCGGGATGGGGAACATACCTAGAAAAGGGGATCTGGATTGGGGACATCAGTACAAAAGGGGATCGGGATGAGTGGCATCACTACACACTCACCCTCACACACACATCCTCTCACACACAGTCACACTTTTCTCACTTTAATGATGCATCTCTCCAGTGCAGGGGACCGCCGCGGTCCCCGCTGTGATGTCTTCCGGCCTCCGCTGTGCTATGACTTCTTCCAGCTGCCACTCAGACAAGCTCTGTTGCTCAGCAAGATCAATGCAATCTGCCAGCCAGAGGCCCACAAGTGATGTCATATTCCGCCATCAGATATGGGCCTCTCATTGGCTGGCAGCTTGCATTGATCTTGCTGAGTGGCAGAGCTTGTTAGTGCCGTGGACGGAAGTCATCACACAGCGGGGACTGCAGCGGTCCCCTGCACTGGGGCAATGCATCATTAAGTTGTCCAAGGTGCCGCGTGCAGCATTGTGGAGCCCCAGGGGCCGCGTGTTTGAGACCCCTGCATTAGAGAGTGACAAATTCTCCATGTATAACATGTCCTTACACATTACAGCTTAGTACAGCAAGACATGGTATAACATAGCTTGGCAAGGCACAGTATAGTACAACATGGCAAGGCACAGCATGGCACAGTACAGCATGGCACAACATATCACAGCACAGCACTGCCCAGTACAGCATGGTACAGCATTGCACCGCATGGCACAGTACAGCAAGGTACAGCACAGCGTAGCACACAACAGCATAGCATAGCATGGTACAGTATGGCACAGCCTAGTACAGCATGGTATAGAAAGGCACGGCACAGCATGGCATAGCAAATCACGGCCCAGTATGGCAAAGCACAGCATGGCAAAGCATGGAACAGCATGGCACAGCAAGGCCCTGCACATCCCAGCATGGTACAACACGACATAGCATGGCACGGTATGGCTCAGTATGGTATCGTATGGCACAGTGTGGTACAGCATGTCACAGCATGGTACGGAATAAAATGGCACAACCCAGTATGGCACAGCATGGCATAGTATGGCACTGTATGGTACAGCACAGCACAGCATGGTACAGCATTGTATGGTATGGCACAGTACAGTATGGTACCAGGGCTGTGGAGTCGGTAAATCAAACCACCGACTCCAACTCCGACTCCTGAATTTCCCTGGCTCCGACTCCAACTCAGACTCCGACTCCTTCAGTCATGGCTCGTTTTTAAGTGATAAAATTATTGTAGGTCAATGGTAACATTAGGCTTTAACCATTATAATGACATAATAATCAAGATATTTAGATAGAACATAATAATAAATCATAATAATAATATTCAGCACATTCTGCATTGAACTACTATTATATATTTTAGGAATCGGAGTCGGAACATTTTTTACCGACTCCAACTCCGACTCCACCAAAATGGGCAGCGACTCCGACTCCACGACTCAGACTCTGACTCCACAGCCCTGTATGGTAGAGGATTGAATTACATGGTACAGCACAGCATAGCACGGCACAGCATGGTACAGCACAGCACAGCATGGTACAGCATGGTACAGCATAGCACAACATGGCATGGTACAGCCTGCCTGACACATCCTAACACAGCCTTGTACAGTCTGGCACAGCACAGCTCTTACCCCCAGGCAGGTCAGGTCCCCCTGCTATGGTCTCCTGCTCCCCTGGCGTCCACAGCCGTGCAGCGCTTGAATTTCCCGTGTGAATCGCTGACCGGAAGTGCATCACCCGAACTTCTGGTTTCAATGCGGGACGGTTCCTGAATCCGGGAGAAGCCGGGCCTGGCCGAAGCAGGATGCCGAGAGCCCCAGCCATGGGGAAGGGGCACCTGGAGGCTCCAGTACACCAGAAGGCTGAGGAACTCATGGGAGTGTCAGCCTAGGACCCGCATGACAGTGGGAAAAAGAGAGACGCGGACCCCACGCCCCCGATACCCCCGGGCCCTGTAAGCATCTTCTACACCAGTGCTCCTCCTGCACTCCCTTGTCCTGTGTAGGGGCAGGACAATCACTGAGGAGGTTAGGGGAGGGCTTTTACCCTCTTGTGCTTCCTGTCCCTACAGAGGATATGGGATTACTCCTCCTGTGGTGCTGTCATGGGGACGTACTGGAAACTATCAATGTACATGAATACATCACCAGAACAATCTATTATATAATCACGAATAATATGTGTCACAGACCTCCGATGCTTATGTCGCTATCCCACAATGCACTGCGGCACCATTGTGGGATAGCGACACAGGCGACAGAAGTCTAAGTGACAAAGACGCCACCGCTACCGTCGGGCGATCAGCGGCGCTAGCCACTGATCTCCCAACGGTAGCTGCGGGTCATCTCCCACCGCACAGAGGTCCATAGTGAGCAGCCGAGAGATGACCGGCGCCAGCCACTCACCTACCGGCTGCTCGAAGCGGAAATACAATGTCCGCCATATTGGAACACCCAAGTTATGGGTATTCTGATATGGCGGCTGGGATTCAAATCCCCGCCAAAGCCATAGTCACGTGCTTCACTGATTGGTCGCCACTGACCGTGGCTTAGCAGGAGATTTGAATCCCGCGATGCTCAGCCAATAAGCGGTGCAAGATTCCAATCTCCCGCCAAGACACGTGTCGCCTCGCTGATTGGTCGCGCGCGTTCAGTGGTTAGCACTGTGTATGGCGGCTCAGTGGATAGCACTGTATATGGCGGCTCACCACTGTGCCCCCCACATAATAATGTCACCACTGTGCCCCCCACATTATAATGGCACCACTGTGCCCCCCACATAATAATGGCACCACTGTGCCCCCCACATAATAATGGCACCACTGTGCCCCCCACATAATAATGGCACCACTGTGCCCTCTACATTATAATGTCACCACTGTGCCCCCCACATAATAATGTCACCACTGTGCCCCCCACACAATAATGGCACCACTGTGCCCCCACATAATAATGTCACCACTGTGCCCCCCAGATCTGGAGGCACTGTGCGTTGGATGCAGCAAATCTGGATCTGAGCGCAGGGAGATTCCAGCCGCCCAGTACTCACCATCTGCGCTCCCTGCATTCACCCGCTGGATATTCGACTCCCCAGTATGAAATTAACATGCTGTGCAGATACAGAAACGCATGAACCCGCAGCGCAGGTGAGATAACGCTGTGGTCAGGAGAAGCACAGTGACCCTGGGAATGCTTGAATCGTCTATCTCTCCCCCCCCGTACGCCGTCTCTCTCATGTACGCAGTCTCTCCCCTCTCCGTGTCTGTCTCCTCCCGTGCACCGCCTTGCCTCTGTGTCTCCCCCTGTGCACCGTCTTCCCCCATGCAACATCTTCCCTCCTTGTACGCTCTGTCTCCCCCCCGTGCACCATCTTCCCTCTTTGTGCTCTGTCTCTCTTCTTTGTGCCTGTCTCCCCCGTGCACCGTTTTTCTTCTTTGTGCGCTCCGTCTCTCCCCGTGCCCCGTCTTCCCTCTTTGTGCCTGTTTCCCCCGTGCCCCGTCTTCCCTCTTTGTGCCTGTCTCCCCCCGTGCCCCGTCTTCCCTCTTTGTGCCTGTCTCCCACCGTGCCCCATCTTCCCTCTTTGTGCCTGTCTCCCACCGTGCACCGTCTTCCCTCTGTGTGCCTGTCTCCCACCGTGCACTGTCTTCCCTCTTTGTGCCTGTCTCCCACCGTGCACTGTCTTCCCTCTGTGTACCTGTCTCCCACCGTGCACCGTCTTCCCTCTGTGTACCTGTCTCCCACCATGCACCGTCTGCCCTCTTGTCTGCCCTCTTTGTGCGCTGTCTCCCCCCGTGCACCGTCTTCCCTCTTTGTGCCTGTCTCCCACCGTGCCCCGTCTTCCCTCTTTGTGCGCTCTGTCTCCCCCCCGTGCACTGTCTTCCCTTTTTGTGCCTGTCTCACACCGTGCACCATCTTCCCTCTTTGTGCTCTGTCTCTCTTCTTTGTGCCTGTCTCCCCCCGTGCACCGTTTTTCTTCTTTGTGCGCTCTGTCTCTCCCCGTGCCCCGTCTTCCCTCTTTGTGCCTGTTTCCCCCCGTGCCCCGTCTTCCCTCTTTGTGCCTGTCTCCCCCGTGCCCCGTCTTCCCTCTTTGTGCCTGTCTCCCACCGTGCCCCATCTTCCCTCTTTGTGCCTGTCTCCCACCGTGCCCCATCTTCCCTCTTTGTGCCTGTCTCCCACCGTGCCCCATCTTCCCTCTTTGTGCCTGTCTCCCACCGTGCCCCATCTTCCCTCTTTGTGCCTGTCTCCCACCGTGCCCCATCTTCCCTCTTTGTGCCTGTCTCCCACCGTGCACTGTCTTCCCTCTTTGTGCCTGTCTCCCACCGTGCACTGTCTTCCCTCTTTGTGCCTGTCTCCCACCGTGCCCCGTCTTCCCTCTTTGTGCCTGTCTCCCACCGTGCACTGTCTTCCCTCTTTGTGCCTGTCTCCCACCGTGCACTGTCTTCCCTCTGTGTGCCTGTCTCCCACCGTGCACCGTCTTCCCTCTGTGTACCTGTCTCCCACCATGCACCGTCTGCCCTCTTTGTGCGCTGTCTCCCCCCGTGCACCGTCTTCCCTCTTTGTGCCTGTCTCCCACCGTGCCCCGTCTTCCCTCTTTGTGCCTGTCTCCCACCGTGCCCCGTCTTCCCTCTTTGTGCCTGTCTCCCACCGTGCACTGTCTTCCCTCTGTGTGCCTGTCTCCCACCGTGCACCGTCTTCCCTCTGTGTACCTGTCTCCCACCATGCACCGTCTTCCCTCTTTGTGCCTGTCTCCCACCGTGCACTGTCTTCCCTCTTTGTGCCTGTCTCCCACCGTGCACTGTCTTCCCTCTTTGTGCCTGTCTCCCACCGTGCACTGTCTTCCCTCTTTGTGCCTGTCTGTATTTTGCTGCTTTTTTTGGTACAGCACAGTGTAAGGCTGGTTTCACACTTGCGGACCCCTCTGCAGCATCCTGCGGAGGGGAGCCGCAAGCTGAGCGCAGGCCCCGCAAGTCCCTATGTTTAACATGGGGATGCAGGTGCCAGTGCTCGTGTGCAGATTGGCGTGCGCACCCATTGCCGTCAATATGCAATTTGTGCGCATGCGGATACTTGTGCACAAATCACACAGTCTCGTCCGCACCAGGAACACGACATGTCGCATTCAGGGTATGGACAAGAGTGTGTGATTTGTGCGCAGGCATCCGTCTGCGTACAAATCATACATTGCAGTGAATGGGAGCGCACGCCAATCTGCATCAGAGCGCAGGCACCTGCGTCCCCATGTTAAACATAGGGACTTGCTGTACCTGCGCTCAGCTTGCAGATCCCCTCCGCAGGACGCTGCGGAGGGGTCCACAAGTGTGAAGCCAGCCTAAGATAAGCAATGTGTATGTGAGATAAGGACACCTGTGCCAACGCTGCGTTCTTTCCCGCAGTGGTAATGCTGCCTTTTTCAGTGCGAGAAAATCTGCAAGTCAATTATTCCAGTGGATTTTCCCAACCTGCAGCACTTCCCAATACATAATCTATCATGTGGTGGAGTCTGGAGCAGAAATGAAAGCATAAAACACACCATACGGCACCAAAGAACACGCACCGCTGGCTCCGCCATTGTTCTGATGCATTTTTTTCTACAGCTGCAGATTTCTGATGGTAAAAAAACTGCACCACTATTTTCTAGTCGACACATAGCGTAATAGAGATGGTTTACTTCAGTCTGGCCATCATCATCAATAATCTGAGAGCACCAGACCTGCCAATCACCAGATCCCTCAGTACCGATAGTAACTGATCAATGAGATGTGAGCAGCCAAACAGACGGCAGAACACAACAGATGGCAGAGCACATACAGTAAGGCCCTGTGCCCACACGGGCGCATTTGCTACACATTTCTAAAACATATTAGAAAAACATGCTGTAAATGTGCATGGTATATTGGACAGCAGAGTACTGGGCACATTACAACATCTGCAGAGCACTGGGCACACTGCAGAGCACATTGAATGCTCTGCAGAGCACTGGGCACATTGCACGCCATGCACAGCGCTGGGCACGCCCTGCAGAGCACTGGGCACACTGCACGCCCTGCAGAGCACGGGCGCACTGCACGCCCTGCAGAGCACTGGGCGCACTGCACGCCCTGCAGATCACTGGGCACATTGCAGGTGAGCAGCTCCAACGCATGTCAGGGTGTTGGGTGATGGATGGACATGCTGTCTGACAGCTGTGGGCCCCTGGGCGCTTTGTGGAGGCCCCCTGTGCACTGTTCTCCCTCCCCACCCTCCCTCCTAACCTGTGCGGCCGGCAGCAGATCTCTTCTCTGCCTCCTGCACAAGCTGCAGGTTTACTACTGCCTGTCACACAGGTTAGGAGGGAGAGGAGGGGTTAACAGGGTACATGGGCCCCTGTCAGGGCCAAATACATAGGGCGTGGGGGTAACAGTGCACAAGGGCCCCCTGGCAGAGCCAAATACATAGGGGGGGTAACAGTGCACATGAGTCCCCCGTCAGGGCCAAATCCATAGTGGGCGGGGGGGGGGGTAACAGTGAACAGGGGCCCCTGTCAAGGTCAAATCCATAGGGGGCGGGGGGTAACAGTGTATGGGGGCCCCCGTCTGGGCCAAATCCATAGGGGGTGGGGGGGTAACAGTGCACAGGGGCCCCTTGTCAGAGCCAAATCCATAGGGGGGGTAACAGTGCACATGAGTCCCCCGTCAGGGCCAAATCCATAGTGGGCGGGGGGGGGGGGGGGTGGTAACAGTGCACAGGGGCCCCCTGTCAGGGCCAAATACATAGAAGGCGGGGGGCAACAGTGCACAAGGGCCCCCTGTGAGTGCCAAATACATAGGGGGGCGGGGAAGTAACATTGCACAGGGGACCCCGTCAGAGCCAAATCCATAGGGGGCAGGGGGGAGGGGTAAAAGTGCACAGGGGCCCCCTGTCAGGGCAAAATCCATAGGGGGGGGGGTAACAGTGCACAGGAGTCCCCCGTCAGGGCCAAATCCATAGTGGAGGGGGGGGTAACAGTGCACAGGGGCCCCCTGTCAGGGCCAAATCCATAGGGGGGGGGGTAACAGTGCACGAGTCCCCCGTCAGGGCCAAATCCATAGTGGGCGGGGGGGGGGGGTGGGTAACAGTGCACAGGGGCCCCCTGTCAGGGCCAAATACATAGAAGGCGGGGAAGTAACAGTGCACAGGGGCCCCATGTCAAGGCCAAATCCATAGGGGGCTACAGGCTGGGGCTCCCGGCCCTGATATATACACACAATCATATACACACATAGTGGTGGAGCTCCTGTGAGGGCCGGGGCCAGGCTGACAGCAATACAGGCTGCGTGCAGGTGTGACGTCACCGGAAGAGGCGGGGCCTCCTCATTACAGGGGCGGGGCCAAGCTGACAGCTCCCCTCAGGTGACAGCACATCCTCTATGGCGGGAATCAGACCGGACGCGCTGTGCTGACGTCACTGGACCGGACGCGCTGTGCTGACGTCACTGGACCGGACGCGCTGTGCTGACGTCACTGGACCGGACGCGCTGTGCTGACGTCACTGGACCGGGCGCGCTATGTGACGTCACTAGAAGCCATGGCCGCACAGCCCCGCCCCCCCTCCTCTCAGCCGGACACTGACATCAGCCTGTACAGTACAGCTGAGAGGACGGGGGGCGGGGCTGTGCGGCCATATCTAATATAGGAGAGGGGCCCCGGCCTGGCTGAACAATTGGCCCCGCCCCTGCTCGGGATCTCTGTCAGCACAGGGTGGGGGCGGGGCCATGGGGGACACTGATGACGTCATACCTCTATAATGTCCCGGATCCGGCGGGGCAGTCCGGATTATCAGCTGCTCGGGGTCCCGGCCGGGAGCTGACTTTTCCCGCGCTGTGAAATCAGACTCAGCGTCAACGCCCCCGTCATGATGTAACGATGTGGGTCTCAGTGCCGGCCACGCCCCTCTTTTCGGTCACGCCCCCATTGATCCGGCCAGCCAATCTCAAGGTTCCTTGAATGTAGATGCTAGACAATACAGGCTGCTTACAGGTGTGACGTCACCGGAAAAGAAAGGGAGGCCCCGCCCCTGTAATGAGGAGGCCCCGCCTCTTCCGGTGACGTCACCCCTGCACGCAGCCTGTATTGCTGTCAGCCTGGCCCCGGCCCTCACAGTAGCTCCACCACTATGTGTGTATCAGGACCTGCTCCTCACTGCTGCCCCCCCTGTATCTGCCCCTGACAGGGGCCCCCTGTGCACTGTCCCCCCATCCTGTGTGACAGGCCGTAGTAGATCTGCAGCTTGTGCAGGAGGCAGAGAGAGATCTGCTGCAGCCACACAGGAGGGAGAACAGTCAGAGGGGGAACTAGGTGTGATGGCGCCCCCTCCCCAAGGTAGGTGAGGACTGGGGGGGGGGGAGGTGCTGTCAGCTTTCCTCGGTCACTCACCCCTGCTGTCCCCCTCTTCCACCCCCGACTCCTCGGTCACTCACCCCTGCTGTCCCCCTCCTCCACCCCCGGCTCCTCGGTCACTCACCCCTGCTGTCCCCCTCCTCCACCCCCGGCTCCTCGGTCACTCACCCCTGCTGCCCCCCCCTCCTCCACCCCCGGCTCCTCGGTCACTCACCCCTGCTGTCCCCCTCCTCCACCCCCGACTCCTCGGTCCCTCACCCCTGCTGTCCCCCTCCTCCACCCCCGACTCCTCGGTCACTCACCCCTGCTGTCCCCCCTCCTCCACCCCCGACTCCTCGGTCCCTCACCCCTGCTGTCCCCCTCCTCCACCCCGACTCCTCGGTCACTCACCCCTGCTGTCCCCCTCCTCCACCCCCGGCTCCTCGGTCACTCACCCCTGCTGTCCCCCTCCTCCACCCCCGGCTCCTCGGTCACTCACCCCTGCTGTCCCCCTCCTCCACCCCCGGCTCCTCGGTCACTCACCCCTGCTGTCCCCCTCTTCCACCCCCGACTCCTCGGTCACTCACCCTGCTGTCCCCCTCCTCCACCCCCGGCTCTTCGGTCACTCACCCCTGCTGTCCCCCCTCCTCCACCCCCGACTCCTCGGTCACTCACCCCTGCTGTCCCCCGGCTCCTCGATCACTCACCCCTGCTGTCCCCCTCCTCCACCCCCGACTCCTCGGTCACTCATCCCTGCTGTCCCCCTCCTCCACCCCCGACTCCTCGGTCCCTCACCCCTGCTGTCCCCCTCCTCCACCCCGGCTCCTCGGTCACTCACCCCTGCTGCCCCCCTCCTTCAACCCCGACTCCTCGGTCACTCACCCCTGCTGTCCCCCTCCTTCAACCCCGACTCCTCGGTCACTCACCCTGCTGTCCCCCTCCTCCACCCCCGGCTCTTCGGTCACTCACCCCTGCTGCCCCCCTCCTCCACCCCCGGCTCTTCGGTCACTCACCCCTGCTGTCCCCCCTCCTCCACCCCCGACTCCTCGGTCACTCACCCCTGCTGTCCCCCGCTCCTCGATCACTCACCCCTGCTGTCCCCCTCCTCCACCCCCGCCTCCTCGGTCCCTCACCCCTGCTGCCCCCCATCCTCCTACCCTGGCCCTTTGGTCCCTCACTCCTGCTGCCCTCCCCTCCTCCACCCCCGGCTCCTCGGTCACTCACCCTGCTGTCCCCCTCCTCCACCCCCGGCTCCTCGGTCACTCACCCCTGCTGTCCCCCTCCTCCACCCCCGACTCCTCGGTCACTCACCCCTGCTGTCCCCCCTCCTCCACCCCTGACTCCTCAGTCACTCACCCCTGCTGTCCCCCTCCACCACCCCCGACTCCTCGGTCACTCACCCCTACTGTCCCCCTCCTCCACCCCCGACTCCTCGGTCACTCACCCCTGCTGTCCCCCTCCTTCAACCTTGGCTCCTCGGTCACTCACCCCTGCTATCCCCCTCCTCCACCCCCGACTCCTCGGCCACTCACCCCTGCTGCCCCCCATCCCCCTACCCTGGCCCGTTGGTCCCTCACTCTTGCTGCCCTCCTCCTTCACTCCCGGCTCCTCGGTCACTCACCCCTGCTGCCCCCTCCTTCAACCCCGGCTCCTCGGTCACTCACCCCTGCTGTCCCCCTCCTTCAACCCCGACTCCTCGGTCACTCAGCCCTGCTGTCCCCCTCCTTCAACCCCGACTCCTTGGTCACTCACCCCTGCTGTCCCCCTCCTCCACCCCCGACTCCTCGGTCACTCACCCCTGCTGTCCCCCTCCTCCACCCCCGACTCCTCGGTCACTCACCCCTGCTGTCCCCCTCCTCCACCCCCGACTCCTCGGTCACTCACCCCTGCTGTCCCCCTCCTTCAACCCAGACTCCTCGGTAACTCACCCCTGCTGCCCCCCATCCTCCTACCCTGGCCCCTTGGTCCCTCACTCCTGCTGCCCTCCCCTCCTCCACCCCCGACTCCTCGGTCACTCACCCCTGCTGTTCCCCATCCCGTCCAGGCCGTCTCTCCTCCGTCTTCCAATCACACAGTGGACATATGAGGCGCCGCCGCCAGTGACGCAGTTTCCGGGGTCTCCTGCGGTCACCCCACACCGGACCCGCTGCCGCCAATTCTCCCAGTGGCCCCCGCGGCCCCAGACTGAAGCGGAATTGACGCCATTTTTGCACACCCGAGTCAGGCGCTTCCTTTCAGGGAAGCACCGCTAAACTGTGAATATCAGCCCCTGTGATGCATGTGCGGCTGACGGGTGTAGCAAGAGGGGGGGTCACCTGCGCCCCTTGCTGAGTTGCAGCCGGGGCAAAAGGTACGGCTGCACCCCCCCTAGATGCGACCCTGAGAACAGTGCACAGGGGGCCCCATAGACCGCCCAGGGGCCCACAGCTATCAGACTACCCGACACCCTTACATGTGTAGGAGCCACTCACCTGCGAGCAATGTGCCCAGTGCTCTGCATAGCATGCAATGTAGTCAGTTCTCTGCAGAGCATTGCAGTGGTGTGCCCAGTGCTCTGCAGAGCATGCAGTGTGCCCAGTGCTCTGCATAGCATGCAGTGTGCCAGTACTCTGCATAGCATGCAATGTGCTCTGCATAGCATGCAATGTACTCCGTGCTCTGCAGAGCATGCAGTGTGCTCTGCATAGCATGCAATGTGCCCAGAGCTCTGCAGAGCTTGTGTCGCACCCAAGGGACAGGGGATACTCAGAACTAGTCCCTTTCGTCGTCTAGGTCTGCGGGGTGTCACAGTGACGTGACCTGGCTCTGTGGTCCCAGGCGCATCAATAAAAGGGGAATTGGAAAAGAAATGTGGGTTTGAGTTTGTTTAGAAAATGTAAGTGTCTCTCCCTGTGCCTTCTTCCTCCCACCACTGGGTCGCCATATACTGTGCTCACCACTGGGCCGCCATATACAGTGCTCACCACTGGGCCGCCATATACAGTGCTCACCACTGGGCCGCCATATACAGTGCTCACCACTGGGCCGCCATATACAGTGCTCACCACTGGGCCGCCATATACAGTGCTGACCACTGAGCCGCCATATACAGTGCTGACCACTGAGCCACCATATACAGTGCTAACCACTGAGCCGCCATATACAGTGCTAACCACTGAGCCGCCATACAGTGCTAACCACTGAGCCGCCATATACAGTGCTAACCACTGAGCCGCCATATACAGTGCTAACCACTGAGCCACCATATACACTGCTAACCACTGAGCCACCGTATACAGTGCTAACCACTGAGCCACCGTATACAGTGCTAACCACTGAGCCACCGTATACAGTGCTAACACTGAGCCACCATATACAGTGCTAACCACTGAGCCGCCATATACAGTGCTAACCACTGAGCCGCCATATACAGTGCTAACCACTGACCGTGGCGATCAATCAGAGCTCTTGGCGCGTGTTTACATTGCGCTTTACCAATTGGTTGCCACTCACCGGAGCGACCAATCAGCGAAGCGGCGCACGTCTTGGCGGGAGATTTGATTCCTGCACCGCTCATTGGCTGTGCGTCGCGGAATTCAAATCTCCTGCTAAGCCGCGGTCAGCGGCGACCAATCAGTGAAGCGCGTGTCTATGGCTTTGGCGGGGGATTTGAATCCTGGCGGCCATATCGGAATACCCATAACTGGGGTTTTCCAATATGGCGGACAGGGTACTTCCGCTATGGACCTCCGTGTGGTGGGAGATGACCCGCGGCTACCGTCGGGAGATCAGTACATAAGGGCTCAGGGTGGTGAATCTCCCAAGATAGTAAACTATTAGTCGCTGTAGGTTTATGAAACCGTGTTCTCACCAATCAACCTCAAGGAGTTGAAGAAGGCGAGATCCCTAGAAAGTGAAGTCTCTGTTTCTGGACTTCGCTTGTGAAGAACAGACCAATATTATTTTGATTCAACAATTCAGCAAATTAATTTTCTGAGTTCGACCAAAGGTGGAAGACATCATCAATATGTCTCACCCACAGTAACATGGATGAGGTATATCTCTCCATGTCCTGAGAGAAGACATTTCAATCCTTCTACCACCCGAGATAGAGGTTGGCAGAACTGGGTGCTCAGGTCTATCCATAGCGGTCCCAGGTTGTAGGTGGTATAGGTGACACCAAAGGTAAAGACATTTCTTGACGTATGCTTTGGGTCATTCTTCTGCTGAAACACTGTTGTCCTTTTCATTCTCCTAATACTGAGTGTATGAAGTAACTCGTCTTGTAGGACACTCGCATATAGCTCAGCACTGAGACCACCATCCATCCTGGTCAAGTATCCGATGGTTTTTCACTGTGAAACAACCCCACATCATCAGGCTTCCTCCACCGAACCTGACAGTTCCTTCAATTTCTCAGTCCATTGGCTCTAGCTCCTTTTCTCTTGTCTCTTCCAGACCCATTTGCAGCCATCAGAGCTGTCTATTGACTTTCATCTCATTGCTTCAAATCACCCGTGTTCAACCGTCTGCTGTTCACTTTTAGTACGAGGTGTGCGGAACGGAGCTGTGAGTGCAGGAGGCGAGCGGAGCTGTGCGCTTACCAGGTGTTCAGAGTGGAGATGAGCATGTAGGAGGTAAGTGGAGAGGGACCGCGCGCTTAACAGGTGTGTGGATCGGGGACCATGTGTGTAGGAGGCGAGCGGAGCAGGGCTGTGCCCTTACCAGGTGTGAGGAGTGGAACCGCACATGTAGGAGGGGAGCGGAGCAGGGCTGTGCCCTTACCAGGTGTGAGGAGTGGAACCACACATGTAGGAGGGGAGGGGAGCAGGGCTGTGCCCTTACCAGGTGTGAGGAGTGGAACTGCATGTGTAGGAGGGGAGCGGAGCAGGGCTGTGCCCTTACCAGGTGTGAGGAGTGGAACCGCACGTGTAGGAGGGGAGCAGAGCAGGGCTGTGCCCTTACCAGGTGTGAGGAGTGGAACCGTGCGTGTAGGAGGGGAGCAGAGCAGGGCTGTACCCTTACCAGGTGTGAGGAGTGGAACCGCATGTGTAGGAGGCGAGCGGAGCAGGGCTGTGCCCTTACCAGGTGTGGGGAGCGGAACCGCACGTGTAGGAGGGGAGCGGAGCAGAACTGCGCACTTACCAGGTGTGCAGAGTGGGGGCTGTATGTGTAGGAGGCGAGCGGAGCAGGGCTGTGTCCTTAACAGGTGTGGGGAGCAGAGCCGCGTGAGTAGGAGGCGTGCTGATCGGAGTGGGTGCACGTCTAGGAGACGAGCGGAGCAGGGCTGTGTGTTTACAAGGTGTAGTCATGTGCCATACATGTTCCCATCACGTCTGCAGCCAGTGATCGGAGTCTCCAGTAATTGTATTATTACACAGGATCTTTATGATGTTCCATCATCATCTTCCCACATTCAGGTCTCTACAATATCGGATCCTCTCACATCTTCTATAGAAGAGAAATCTCCTGATTGACCATCAAGGATGGATCTGGACAGGGACAAGATGGCGGAGAGGATCTTACCCCTCACCCTAGAGATCCTCTTCCTTGTTACTGGAGAGGTGAGAGATGTCACATCACATCATTCTTATCTATGGACAGAAGAACAGAGGACAGGAGAGGTGAGGACTCTGGAAATGTCTGGAGACTGGAGATTTATTAATGTGTCTCCTCTCCATAACCAGGATTACACAGTGGTGAAGAAGAGCTGGAGTGATCTGTGCTGTCAGGAGCCTGTACAGTGTGAGGGAAGAGCCCTGAGCCCAATCACGGGGCCTCCACCTCACCCCCTGATACATGAGGACATCAATGAGCAGAAGATCCTAGAACTCACCTACAAGATGATGGAGCTGCTGACTGGAGAGGTGACACTGCTGGGAATGTTGCTGCTGCTGGGACATTATACAGTAACGCTATGAAGGGATGGGGGAATGATGACCGCGCTATCATTGTATGTGTCAGGTTCCTATAAGATGTCAGGACGTCGCCGTCTATTTCTCCATGGAGGAGTGGGAGTATTTAGAAGGACACAGAGATCTGTACAAGGACATGGTCATGATGGAGGATCCCCTCACATCAGCAGGTAATAGACAGGACTAAATCCACACGGCCTATAATGATCTGTATGTAAAGAATGAATTCAGTCCTGTATGTGTCTCCTCCAGGTCTATCCAGTAAGAGGACAACACCAGAGAGATGTCCCCGTCCTCTTCTCCCACAGGACTGTAAAGAAGAAGATCCCGATGTTCCTCCGGATCATCAGGTAGATGGAGAGAAGGTGTGATGAGATCTCCCTATGATGTGTAGACGGCTGTGAAGGTCTTGTCTCAGTCTTGTTTTCTCCCCACTATTAGATGTGTTATACTTGTGTTATGCTTCTCCTTCTTGATCTTCTGCAGCTTTTGACACAGTCACCACCATCTCCTACTCTCTATGCTGCACTCCATTGACATCAAGGACACGGCTCTCTCCTGGCTCTCCTCCTATCTCTCTGATCGCTCTTTCAGTGTATCATTCTCTGGCTCCACTTCCTCCCCTCTTCCTCTCACTATTGGGGTCCCTCAGGGGTCAGTCCTTGGCCCTCTTCTCTCTCTACACAGCCCCGATCGGACAGACGATCAGCAGATTTGGCTTCCAGTACCATCTTTACGCTGATGACACACAACTATACACTTCCTCCCCTGACCTTACTCCTGCTGTAATAAAGAACACCAATGACTGTCTAACCGCAGTCTCCAATATCATGTCCGCTCTCTTTCTGAAACTCAACCTTTCCAACACTGAACTTCTTCTGCTCCCGTCCTCTACCAACCTCCCTAAACCTGACATTTCCCTCTCGGTGTGTGGCACCATGATAACGCCTAGTCAGCAGGCTCGCTGTCTGGGTGTTATGTTTGACGCTGATCTCTCCTTCACCCCATATATACAATCTCTCACCCGCTCCTGTCGCTTGCACCTGAAAAATAACTCCAGAATTCGCCCTTTCCTCATCATAGAAACAACTAAAACCCTCACCGTGGCCCTGATCCATTCCCGCCTTGACTACTGTAATTCTTTATTAGCTGGCCTCCCCCGCAGTAAGCTTTCCCCTCTCCAGTCTATCCTCAATGCAGCAGACAGAATCACCTATCTAGCAAACCGTTACTCAGATGTTTCTGCTCTGTGCCAGTCACTGCATTGGCTGCCCGTACACTATGGAATCCTATTCAAATTGCTTGTTGTCACCCAGAAAGCTATTCATGGTATGGCACCTCCCTACCTCTCTACCCTCATCTCTGTCTATCACCCCCACCCATCCCCTTCGCTCTGAAAGCGACCTCAGACTAACATCGGCATTAATCCGAACCTCCCATTCCTGACTCCAAGACTTCTCTCGAGCTGCACCAATCCTCTGGAATGCTCTACCCCAAGAAATTAGGACCATCCTCAACTTGCTGAGCTTCAGACGCTCCCTAAAAACACACCTCTTCAGGGCGGCCTATCCTTCTCCCTAACAGTAGTCATGTAGACATAAGATACTCATTGTTATAAGCCCCTGTACTTTGTGTTCCCATCCCGTCTTAGATTGTAAGCTCCTTCCAGCAGGGTCACCTTTATTTTTTGCCTTTTATTGTATTTCCTATATTGATTCTATTTTTATTGTATGTAACTACTGTTCTGTATTACCTACCATTCTGTATTGTATATTTCTTTTTCGCTCCATTGGGAGACCCAGACATTTGGTGTATAGCTTCCGCCTCCAGAGGACACACAAAGTACTATACTTAAAACAAAAAGTGTAGCCCCTCCCCTACTGCCTATACACCCCCTCTAGGAGAAATCCCATCAGTTCTTAGCTTTGTGTTGAAGGAGGCACACTCTGCACTCATCCACTCTCACTTTAGTCTTACTCTCCCGGAGAGTGTCGGATGGCAGAAAAGTGGATCCTTATGGATCCCCAGCATGTCTCCTTCCTCACCCTCGGGCAGGGGCGGTTGAGGTACCTTTGAGGTACAACGGGCTGGAGCCCTCATGCTGCTTTCCTTCTCCATCCCTTAGGGGCTCTGGAGAAGTGGGATCGTCATAGGCTCCAATGTCATCTGGAGCTCAGACTCCATCCACAGCCCCTGTGGGATCTGCTGGCCGGAGTTGTGGACCCCCAGGGATCGGCCCCTGCACCTACACAAGGTACTCTGTGGGTTTGAGCTGCGGCTGCAGCCCGGTCTCTTTACACCTGGGGGTGGTCACTGGGCATTTCTGAGGCTCTGATTACCTCAGTTCATCCCCTGCGGCACTGCGCTCTACCCGGTGCTCTCCCGCTCCTGAGAGCCAGCCGACCGCATAAATTTAGGCCCCGGCTTGGCCGCGGCCTAGTTTTTACAGCCCTGAGCCCGGGCTTTACAGGAGGCGGGCTTAGAGCTCCGGGCACTCCCATCTCTCGGGAGGGCTCTCCTTCCCCCTAGCTGGTGAAGAGACTGCCCTCCGGATTCCTGCGCTCCGATGGCTACGCCCCCTTGCTTGGCTTTGGCGGCCATCTTATGCTTTGCCTGAGGCTTCTCAGACCTGAGCTCCTAGACCTGCTACTTCTAGGAGGGAGCGCTGCATCCGGAGGGCACACAATCTCTCTCATACAGGCTGGTAAGTCACCCCAGGCTCTGGAGGTGCCTTTTTCCCTCTATTCACCCCCTCTAGTGTATTTCCTCTTGGAGGATTCCTACTAGAGGCGGCATGTCTTCCACCAGGAGCAAAGCCCCTAAGTGCAGACATTTTATTCTTCTTGCACTGCTTGCAAGATCTTGCTGCCTGCTGGTTCTGTCTTCCCTCACTGCTCTGCCTGCACTTCTCATGAGGCTTCGGCTGAGGTTGAACATGGGGCTTCCCCCTGCTCTGCTACTACAGAGCCTTCCCCTAGCCCGGGGGACCCGGCAGTGCCACCTCCTTGGACTGAAGCGTTCACTAAGTCCTTTTTGGACACCTTTGCCCAGTCCATGACGGCTCTAACTAGAGTCCTGCAGGAGTCCTTACAGGCCAGTCACCGGGAAAGTGCCACCGGTTCCTCTGCCCCACGCCGCGGGCGTTAGTGAGTCGTCCCCTTCTAGGGGTATGGACTCTGGAGACAATACGGGGGTCTCTGATCTAGCTCCCTCTCCTCGACCCCCCAAGCGGCCACGTAGATAGCCCTTTCCTGCCTCCTCTCATCAAACGGGGTCTCACGCTGAGGGATCTCAGATTGATGGGGAAGAGGATAGGCAGACTGCTGTGAGACCTTCGGACGAGACCTCAGAGGACGATCCTTTAGTGGATGATTTAGTGTCCTCCATTAATACTGTTCTGGATCTGGCTGCTCCCCCTCCCACGGTGGAGACTTCACTCTCGGAGGAACTCTATCAGTTCCTTCCTCCTTCCAGGCCTCGGGGTTCATTCTTTGATCATTCCAACTTCCGATCAACTGTTCAGACGCCTAGGGCTTGCCCTGATGAGCGTTTCACCAGAAAACAGAAGGATACTCGGTATCCGTTTCCTCCTGATGTGATAAAAGGTTGGTCGGTCTCCCCTCGGGTGGACCCTCCAGTCTCTAGACTGTCGGCCAATACTGTTATGTGAAGACAAAGAAAAGATAGGGGGCGCAATGGTGCGATATCCACATGTAATTTACAGGGGTAACTATATGCCGGAATTACTAACCTATGTTAGTTGCGCTACCCATGCACAACTATGGTGATAGCCTGATGGTTTAACGGTCCTCTCCTGGCCCGGGTATTTGTGTGCGGCGGCAATGAGCTGCGGCTCCGGACACTCACAGCGTCCTCGCTCACCTCGTGTGGTTTTCCGGACTCCGCCCCCTCGCGTCCACGTGACCGAACGCAATGACGCGGAAGGTCCTCAAATCCTCTATGTATAGACGTTGCCTCGGATACCAAAGGTCCTTTAGCTACAGCGAGCAGCGCCTGCCGTGTCCTCCAGGGAGATATAGGATATAAAACAGTTAACACGGTCTAGTGGGCGCTCTAAAGTAGATCCAGGATCCTGTTCAACATGAAGTCCTTTATTCTAGAAACCTCCTTCCCCACAACATGTTTCGACGGTATAGTGCCGTCTTTCTCAAGTGGAATCCACTTGAGAAAGACGGCACTATACCGTCGAAACATGTTGTGGGGAAGGAGGTTTCTAGAATAAAGGACTTCATGTTGAACAGGATCCTGGATCTACTTTAGAGCGCCCACTAGACCGTGTTAACTGTTTTATATGGCCAATACTGTTATGTCAGTTGCAGATGGCTCCTCTTTGAAGGATCCCACAGATCGTCAGATTGAACTTCTGCAGAAATCAATCTACGAAGCTACAGGAGCCTCGTTTGCTCCGGCTTTTGCAGCAGTATGGGCCCTGCAGGCAATTTCTGCCTGTCCGACTGAGCTAAATGTCGTAGCACAGGATATTCCTGAGGTGACTACTCTCACGTCTCAGGCCACCGCGTTCACTGACTACGCTAGGTCGGCGAACATGGAATCCTCCAGCCGTACCGCGGTGGCTTCGGCTAACTCGCTCGCAGCCCGCAGAATGTTGTGGCTGCGAGATTGGAAAGCTGATGCCACTTCCAAGAAATTCCTCCAGGGACTCCCGTTCGCGGGGAACAGGCTTTTTGGAGAGCAATTGGACGATATCATAAAGGAGTCCACGGGTGGAAAGTCCACCTCTTTGCCCCAATCAAAGACGCAGAAGTCTGGCCAGCGTCAGATGCACGCCAAATTTCGGTCCTTTCGTCCCTCTTCAAAGCCCGCCTCCTCCTCCTCATCTCGTTCGGACAAGGATCAGAAGTCAGGAATTAACAGAAGGACAGCGCCCAAGCTGGAAATCATGTCAACAAGTATTTATTCCATCCACCACAGCACAACGTTTCGGTGACAACCTTTTTCAAGTGCATACAACCCACAGATACAAACTGTTATTTATAATACAAAACTCCACCCCCATTAACGTTGCTCCAATCAATGAGCAACACATAGTAAACAAAGTTAAAATCTACCTATCCACTAGACAGAGATCTACTAAACAAACCTACCCATGATGTACACATATGTCCCAATCAAACCGCTTATTGTGTGTACACATCGCAATTGTATATATTAAAATACAGGCAGGGAACACATAACCGGGTAATCACGTGATGCGGCCAATCAGAGCAAAGCAATGTTCATTGTCATGGAGACCGCTGAAGTCGGCGCCTCTGCTCCAATCCACGGAGCTCACTTCCGGTATCGGAATACGCATGCGTCGGCGTCCTCTTGTGATTGGAAGATCGCCTTGTCACTCAAAGAGATAACCCGGTGACGTATTTCCGGATATCCGTGTCCATGGGAACATAGTAGCTCCTTCATCTCCCGGTATATACAACGCTATACGGACAATCTGGACCGGCGATTCATTTAAAATAACAGTCCCAAGGTTAAATATAATGGCACATCCATAGGAGACCTTATAGGGTCTTTTGGTTTCGATGTAAAAAAGGCACAATAGGAACAAACAGTCTACACTAAAACAGTGAATGCTATATAAACCCTATACACTGTACTACTAACAAGAACAGCGTATGGTTAACACAGATACAAAATTAATTGCAATACACCCACATTAGTGCTATTGTTCAACTGGTTACCTAAAGGAAAATACAGTATGCAAAGAACCCCATCATCCACATATAAGATCGACACTTGCAGATCCAATAATGCTCAGTATCAAGCTCTGATTCAAAAAGGAGGGGTCAAGCATATATATAATATAATAAACAGCCCAAGTAACCCACATCGAAATACATTACCAAAGCCCCTTATATAAATGTGTCAATCTATTGGTCCACTCAATTGCCACGTAAAATGATCCAAGGATGAAAGGGATACTTCACAATGTATGTTATGTGATTACCCGGTTATGTGTTCCCTGCCTGTATTTTAATATATACAATTGCGATGTGTACACACAATAAGCGGTTTGATTGGGACATATGTGTACATCATGGGTAGGTTTGTTTAGTAGATCTCTGTCTAGTGGATAGGTAGATTTTAACTTTGTTTACTATGTGTTGCTCATTGATTGGAGCAACGTTAATGGGGGTGGAGTTTTGTATTATAAATAACAGTTTGTATCTGTGGGTTGTATGCACTTGAAAAAGGTTGTCACCGAAACGTTGTGCTGTGGTGGATGGAATAAATACTTGTTGACATGATTTCCAGCTTGGGCGCTGTCCTTCTGTTAATTCCTGGACTGTGATGTGGCTGGGTGGATCTCCCTAGCTTTGGCCGTGCGTCCTGTAAGAAGGTTCTCATAGAGTTCCGTTTCCGGGTGGTGCTGTGGACATTTCCTATTTTTGACAAGGATCAGAAGTCAAACAGAACATGGAGGAACAAGCCCCAACAGAAGAAGCCCGCCGGGCCTCGGCCGCCAAGGCTGCCTCTTCATGACTCGCCACCTCCCCAGCAGCATCCTCGGTCGGTGGCAGGCTCTCCCACTTTGGAGACCTCTGGCGCAGTCTCGTCCAAGACCGATGGGTGGTAGACGTCATCTCCCACGGCTACAGGATAGAGCTAGCCTCGTGTCCTCCGACTCGTTTCTGTCTCTCTTCGCCCCCGCCGGCAAGGGCCCCTGCCTTTCGTCAGGTGCTGGACGTCTTGAGACGGGACGGGGTCGTGATCCAGGTTCCCTCCGGGGAACGCTTCCAGGGGTTCTATTCGAACCTCTTCACGGCCCCAAGAAGGACTGGTCGGTGTGGCCGGTTTTAGATCTCAAACTTCTCAACCGGCACGTGGGAGTCAGGTCTTTCCGAATGGAGTCTCTGAGGTCGGTGATTGCGTCGCTATCTCAGGGGGACTTCCTAGCCTCGGTGGATGTCAAGGATACCTATCTACTTGTTCCCATCGCTCCTGCACATCAACGCTGGCTGAGATTCGCAGTAGGAGAGGAGCACTTTCAGTTTGTGGCTCTGCCCTTCGGCCTTGCCTCGGCACCGAGGGTCTTCACCAAGGTGATGGCAGCTATGGTGGCTGTTCTGCATTCCCAGGGCCACGCTGTAACTCCATACTTGGACGATCTGTTGGTCAGAGCCCCCTCTGCGGAGCTGTGTCAACTGAGTCTCTCAGTAACTTTAGACACTCTGCAGCACTTCGGGTGGTTGATCAACGTACCAAAGTCTGTTCTCCTTCCTGCTCAGACGATCACTTATCTGGGTATGGAGTTTCACACTGTTCCGGCTCTGATCTTTCTGCCTTTTGACAAGCAAGTGTCGATTCAGGAGGAAGTCCAGTTTCTCATGCAGTCAGACTCGGTAACCATCAGGCGTCTGATGCACGTTCTGGGGAAGATGGTGGCGACCATAGAAGCAGTACCATTTGCGCAATTCCACCTGCGTCCACTGCAATTGCAGATCCTACGCGGATGGGACAAGAATCCTTCTTCTCTCAACCAGCACATTCCTCTGTCGCTGTCAACAAAGAAATCTCTACATTGGTGGCTGCTTCCCACGTCTCTGTCAAGAGGCAGATACTTTCTGCCCCCCTCTTGGTTAGTAGTGACCACAGACGCCAGCCTCTTGGGCTGGGGCGCCGTGTTTCTTCACCACAGGGCTCAGGGCACCTGGGCGGAGCAGGAATCCACCCTTCAGATAAATGTTATGGAGATTCGGGCCATTTACTTGGCTCTCCTGGCCTTTCAGAGACACCTGGCGGGGAATCAGATTCGGATACAATCCGACAACGCAACCGCGGTCGCTTACATAAACCACCAGGGAGGCACTCGCAGCCCTCAAGCCTTCGCGGAGGTCCAGCGTATCCTACAATGGGTCGAGGACAACGACTCGTCCATCTCGGCAGTTCACATTCCCGGGGTGGACAATTGGGAGGCCGACTACCTAAGTCGACAAGGTATGGACGCGGGCGAATGGGCACTCCACCCAGACGTGTTTCTGCACATCTGCGACAGATGGGTAACCCCGGACGTGGACCTGATGGCCTCTCGGTTGAACCACAAGGTTCCGGTCTTCATGTCTCGCTCTCGAGACCACAAGGCTGTGGGAACACACGCTCTGGTCCAGGATTGGTCCCAGTTCCGCCTTCCATATATATTCCCTTCTTTGCCTCTGTTACCCAAGGTTCTACGGAAACTCAGAACAGAATGTCGACAAGTCCTGATCATCACCCCAGACTGGCCCAGGAGGGCCTGGTATCCGGACCTATTACAGCTCTCGGCGGGGGATCCGTGGAAGCTCCCGATCCGGCCAGACCTCTTGTCACAAGGTCCGTTCTTCCACCACAATTCTGTGGCCCTCAGCCTGACTTTGTGGCACTTGAAGACTCGTTGCTGACATCTTGTGGCTTTTCTTCTGAAGTCGCCGCAACCATGAGAACGAGCCAGAAAATCTGCATCGGCAAAGATTTACAGAAGAGTCTGGAAGATTTTCTTTTCCTGGTGCCGTCTCAACGGAAAGTCTCCTTGGCCTTTCTCTCTTCCAACCCTTCTTGACTTCCTTCAATCAGGCTTAGATAAGGGTTTGGCTCTCAGCTCCCTCAAAGGGCAGATCTCCGCACTCTCTGTGCTATTCAACAAACGTCTGGCTAACCTTCCTCAGGTGGAGACGTTTGTGCAAGGGGCAACTCACATCGTTCCCCCTTACAGGCGTCCTTTGGACCCCTGGGATCTTAATCTGGTCCTTGCAGCAATACAGAAGCCGCCTTTCGAACCTCTAAGGGAGGTGTCCCTCTCCAGACTCTCTCAGAAAGTTGCCTTTCTTGTGGCCATTTCTTGTGGCGGAGAGTTTCAGAGCTGGCAGCCTTGTCTTGCAAGTCTCCATTCCTAGTGATTCACCAGGATAAAGTGGTGCTCCGGCCTGTGGCAGAGTTTTTACCAAAGGTGCTTTCTCCGTTTCACCTGAACCAAGACCATTGTCCTGCCGTCCTTTTGTCCTAATCCTGTTCACCAGTATGAGAAGTCTCTGCATACTTTGGACCTGGTCAGGGCTGTCAGGATTTATGTCTCCCGCACGGCTTCCTTTCGCCGCTCAGACGCCTTGTTCGTTCTTACGACAGGCTGGAAAAAAGGAGAGCCGGCCTCCAGGTCATCCTTGGCCCGGTGGATCAAGGCTCCTATTCAGGAGGCCTACTTTGCCTCTGGTACGCCTTTACCTGCAGGGATTAAGGCGCATTCCACAAGAGCTGTCGGTGCCTCGTGGGCCTTACGTCACCAGGCCACTGCACTACAGGTGTGTCAGGCGGCCACTTGGTCCAGCGTACACACCTTCACGAAACATTATCAGATTCATGCGTATGCTTCTGCAGACGCTAAAGTGGTCAGACGGATCCTTCAGGCGGCGGTCGCTCACCTTTGATTGTTACTGCCATGCTTGGGTCTTCTCCCACCCAGGGATAGCTTTTGGACATCCCAATGTCTGGGTCTCCCAATGGAGCGAAAAAGAGAATTTTGTTTACTTACCATAAATTCTTTTTCTTCTAGCTCCTAATTGGGAGACCCAGCACCCACCCTGTTGCCTTTTGGGCTTTGTTTTTCTATTTAAGTGGCTGGTTTTATTCATGTCGCTTTTATGGCCCTGTTGGCCGATACTTCATAGCCGGACCATTCGGTCTTGGTGTGGGTTTATCCTCCTTCCTAGAGGGGTTGTATATGCATTAGGGGAGGGGCTACACTTTTTGTTTTAAGTGTAGTACTTTGTGTGTCCTCCGGAGGCGGAAGCTATACACCAAATGTCTGGGTCTCCCAATTAGGAGCTAGAAGAAAAAGAATTTACGGTAAGTAAACAAAATTCTCTTTTTTTCTTATACGTACCATAGTACTGTAAAGCGCTGCGGAATATGTTGGCGCTATACAAATAAAGTTTTATTATTGTTATTATTAATGAGATGGGTGGAGATGGCAGATTACAGCTGATGGGACTACTCCATCTGTCTGTGACTGGTATAATACTTGTTTCAGGGTGAAGATCTGCCCCATATTAACCCTACAGAGACCTATGTGAGGGGTGATGAGCGGAGCACAGAGGAGATCCCTACAGATCACCGCCCAGGTGAGTAGTGCCCTCTTAATCTCCGCTTGGTACAATGATGTGTTGGATTTTGTATCTTCTATGTAACCCGTTCCCTGTTCTGTGCTGCGACCTCACAAGCTGCACTGCTCTTCTCAGCAGTCTATTAAGCAGTTGGTGGGGTCTCAGGCCCTAGACCTCCACCGACCTGCAGACAATTAACCCCTTCATCACCTTAGACATACCCATACATATTAGGTGGTACTTACCGACCTTGAATTTATAGGTACGTCATGGCTAAAATTTGGCGCCATGGCCGCGGTATCGGTGATTGGGGTCTGGTGCCTGCTGATCTTAATAGCATACCGGAGCTTGATCCTGGGGGGATTGTTTCCACACTGGAGCTACCATCGCAGTAATTGGCTCTTCAATTCTGAACTGCCAATCACAGTGATTGTAAAGTTCCGGGTAATGAAATTGCCTGAAATATTATGATCCCGCTATGATAGGTTCTACAACAGCACCAATCATAGGCTCAGGAAAGGCGGTGTCACCCCCTCCAGCCCTAATTGGAGCAGTCGTGCTGTGACGTGTGATCTTACCAATCACTGCAGAGGGGCGGGTTCAGCCTGCGGTTACCGCTCTCCTCAGCCTCATCCCGTCCATGGAGAGCAGCCTCACAGCCAGGGACGGGCCCCGCGCTGTCCATGACTGTTCAACCCCCTAAAGGCCGCTATCAATCACTGCACCTATGGCATTGGGAGAGGGATCGCACTCCCTGTGATCCTGCCCTGTGATGTAATCGCGAGGGCCCAATCGTGACCATGATGAACTGGCATCGCCATGATGACATCTGCGTCATCTGACTACAACAAGCCTCCGGAATCATGGCGGCAGTATGATCTCTGAATCTTGTGAAAGTGCAGCTCTGACAGCTCCGCTGTACTGTAATGATCGAGCATTGCCATACAGCGCTGCTGTGATTACAGATGGAAAAGGGGATGTCCCATAAAGGGACTAAGTTAAAAAAAAAAGAAAAAACCATTTTTTTAAACTGCAGAAAAAAAGAACAAAAAAATTCCAATAAAAAGTTATATTTATGTAAAAAAAAGACACATATTTGATATTGCTGCGTCCATAACGCCCTGCTCTATACCACTGTCATACTAGTTAGCCTCTTCATTGAACACCGTAACATAAATAATGTATTTTCATCATAGCGCTGACAAAAATAGTGGAATAAAATGCGATCAAAGGGTCATACAGTTGTGGCCAAAAGTATTGACACCCCTGCAATTCTGTCAGATAATCCTCAGTTTCTTCCTGAAAATGATTGCAATCACAAATTCTTTGCTATTATTATCTTCATTTAATTTATCTTCAATGAAAAAACACAAAAGAGAATGAAGCAAAAAGCAAAACATTGATCATTTCACACAAAACTCCAAAAATGAGCCAGACAAAAGTATTGGCACCCTCAGCCTAATACTTGGTTGCACAACCTTTAGCCAAAATAACTGCGATCAGCCGCTTTCGGTAACCATCAATGAGTTTCTTACAATGCTCTGCTGGAATTTTACACCATTCTTCTTTGGCAAACTGCTCCAGGTCCCTGATATGTGAAGGGCGCCTTCTCCAAACTGCCATATTTAGATCTCTCCACAGGTGATCTATGGGATTCAGGTCTGGACTCATTGCTGCCACCTTACAAGTCTCCAGTGCTTTCTCTCACACCATTTTCTAGTGCTTTTTGAAGTGTGTTTTGGGTCATTGTCCTGCTGGAAGACCCATGACCTCTGAGGGAGACCCAGCTTTCTCACACTGGGCCCTACATTATGCTGCACAATGTGTTGGTAGTCTTCAGACTTAATAATGCCATGCACACGGTCAAGCGGTCCAGGCCAGAGGCAGCAAAGCAACCCCAAAACATCAGGGAGCCTCCGCCATGTCTGACTGTAGGGACCGTGTTCTTTTCTTTGATTGCCTCTTTTTTTCTCCTGTAAACTCTATGTTGATGCCTTTGCCCATAAAGCTCTACTTTTGTCTCATCTGACCAGAGAACATTCTTCCAAAACGTTGTAGACTTTCTCAGGTAAGTTTTGGCAAACTCCAGCCTGGCTTTTTTATGTCTCGGGGTAAAAAGTGGGGTCTTCCTGGGTCTCCTACCATTCAGTCCCTTTTCATTCAGACGCCGGCGGATAGTACGGGTTGACACTGTTGTACCCTCGGACTGCAGGGCAGCTTGAACTTGTTTGGATGTTAGTCGAGGTTCTTTATCCACCATCCGCACAATCTTGCGTTGAAATCTCTCGTCAATTTTTCTTTTCCGTCCACATCTAGGGAGGTTAGCCACAGTGCCATGGGCTTTACACTTCTTGATGACACTGCGCACGGTAGACACAGGAACATTCAGGTCTTTGGAGATGGACTTGTAGCCTTGAGATTGCTCATGCTTCCTCACAATTTGGTTTCTCAAGTCCTCAGACAGTTCTTTGGTCTCCTTTCTTTTCTCCATGCTCAATGTGGTACACACAAGGACACAGGACAGAGGTTGAGTCAACTTTAATCCATGTCAACTGGCTGCAAGTGTGATTTAGTTATTGCCAACACCTGTTAGGTGCCACAGGTAAATTACAGGTGCTGTTAATTACACTAATTAGAGAAGCATCACATGATTTTTCTAACAGTGCCAATACTTTTGTCCACCCCCTTTTTTATGTTTGGTGTGGAATTAGATCCAATTTGGCTTTAGGACACGAAAAGATCTATAGCCTTCAATAAACCCTTTATTTTGTAAAAAAAAAAAAAAAAAAAAAGCATTTTTAGTGTGATAGTAGCCAAATCTATAAAAAACTATAAATTGGGTATTTTTATGATCGTACTTACCTGACAAATAAAACCGCCTAATCACTTATACCACAAGATGAATGGTGCAAATATAGTTATAAAGTGAATGCTTTAAATGCTGCTGATTAGTTTATTCTGCCTCCCAAGATCACAGGTCGGTGCGGCTCACGTTTAGCCTATCCTCTAGGCTGAGCGCTTATGCCGGAGATTACTTGTAAATCTCAAAAACATGATTCAGACAAAATTCTTAATGAAAACTTCATTGTTATGAGGCAGAAAGGAGTTACTTTGAACTCCCATCTTACCCTGATATCCGGCAGTGTCCATCTTTTTACACATGTTTTAGGCGCTCACCGAAGTGCGGTCAACCACAGTTTTGTGTATCTCCAAAAAGAAGGACTCTGCTGAACAGAGGCCAAACAGAGTCCAGAGTAACTCTGCTGCCTCATTAGTGAATGGATTGGTTGGGGGTTCACCTGAATCACATATTCTGGAGATGTAGCTGGAAACCTGAATGTAAATGCTGAGCATAGAGCACAGGATAAATGTGAACTGATCCAAAATGTTCTGTACTAACGGACCACCAATAGCCAACTCAACCCAGAAAAAAAGAAGTCACCACCAAGGTCCGTCATGTGATAACAGAAATATAGGGGGCTTCCACATTACTGGTAGCACAAAGGCTCTGGAAAAGCGCTATGGCCCCTCGCCCCCCCAAAAAGTAAACCAGCAAAACCTGTGCTCCGAAATCCAAATGCCCCCCTCTGTTCTGGGCCCTACACTGTGTTTAAGCCACAGGTAACATCCACATGTTTGGAATTGTTGAAAAGGAAGCCCGCTTAATGTACGGGGTGTGTGTCTCCTGAAACACAAGCTGGGCACAATGTACGAGTACTACAATGTACTGGGCACTACAAGGGCTTATTTGCACTTTTTATATCTGCAACATTCACTGCTTTTGACTCTATTGGTGTTTTCCGGAGACAAAATCATCACTACACCCAGAGATATTATTTCCAAAGGGGTGTATTCCAAAAATGTGGTTAATTGAGGGGGTTTCTGCTGTTCTGGCAGTCAGTGGCTCCGATAATGGAGTCTGTAAGTAATTTTATGAAAATCTGTGCTCCAAAGATGAAACGGCGCTCCTTCCCTCCCGAGCCCTGGTGTGTTGCCAAACACTACTGTACAGTCACAAGTGGGGTATTACCACATTCAGAAGAAATTGTGTAACACATTATGGGGTCCTGTGTTGTGATTCCCCTTGGGAAAATTGGAAATCTGGGGCTATAGAAACATTTTAGTGGTAAAAATATAATTATCTTTTTCGTCAACCGCCAAATATAACCCCGGGCAAAAATGATGGAATCCCCGGGCTCGGAGGACGTTCATTCAGTTGTTTAATGTTGTAGAAAAAATGGAGATCACAGACATGGCACAAAACTAAAGTCATTTCACATGGCAACTTCATGGCTTTAAGAAACACTAAAAGAAATCAAGATAAAAATGTACCAGCCAGTACCAAAAAATGTACCAGCCGGTTACTTTTGTAGACCAAGAAGGGAGAAAAATTATGGTATCACTCAATTCTGAGGAAACAATTATGGCAACACCCTGTACATTTTCATTCCCAAAACTAACACCTGCATCAAATAAGATCTGCTCGTTACTCTGCATCTAAAAAGGAGGGATCACACCTTGGAGAGCTGCTGCACCAAGTGGACTGACATGAATCATGGCTCCAACACCAGAGATGTCAATTGAAACAAAGGAGAGGATTATCAAACTCTTAAAAAGGGGTAAATTAGTACGAAATATTGCAAAAGATGTTGGTTGTTCACAGTCAGCTGTGTCTAAAATCTGGACCAAGTACAAACAACATGGGAAGGTTGTTAAAGGGAAACATACTTGTAGACCAATGAAGACATCAAAGCATCAAGACCGGAAACTTAAAGCAATATGTCCCCAAAACAGTAAATGCACAACAAAACAAATGAGGAACGAATGGGAGGAAACTGGAGTCAATGTCTGTGACCAAACTGTAAGAATCCGCCTAAAGGAAATGGGATTTACATACAGAAAAGCTAAATATAAACCATCATTAACACCTAAACAGAAAAAAACAAGGTTACACTGGGCTAAGGAAAAGCAATCGTGGACTGTGGATGACTGGATGAAAGTCCTATTCAGTTATGAATCGTGAATCTGCATTGGGCAAGGTGATGATGCTGAAACTTTTGTTTGGTGTCATTCCAATGAGATTTATAAAGATGACTGCCTGAAGAGAATATGCACATTTGCACAGTCATTGATGATATGGGGCTGAATGTCAGGTAAAGGCACTAGTGAGATGGCTGTAATTACATCTTCAATAAATGCCCAAGTTTACATTGATATTTTGGACACTTTTCTTATCCCATCAATTGAAAGGATGTTTGGGGATGATTAAATCATTTATCAAGATGATAATGCATCTTGCCATAGAGCAAAAACTGAAAACATTCATTGAAAGAAGACGTATAAGGTTGTTGATATGGCCTGCAAATAGTCCGGATCTCAATCCAACTGAAAATCTTTGGTGGAAGTTGAAGAAAATGGCCCATGACAAGGCTCCAACCTGCAAAGCTGATCTGGCAACAGCAATCAGAGAAAGTTGGAGCCAGATTGATGATGAGTACTGTTTGTCCCTCATTAAGTCCATGCCTCAGAAACTGCAAGCTGTTATTAAAGCCAGAGGTGGTGCAACAAAACACTAGTGATGTATTGGAGTGCTCTTTTGTTTGTTTCTTTTTCATGATTCCATAATTTTTACCTCAGAATTGAGTGATTCCATAATTTTTTCCCCTGCTTGGTCTACAAAAGTAACAGTTACTGGCTTGCATATTTTTTTTTTTATGATTTATTTTAGTGTTTCTTAAAGTCATGAAGTTGCCATTTGAAATGACTTTAGTTTTGTGCCATGTCTGTGATCTGCTTTTTTCTACAACATTAAACAACTGAATGAACATCCTCCGAGCCCGGGGATTCCATCATTTTTGCCAGGAGTTGTAATATAACATTGTGTGACGCACCTCTGGTGTCAATATGCTCCCTGCACCACTAGATTAATTAAGGGACACTTGTGAAGGATCTCTATTGTTCTGGCTCCTCAGGGGCTCGGAAAATGTGACATGGCACCCCAAACCATTCCAACTAAATCTACACTCCAATATGGTGCTCTGTTGTGAATTCATTAAGGAGGAGTTCTGGTTGTGAGCTCCCTCCAGTGGCTGTTGTTGGTAATGCTGCTGGCTGTGTGTTGGAGAGTTCCACAGCTGATCGTGATGATTGGCAGTCAGGTTCAGATTGGAGTATATAGTGGTTTGAAGCTGATCAGTCCTTGCCAGTTGTAAATGTTCCTAGAGGTGTCCACACCTTTTCCTGGTTTCTCCTGGTCTGCTGAAATCCTTGCAAGCTAAGTGAATGGTTTTTGTTACTTTGTGGCGCACATGTTGTGTGGTTGTGGATCTGTTTTCAGTTTGTTTTGTTCTGAGTTGTGGGTTTGAAATGTAGTCTACATATTTGTTTACCTGCTCTCAGTTAGGAAGCTTTCTTCCTGGACAGTAATTGCTATTCACTGTTATCTGCTATTTCCAGTACTGTTGGTATTGGTACTTGTTTATTCTTGTTTGATTCACAGAAGTTCTGCAGATATAGAGGGCGGCAAGTCTTAGTGGACTCAGGGTAATTTTTGATACTATCTGCTGTTGGAGATTTTTTTATAGTGTTTTAATACTGACCGCAATAGTATTCTCTCCTATCTTTACCATCTAGCTAGTGTGGCCTTTTTTGCTGTCCTCTATATTTAGCCTGTGTGTCTTTTCCTCTCCTGTATCCCATTTAATATCTGTTGGGGGGCTTGCTGCTCTTTTGGGGTACTGCTCTGAGGCAAGTTAGCTTTTCCTATTTTCATCTCTAGGGGTAGCTAGTTCTCTGGCCGTGTTGAGGTGTCTAGGGCATGGTTAGTTACATCCCACGGCTACTTCTAGTTGCGATATTGAGTCAGGTGTTGCGGTCAGTATAGTTACCATCGACTTATGTGGAATCTTCATGTCACTCCTAAGTCATCGGATCATAACAGCTCTCCTTCCCTTCTGAGCTTTGCACTGTGCCTCAAAAGTGGTTTTAGGCCACATACGGGGTATCGGCAAACGCAGGAGAAGCTGTGACCTCAATTGCAGGTAATGATTTGTGTTAAAGTAAACAATGCCCGACCCATTCAGCTTCCCCTCTGATGTTACTGTGACAGTTGTGTATTTTTCATGGATCTTGGCTCACGGCTGCACTTTGTCCATGAATTCAGCTTTTTGTTCAGAATAGTCACTATTATTTCAGACACGAAAAACTTTTTTCCCTAAATAATTTGATGAAATTGCTCTTTTTCCAATGTTTTATAATTCCCCTTATATCTTCTATTGGCGGCCCAACGCCTTGTATTGTTCATGCTTGGAAGGTGGAAGAAAAGCTGAACTTTATGATCCTGAAAAACTCAGCAGAAAAAAATGCAGAAAATCTGGGTTTTACCTTCAGATTTTTACTGGAGCGTGATTAGGTTTTGGCTGCAGAAAAAAGGCAGCAAAAAAGCAACGTGAACTCAGCCTTATGGTAGTTTGTAGTTGCTTAGGATCGTTGTCGTTCTGAAAGGTGAAATTCCTCTTCTTCAGGTTTTAGCAGAGGCCTGAAGGCTTTGATACAACAATGACTGATGTTTGAAAATGTTAACAATTCCTTCTCTTATCATTAATGCCCCAGTATCAGCTCCCAAAAAAAGTCACAAATCACAATGCTGCCTCCACCATACCTCACTATAGGGAGGGGGATCTTAGTGATTCACAATGCTGCCCCCACCTTGCCTCACAGTGGGGAGGGGGATCTTAGTGATTCACAATGCTGCCCCCACCATACCTCACTGTGGGGAGGGGGATCTTAGTGATTCACAATGCTGCCCCCACCATACCTTACAGTAAGGATGGAGATCTTAGTGATGCACAATGCTGCCCCCACCATACCTCACAGTGGGGATGGAGATCTTAGTGATGCACAATGCTGCCCCCACCATGCCTCACTGTGGGGAGGTGGATCTTTAGTGATGCCCACTGTTGTCTTATGGTATTATAGACAAATATTTCCAGCTCTGCACTACTCTGCTCTGTTCTATATACGGATTACATCCGGATGCTGCTAGAGCTGGTAACAGCTGATCAGATGTGCTGAGTGTCAGACCCCACTGATCTCATATTGCTGACCTATACTAAGGCTGGGTCATCTACATCCTATTAGTGGATAACACTTTTGAGGCTGCTTTCATACGCTTTGGCCGTGATGTGTTTTTGCTACAATTGCGGTTATTGCACATAATGTTGGTAATTTTGCAGCCAGTGGTGAGGTTTTGTTGCGGTATAGAAACGCCGCCCTGTTGTAACACAAGTGCAGCCTCAGGTCTTGCTGCACAGGCAGATAATGGCCTCTAACGAGCACTGAGTGATGATGGAGGAAGATGATTGTTCTTTCATTATCAGGGATGGATTGTTCCCTTTTCTCATGTCTTTTTTAATATAGTCGGCAGCACATCTATTTACACAGAGGGATGTGCTGCCAACAACAGTCATTTTTACACTTGTATAAACTATAAGATCCATGGCAAATTCTCTATTTGATGCTTAAATTGGTGCGGTGAGACACGGGGAGGTGCCAGATAGTGCAGGGGAGCCACCTGGGACATGTAGTTCCACTGGCAGCAGATGGTGATGTCCCGGTATATGAAGCTTCCTTCATGTCCACAACAGTTGTCTATAGTGGGAGGTTGCATTTATGGAGATGGTATAATACCACTGGCAGCTCCTATAGAGGAGATGTCTGGGTGCAGGTGGAGGAGCCCGTGGTGTTACTGTAATTGGACCAGACACAAGTGTGAACCTGCTAAAAACACATCCAAAAAACGCACCCATAGGGTTCAATGCAAAATGCATTACAAACACAATGCAAAACGCAGCCCAAGACGTAGGCTTGAAACCTCCTACTTAGTTTGTTTGGGACAAGACGTAGGCTGCAACATTTTGGGCTGCACTTGCAAAAATGCATGCGTTTTGCTCTTTTGCATTGTCTTTGCAATGCATTTTGCATTGAACCCTATGGGTGCGTTTTTGGATGTGTTTTTAGCGGTAAGAACACATAGAAACGCAGCCCAGCCTTAGTTGTGAACTGGGCCTTAGTATTCTGTCTATGAGAGGAGGTTTTGTCTCCTTGTGAAGCCGCAGTTTCGGGGTCTCGGGAGGCCGGAGCACAGATCACATCACTGGCAATTGGAGAAATTGGTATGTACGGTCCAGGTAAAGCTTCACTGATGGAGCGCCCTTCAGGGGTCGGCTCCTGGGGGGGGACACTAGTAGTATGGAGTTACCCACAGTTTTAGGCTCTACTGTTCCCTATTTATGTAGTAAGAAGGACGAAGCTTGTTGCATGGAAATCACATCCCGAATCCTGCTGGAAGCACATAAAGAAGCCAGTATAGAGGAGAAAACGTGTTCAGCTTTATCTCCCCTGACTATATAAAGTAAGATGTCTCCTCAGCATAGACTGGAAGAGATGCTGGGAGTAGTAGTGCTTCCTTCCTCTCCCTGGACGGAGCTGGTTTGTACCAGCTTACATGAAGTGTCAGCACTGAGAGCGGAGGCTTCTCCCACGGGGTCTATGGCAGCTTGTGGTGATGAGACTGAACACCTAATGTTCATATTCACACATCAGCCAGTAGAGGGCAGCACAGTGCACAGCAAAATGCACATTGATCAGTCCTCAGTGTCCGCACATACAATGCATTATACCTCTCCTAAGTCACAGCGCCCACAGGAATTCTGGAACAGATCTACCGCCGCACCACAACTATATCACTCAGCAGTAGAAGAATGATACCAGGACACCACAACTACATCACTCAGCAGTAGTAGAATGATACCAGGACACCACAACTATATCACTCAGCAGTAGAAGAATGATACCAGGACACCACAACTATATCACTCAGCAGTAGTGGAATGATACCAGGACACCACAACTATATCACTCAGCAGTAGAAGAATTGTACCAGGACACCACAACTATATCACTCAGCAGTAGAAGAAGGGTACCAGGACACCACAACTATATCACTCAGCAGTAGAAGAAGGGTACCAGGACACCACAACTATATCACTCAGCAGTAGTAGAATGATACCAGGACACCACAACTATATCACTCAGCAGTAGAAGAATGATACCAGGACACCACAACTATATCACTCAGCAGTAGAAGAATGGTACCAGGACACCACAACTATATCACTCAGCAGTAGCAGAATGGTACCAGGACACCACAACTATATCACTCAGCAGTAGGAGAATATCAGGACACCACAACTATATCACTCAGCAGTAGTAGAATGATACCAGGACACCACAACTATATTACTCAGCAGTAGAAGAATGATACCAGGACACCACAACTTTATCACTCAGCAGTAGAAGAATTGTAACAGGATACCACAACTATATCACTCAGCAGTAGAAGAATGATACAAGGACACCACAACTATATCACTCAGCAGTAGGAGAATGATACCAGGACACCACAACTATATCACTCAGCAGTAGTAGAATGATACCAGGACACCACAACTATATCACTCAGCAGTAGAAGAATGGTACCAGGACACCACAACTATATCACTCAGCAGTAGGAGAATATCAGGACACCACAACTATATCACTCAGCAGTAGTAGAATGATACCAGGACACCACAACTATATCACTCAGCAGTAGAAGAATGATACCAGGACACCACAACTATATCACTCAGCAGTAGGAGAATGATACCAGGACACCACAACTATATCACTCAGCAGTAGTAGAATGCTACCAGGACACCACAACTATATCACTCAGCAGTAGGAGAATGATACCAGGACACTACAACTATATCACTCAGCAGTAGGAGAATGATACCAGGACACCACAACTATATCACTCAGCAGTAGGAAACTGATACCAGGACACCACAACTATATCACTCAGCAGTAGTAGAATAATACCAGGACACCACAACTATATCATTCAGCAGTAGTAGAATGGTAACAGGACACCACAACTATATCACTCAGCAGTAGGAGAATGATACCAGGACACCACAACTATATCACTCAGCAGTAGTAGAATGATACCAGGACACCACAACTATATCACTCAGCAGTAGTAGAATGGTAACCGGACACCACAACTACAGTTAGGGCCAGAAATATTTGGACAGTGACACAAGTTTTGTTATTTTAGCTGTTTACAAAAACATGTTCAGAAATACAATTATATATATAATATGGGCTGAAAGTGCACACTCCTAGCTGCAATATGAGAGTTTCCACATCGGAGAAAGGGTTTAGGAATCACAGCTCTGTAATGCATAGCCTCCTCTTTTTCAAGGGACCAAAAGTAATTGGACAATGGACTCTAAGGGCTGCAATTAACTCTGAAGGCGTCTCCCTCGTTAACCTGTAATCAATGAAGTAGTTAAAAGGTCAGGGGTGGATTCCAGGTGTGTGGTTTTGCATTTGGAAGCTGTTGCTGTGACCAGACAACATGCGGTCAAAGGAACTCTCAATTGAGGTGAAGCAGAACATCCTGAGGCTGAAAAAAAAGAAAAAATCCATCAGAGAGATAGCAGACATGCTTGGAGTAGCAAAATCAACAGTTGGGTACATTCTGAGAAAAAAGGAATTGACTGGTGAGCTTGGGAACTCAAAAAGGCCTGGGCGTCCACGGATGACAACAGTGGTGGATGATCGCCGCATACTTTATTTGGTGAAGAAGAACCCGTTCACAACATCAACTGAAGTCCAGAACACTCTCAGTGAAGTAGGTGTATCTGTCTCTAAGTCAACAGTAAAGAGAAGACTCCATGACAGTAAATACAAAGGGTTCACATCTAGATGCAAGCCATTCATCAATTCCAAAAATAGACAGGCCAGAGTTAAATTTGCAGAAAAACACCTCAAGAAGCCAGCTCAGTTCTAAAAAAGTATTCTATGGCCAGATGAGACAAAGATCAACCTGTACCAGAATGATGGGAAGAAAAAAGTTTGGAGAAGAAAGGGAACGGCACATGATCCAAGGCACACCACATCCTCTGTAAAACATGGTGGAGGTAACGTGATGGCATGGGCATGCATGGCTTTCAATGGCACTGGGTCACTTGTGTTTATTGATGACATAACAGCAGACAAGAGTAGCCGGATGATTTCTGAAGTGTATCGGGATATACTTTCAGCCCAGATTCAGCCTAATGCTGCAAAGTTGATTGGACGGCGCTTCATAGTACAGATGGACAATGACCCCAAGCATACAGCCAAAGCTACCCAGGAGTTCATGAGTGCAAAAAAGTGGAACATTCTGCAATGGCCAAGTCAATCACCAGATCTAAACCCAATTGAGCATGCATTTCACTTGCTCAAATCCAGACTTAAGACGGAAAGACCCACAAACAAGCAAGACCTGAAGGCTGCGGCTGTAAAGGCCTGGCAAAGCATTAAGAAGGAGGAAACCCAGCGTTTGGTGATGTCCATGGGTTCCAGACTTAAGGCAGTGATTGCCTCCAAAGCATTCGCAACAAAATATTGAAATAAAAATATTTTGTTTGGGTTATGTTTATTTGTCCAATTACTTTTGACCTCCTAAAATGTGGAGTGTTTGTAAAAAAATCTGTACAATTCCTACATTTTCTATCAGATATTTTTGTTCAACCCTTCAAATTAAACGTTACAATCTGCACTTGAATTCTGTTGTAGAGGTTTAATTTCAAATCCAATGTGGTGGCATGCAGAGCCCAACTCGCGAAAATTGTGTCACTGTCCAAATATTTCTGGCCCTAACTGTATATCACTCAGCAGTAGTAGAATGGTAACCGGACACCACAGTGGGCAATTTCTGGAATGAACATTAGTAGAATTGATTTATTTATTTATTTATTTTTTTTCCCATCAATAATTTTTATTAATTTTCAGCACGAAAAATTACAAACAGTCATAACAGGGGGATTACCCCATAGAAAGATCAAAATGAGGAGAGGAAGGAAGGCACATATTGGGGGGAGGGAAGGGAGGAGAAAGGAGAAGGTACCAGGGTACAAGCGCTAGTCAATCCACTCAACAATAATTGATAAGTCTTTACATAGGAATGGTTGGGAGACTAGTGCAACCAGCCTCCAACCGCGTAGAGTGATGAGTCAGGAACCGCAAGGGGGTGCTGGAGGTCAGGAAAAGTCCCAAAACTTTATAGACTCATATCTCAATCAGTGCAATAGATGCTATAACTCCATCTAGTAGTCGATTTTCATCAGGAAACGGCCTGGGTGGTGCAACGTAGCAAGGATGAGAGGGCGCAATAAACTAAGGAATTAGTTAGGGAGAGAACAGGAAAGCTCAAAACCAAAAGAACAAAGGAGGAGGGGAACCAGAAGAGGGGATGGGAAGGGGGGAAGAGGAGTGAATTATGTGAAGAGAAGGGGAGCTGAATGGGATGTCAAGGGAGGGAAATGGGAGAAGGGGATCCCTGAGCTGACGACCCACGCAACCTAGGGCACCCTGCATCACCCTGCTCTTACAGGATCAAAAGGGAACCTGAATCGCTAAAGGATGGTTCGCCCAGATATCCCAGGCTTCAGCCACATATCTTCTCGTATGTCCGTCTAGAGCTAAATAGTATTCAAAGCAGAAGATAGAATTCAGTTTATCCGTCAAATGTGACATGGAGGGAGGAGAGTCAGCCTTCCATCTAGCAGCCACACAACTTCTTGCAGCTGTCAATACATATGTGATAATATGTCGGAGAACAGGGGGAAGAGTCTCTATCCCTATGTGGAGAACTGCTAATTGGGGCGTCAGAAGCGACTGGATCCCCGTAAGGGACTCCAGCAGGTTCGAGACCATAAGCCAGAAAGGCGTCAACCTGGGACAACCCCACCACATGTGTTCCAGGTCTCCCTTCTTGCCACAGTTTCTCCAACACAGAGAAGAAGCCCCCTCGGTGAAGTTTGCAAGTTTTACGGGAGGGATATGCCATCTCAAATGTATTTTCTTAAGGAGCTCCACATGATTGATGCAGTTGGAGGCCTTGATTACACAGTTGACTGCTCCCTCCCAATCCTCCGGCTCTGCTTTGAAGTCTAGGTCCTCCTCCTATTTTCCCATATAAGCAATCTTAGACGGAGTCGAAATTTCCAAAAGGCCTCCATATAGTAGGGGAATACCCTTTGTGGTTTTAGGGTCTGACCCAACAAAACGTCTCACAGGAGAAATTTCAGGAGGTTTAAGGTCACTGCGGCATGAACGAGATCGAAGAAAGTGTGACACCTGGCAGTATTGAAAGAAAGTATTACTCAGGGAGGGATGCTTAAAAATAAAGTCCTTAAATAGCATCAGGTGACTACCTACATAGAGATCACCCAAAAAACCAACTCCCTCCTCCAACCAACGAGAGAGGTTCAGCGAGGGGACGAGCAATCGTAAGGCCTCGAGAGGGACCTCCGACACAGGCAGCTTAGTCCAACTCCTCGCGAACCCCCCCCAAATTCCCAGAAGGGCCCGAACCATAAGCAACATGTCACTCCGGGGTAGCGCTCCTAGGGATTCCGCTACTAATTTAAGGGAGTTCCCCATAGATTCAGATTTTTCTATTTGATGCCAGCCACCACAATCTCCCCCCGCCACCAGGACCTCGCCCCCTCCAGGATGATTGCTTTAAGATAAGATAATACATCGGGAATTCCCATGCCCCCTTTATGTAGTTTTAAGTACATAGTCGTTTTCCCAACTCTAGCTGGCTTGCCTGCCCATATAAATTTGTTAATTAAAGATTGGAGCTTTGAGATCAGTCCCAGTGGATACCTGATCGGCAGGCAGCGAAAGATATAAATTATCTTCGGGAGCCAGAGCATTCTCACTGCCTGAATCTTTGCTATCCACGTCATCGAGGCGAGGGGGAACGTCTCAAGGGCCTGTCGGAGACTATCCATCAACTTTCGGATATTCCGAGAGGCTATCTCTCTCGAGGGGCAGAGGAAAACTCCCAAATACGGTTTACCCAAAGGGCACCACGCAAAGGGGTACATCCTCTTAAGGCGGGTTCCCTCCGCCGAAGAGACATGAAGGGGGAAGATCATTGACTTATTTACATTTAACTTATAGTAAGATATTTCAGCAAACTTGGCAAGAGCTCCCATTATCCCGGGAGGGAGGAAATGGGACCCGAGGTGGAAATGATGACGTCATCAGCATACAGGCCAATCACATGCCTCTCCCCCCCCGACTGATATCCCCTCTATTGATTCAGCTCCTCTAAGGGAGACTGCCAATGGCTCCGTCATGAGGGCGAATATCAAGGGGGAGAGGGGGCAGCCCTGCCGCGTGTCGTTCGTGATCAAGAATGCCCGAGACAGTACGCCTGCAGAAAACACCCTAGCACACGGGTGAGTATACAGACTAAAGACTGCAGACATGATAGGGCCTGAAAACCCAAAAGCAGAGAGGACCTCCCGGAGGTACCCCCAGTGAACCCTATCAAACGCTTTCTCCACGTCTAAAGACAGGAATACCCCAGGGGCACCTCTCCTCTCCACTACCTCTATCAAGTCTAACATCCTTCTAGTCCCATCACGGGCCTCCCTCCCTTGAAAAAATCTCACCTGGTCAGGGTGGACGAGGGAGGGGATCACCTCTCCCAGTCTGGTCGCTAAAAGCTTTGAAAAGATCTTGATGTCAGTATTTAGGAGAGAAATGGGGCGGTAATTTTCAGGACGGTCTGGTGGTTTGCCTGGTTTGGGAATTGTCGCTATGGTGGCCTCCAGAGCTTCCCCGGGAATAGTCCCCTTGACTTGCCAAACGTTAAACAGGCGAAGGAGGTATGGCTCCAAAGACACTGCAAAAATTTTGTAATACTCATTTATAAACCCATCTGGGCCCTGAGCAGAGTTATCTTTCAGTGATGAGATTACATTTTTAACTTCCATTTGTGTAAAGGGTCTATTCAAATTTTGCAGTACCTCCGGAGACACCGCAGGGAGTCGGAGGCCCCCCAGAAACGACCTAATACTGTCCAGAGTCGGCTGTGGAGTCGTCATATCATTTTTTAAGTTATACAGGCCCTCGTAATATGATGCAAAGACTTCCACAATCTTGGCTGGGTCTCTAACAATTTCTCCCTTTCCATCCCAAATGCAGACCGTCATTGTTTTAACATCTCTTTTTTTGAGTCTGTTAGCCAATAGCTTACCTGCTCTGTCCCCTGCTGCATAGTACCTAGTTTTCATTTTCCGCAGGCCGGTCTCATATAGTCTGAGGAGCAACGCTCTCAGGTTGGTTCTCAAGGTCAGAATTCGGGAAAGAAGGGAGGCGTTCGGTGCGGTTTTATTTATATTTTCAAGAGTCTGAATCTCATCCAGCCATTCCTTTCTAAGTCGGTCTCTACGTTTTTTTTCAATTGCTGCTTTTTGGAAAAGGTGACCCCGCAGGACCGCCTTGTGGGCATACCATAATGAGTCATCCGGGACCCCTTGATTATCATTGAGAGCAAAATAATCATAAATCTTGTTCTCGATTTCATCACGCACTCCTGAGTTCATAAGGAGACTCGGGGTGAGTCGCCAGCGCCGGGACCCCCCTCCTCCAGAGCCCATACTAAGCTTCAAAGAGACCGAAGCATGATCGGACCAACTAATGACCCCGATCTCCGATGTCAAGCAGGTCTCAAGGGCTGCATCATTGACCAAGAATAGGTCAATTCTGGAGTAAGTACCATGCACGCTGGAGAAGAAGGAATAGTCCCTCTCCTCCGCGTGATGGTACCTCCAAACATCATGAAGGTGGAACTCCCGGACCAGATGATCCAGTGAGCCCCCCCCTTCTGGGGACCGGGGAGGAGGAGTCCAAACGCCCGTCAACAACCAGATTGAAATCGCCACAAATGATTAGCCTGCCCTTCGTGACTGCACGGATTTTCCCAAATAAAGACCTGAGAAACTTAATCTGTCCCGTATTCGGGGCGTAAACATTTACAACCGTAAACAAGGAGCCAGCTATTTCACAAATCAACATGAGATACCGACCCGCTGGATCCAATATCACCTCCTGCATCCGAAATTGAAGGGTTTGTTTCACTAAAATAGACACTCCTGCCTTTTTTTTTGTCTGGGTGGTTAGCATGAAAAACATGGGGAAAGGCACTGCCACTAAGTCTGTGGTTATCCTCCTTTAGGAGGTGGGTTTCCTGTATACATACGAGCTCAGCGGAGGCTGAGCTCACCTCCCTCCAAAGAAAAGATCGCTTTGCGGGGGAATTCAGCCCCTTGACGTTCAAAGATAGGATACTAATGGACGGGGGGCCCATCGTGAAAACTTACTCGTGTGTCAACAGCCCAGGGATAGGAAGGGTGGGAAGGGAAATGAGAGGGGGGCCAAACAAAAATAGGGAGGAGGAGGAGAGTAGAGCAGGGGAACTAAAGTGAGGGGGGGATTAAGCTTAAGATATTGGGATTGTTGGGGGGAGAAGGGAAATTATTATTTTTTACAACAAAAACAAACAAAAATGTAAACAATAGAGCCCAGTTAAGTTTGGGCAGACTGGGGGGAAAGAGGTTCCTTACACGTAACCAGAACCCGACCACCACATAAGCGTCCGGTCTAGGCCCTGATTCCAAGGAACCCCGTGCCGGTCTAAGAGTTAGACCGGGGATTCAACCAGGAGAAGCAACAATAACAAGGAAGCAAGTCCTACACCACCGACTTGCCGATGGTTAATAGCTGTTCATGTAGCTCCACGGTTTCCCAGGGATCCTCCACTCCCCTTGTTACGGTCAGCCATCTGAGGGGAGTTCGATCCAGAGGAAAAAAGTCTCCATCCTTTTAGGGTTTTGCGAAGCTGAGTGGGGGAGGGGAAGGAGTACCGCTTTCCCTGATACTTGAAGTTGAGGGCTACAGGGGATCCCCAGCTGTAGATGATGCCCTTTTCTCTCAAGGTTTTGCAGCTTGATGCGAAATCGCGTCGTCTGGAGAGGGTGCCCGGACAAAGGTCCTGATATACAGTTACTCCCTTGTATTGCTCCGGTAGGGCAGAACCAGCTCTTATTCTGCGCAGCAAACGGTCACAAACTCCCCCCAGCAACCCCACCAGCAAGTCACAGGGTACCTCTGCTGGCAATTTTGGGTGTTTAGAAATACGGAAGGCCTTTTCAATCTCTAAATCAGATTCTGGGGAGTCCGGCAACATCGCCACAAGAAAGCCCATCCCTGTTTTGTAGGGATCCTCCTTTCCCCCCAACTCCGGCAGACCTCTGATCTTAACATTGTTTTTTCTCAGCTGGTCTTCTAGATGACAGATTTTGGCTGAGATGGACCCCACTTCACTATCTAGTGCAGCATGGCTGTCTGATAAGCCGTTATGAGCAGCAGCAAAGTCACTGAACTTGTCTTCCAAGTGAGATGTCCTTTCAGTGAGGGCTCCCACATCCTCCCTCAGGGACCCCATGAGCGCCCTCATATCCTCCATTATTGAGGAGCGTAGTTCTCCCAGGAGAGATCTCAGTGGCCCCAGAGTCACAGGGGTCCGCTCATCACCTTCTCCCTCCCATATTTCTTTGTGGCGGGGGAGCGGGAAGAGGACTGCTGGGGAGAGGACGCCGCCGCCATCTTAGCAGGGGAGGATCGCCGGCTCTCTGCTTCAAAGTAATCTGTGAGCTTACTGTCACCAGGGGGTCTCCAGGACCGCGCTCTCGGCATCGCACCTGCCTCCAGAGGGGTTCTCCTTCGGTTTGGTGGTAAAACCGCCGCTGTGCTGTCGGTGGGTAGTTATAGCCGGTGGTGTGTGAGGAGCTCCTTCACTATGCGTCCGACGCCATGTGCAGCTAGGACACGCCCCCAGAATTGATTTTTTTATGCAATCTTTGCTCCAAGTAATAAGATAATAATAAAGTTTTGCTATGTACCTTGCAGTTTGTGTGCAATTTTTTTTTTTTTAATGTTATATTTAGGTATATATAATACTTCATGTTACGTTATTCAAAAATTTCAGTTTTCTTCTTGGCAGATGAAAGTACCAGGAGCTCGACAGGACATCTGATATCTTCACAGTATAAAGCAGATGATCGAAGTACCACACAAGGTACACGTGAACAGCATAACGTTACCTCCGATATACCCCCAGCCGATCACAGCAAAGATCTGTCATCTGATGATTTTAATGAAGTATTATCTCCGAATTCATCTCAGAATGTTAAAAAAAATGAAAAAGGAAGAAGGAAGAAGCCATATTCATGTTCAGAATGTGGGAAATGTTTTATTCACAAATCACATCTTGTCATACATGAGAGAAGTCACACAGGAGAGAAGCCATATTCATGTTCAAAATGTGGGAAAGGTTTTACTGGTAAATCAGATCTTGTTAAACATGAGAGAATTCACAGAGGAGAGAAGCCATATTCATGTGCAGAATGTGGGAAATGTTTTACTGGTAAATCAGGTCTTGTTAAACATGAGAGAATTCACAGAGGAGAGAAGCCATATTCATGTTCAGAATGTGGGAAATGTTTTACTCAGAAATCACGTCTTGTCATACATGAGAGAAGTCACACAGGAGAGAAGCCATATTCATGTGCAGAATGTGGGAAATGTTTTACTGGTAAATCAGATCTTGTCATACATGAGAGACGTCACACAGGAGAGAAGCCATATTCATGTTCAGAATGTGGGAAATGTTTTACTCATAAATCATATCTTGTCAGACATGAGAGAAGTCACACAGGAGAAAAGCCATATTCATGTTCAGAATTGGTGGAAAGGTTTTACTCAGAAATCAGATCTTGTCAGACATGAGAGAAGTCACAGAGGAGAGAAGCCATATTCATGTGCAGAATGTGGGAAAGGTTTTACTCAGAAATCATGTCTTGTCATACATGAGAGAAGTCACACAGGAGAGAAGCCATATTCATGTGCAGAATGTGGGAAAGGTTTTACTGGTAAATCAGATGTTGTTAAACATGAGAGAATTCACAGAGGAGAGAAGCCATATTCATGTGCAGAATGTGGGAAAGGTTTTACTAAGAGATCAGATCTTTTCATACATGAGAGAATTCACACAGGAGAGAAGCCATATTCATGTGCAGAATGTGGGAAAGGTTTTACTCATAAATCACATCTTGTCATACATGAGAGAAGTCACACAGGAGAGAAGCCATATTCATGTGCAGAATGTGGGAAAGGTTTTACTCAGAAATCACATCTTGTCATACATGAGAGAATTCACAAAGGAGAGAAGCCATATTCATGTGCAGAATGTGGAAAGGTTTTACTCAGAAATCATGTCTTGTTAAACATGAGAGAAGCACAAAGGAGAGAAGCCATATTCATGTGCAGAATGTGGGAAATGTTTTACTCAGAAATCATGTCTTGTCATACATGAGAGAATTCACACAGGAGAGAAGCCATATTCATGTTCAGAATGTGGGAAATATTTTACTAGTAAATCAGATCTTGTTAAACATGAGAGAATTCACAGAGGAGAGAAGCCATATTCATGTTCAGAATGTGGGAAATATTTTACTAGTAAATCAGATCTTGTTAAACATGAGAGAATTCACACAGGAGAGAAGCCATATTCATGTACAGAATGTGGGAAAGGTTTTACTGGTAAATCAGATCTTGTTAAACATGAGAGACGTCACACAGGAGAGAAGCCATATTCATGTACAGAATGTGGGAAATGTTTTACTCAGAAATCATATCTTGTCATACATGAGAGAATTCACACAGGAGAGAAGCCATATTCATGTGCAGAATGTGGGAAATGTTTTTCAAATAAATCAAATCTATCTGCACATAAAAGAATTCACACATGAGAGAAGGTATTTTCATGTTCACAATTTGATAAATGTGTTATTCGGATATCGGCTCTTTCCGAGCATAAGGAAATGTCCACAGAGAAGCCTTTTTATTGTCAGATTGTAACAAAAGTACATGATGTTGTGAGACCTCAGATTTCTATGGTCCTTTTGCAGACATTTGACCACGAGCCCATAAAGGCCACACTCCCATAAAGACCATGCCCCATAACAACATCCAGAATAAAGGCAGTTACTGATAATTACACCCAATATACCGGACAGGAGAATGGTATTGTGCAGTGGATATACAGTGCTGTGAAAGGGTTTGCCCCTTCTGGGTTTTTTATTCTTTTGTATGTTTGTCTCACTTAAATATTTCAGATCACTAAACAAATGTAAATATTAACAAAAGAAAGGAGAACAAGAGAGAAGGTATGCACGAATTAAATATGTAATAAAGGTACAAAATTAAACCAGGCTGTACTAAGGTCCTCTGCAAAGGACGAAACAACTAGTGCAGGGTAACGTGTCATAATCCAGAGATCAATTAAATGGGCTGTTGTAAAAAGATATTCCAGATTACATCAATTTACATAATGTTTGCACAAAGCAGCAAAACAGGTGAGAACATATATCCAATAGCATATAAAAATGTGCATACATACATATAAAGTGCAAGTGCTAAGCCAAATCCTGCCCAAGGAAGACACCTGAATTTACAGCATTGGAATTGCAGTTACAATGAACCTGGTGCTGGTAGAGAACCCAACCCTCTATGGCCAGGAGAGGGAGGGAAGAGCCCAGGATTACACAATTACCCGGCAGTGGATTGCAGACCCCCAAATCCGGACCCCGACGTACGTTTCCTCTTTAAACTGTGATAAGCTTCATCGGAGGGAGAGTGACACTACCCCTGTGAGCACCGGTTTCTATCCACGCCAAACAGCCGCCCAGACTGCGGCGCTTACGCACTTCCGGTCCGGCCTCCTCACGGACGAATGTGCGCTGGCGTCACTACATTGAGTGACGCCCACTTCCGGGATCCATGGATGCATAACCATGGTGCCCGGGCATGCGCTCCAGCGGTAATGACGGAAGCGAGACACGAGCACACTTGAGCGCTGTATATTCATGGGTCTGGGCACTCCCGACACATTTGACAGCCCTATTACTGGGCTACCTATGATAACTCCGGACTTCTGACCTTTGACACCACTACTTCCATACTCCGGTCAGGCAGCATTTTATTGCATAATTTACCTGGGTATTTGTTTATACATGAATTTCATTATGGGGTATTGTTGGTGATCCTTATTATGGGAACTCCACCATAACATACACTCTTGAGCTTGGTTGTTGATTCTCTGGATCACAACCATTATAGTTTGACCTGAGTTCTGAATAAGATGGTTCATAAGTTATGATGTTTTGATCATAGGGTCCTGTTGACTTGACTAGGCCAGTACATGGGCTTCATAACTTTTCCAATTCCTATTTTCTTTATGGTTATGTTATTGTATTTACATTACTGACAATTGAATTCCTATAGCACCATCGAGTGCGGGTATTCCATCGCCACTGCTTAGTAGGTGCTAATGGTCTTACACGGCTCCATTATACATGGTTTTCAGGTCTACATTTTTCATTGACTTGCTCTGTTTTCCCTTATTATTATTCACCATTTTATTCTTGTTAATTCTACCCCATGTGAATTATAAATTGCTGCTGTTCTATTGTCTGGTTATTTATGCTAATCCTTTATTGATTGGCCTATGTATTACATTATTTTGCTGTCTTATGCTCGGGGGCCCTTATCCCTTTTAAATGTTTTTAAAGTGTGTGTGTAGTGAATAAAGTTGTTATTAACACATTTAATATTCTTCTATGATGTCTTGATTATTTGGTGTTGCTCCCAGTTATGCCCTAACTTCCCTTCACCTGTATATTCATATCAAGCATACCATGGGATATTACCCCTCACATAACCAGCATCAAAATGGATTTAAGAGAGCAAATCACAGTGTACACATTGCCCCATGTAACATGGCGATCGCCGATGTTACAGGTGATGGGAGCCATAGGCTTCCATGTTACAGGATCGCCGCTGGCGTTTGTGGACACCCCAGAGGTGTCGCTGCATGGAAACATGTGACGGCGACGCTGGCGGGGTACCAAAAACGTGCGCACTCCCGTGCGTCGCCACCGATATCTCCGGCGATGTCACCAGGTGTGACGGTACCCAAAGGGTTCCACTTATTCTATGTGGTCTATGGCCACAATGAGCTGGTGGTTGTCTCCTATGTAGAAATCAAAGGTTCCCAGGCGTGCAGAAGGAAATCGCTGCAGCAGTGGAGGAGCGTCACTATAACAATCTAAAAAGTAATCAAAAAATTCAAAAAATAAATCACAGGGTACAAATATAGAGGACTCCAAAGGGGGCAAAGACTACAGAAAAGGAGCAAAGCTAAGAGACTCGTTAAGACCATTCGGTGACATTGTTCCGAGCATCATGATCCAATGAGCTTCGTGCTTGGCAATGACCTTACGAATGTTGCCGCCGTGGATACCACCATGAATGACATCAATCTCCCTAATTTTTAGGTAAACCTGGTCACAATCATGATGTATCTTAAAGTTGCGGGGCAACGTCTTCAAAGTGCTACGGTTGTAGTTTTCAGGACCAACCAATGGCGGTTTAAGATGGATCGCATATTCTCCCACTCCTGATTACAAGTGGTGGTATAGCGCACCCCAATGTCCTGAGTTGTCTCTCTCCTAGTGTCACGTCCTGCACAAAGTAGATCAACCCTGAAAGTGTGTTTCGCTCTCAGACGCCCTCTATATGCTCCTGTTGCTGTAACCTCTCTCCCTGAAGCGTGAGGCCAAAACCCGGGCCTGTTCCTCAAATGTATTTTCCGAGGAGCAGATGCGTTTGATTCGTAGGAACTGACCGATCAGGACAGCGCAAATTGTTGATGCATTATGGGCAGACCGAGGTGCGTTTACGGCAAACATTCGTAGATATCATACGATCAGTGCCCACCTTAATAGAATATCTGTTAGGTCCCCTGGCACCGCTCCCCAGTTCACCTCTCCTGGGTCGGCACCCTCTGCTCCTCTGCCAACCGGGCATCCGGGGTCTAGGCATACTGTGTCTTGGAGCCGTCGCCCGGTTGCTATCCTGTCAGCTGACCACCGGGCCCACACATGAGCACATTACAATGGTTGTATTCATGTGACCAATCAGCGGTGCACTCCTCCCCTGAGACTCTAGGGGTAATTGTGGAAAGAATAATGGCGGTTTAGGGGCGCTCAAGGAGGAGACAAGGGAAGATAGTGATACTTTCCTTTATTTGGCATAAACAAGGGTCTTCACAACGCGTTTCGGCGGTAGCTCCGCCTTCATCAATAAAAACCAAATGATTTAAAAATAAGACGGTGCATCTAAGGGTACCGTCACACCTGGCGATGTCGGCGGCGATTTTTTTATGTGACGCTGGGGCGTGGCCTATCGCCGCCGACATCGCCAATGCGTCGCCTAATGTGTTCTTCACCATGCATATATCTCCAGATATCGTGGAAATGAAAGCTGGAAATTGTCGGGACTAGGTCTGTCCTGAAGTCAGAGGGGGATGAGCAATCCAACAGTTTGTTCAAGGGGGCGTTAAAGTCACCCGCTATCAGCCTGTGGCCTGGGAGAGATGAGAGCGGGCCCTCCAGTAAATTCCGCACATAAGTGATCTGACGTGTATTCGGCGCATATATGGATATGGCGGCCGTCACACGCTACAATATCGAGAGCGATATTGTTAGCGATCACGTGCACGCGCGATCGCTAACAATATCGTTCACATCGCTGGTGAGTTGTCACACAGACAGACTCACCAGCGATGTGGAGCAGCGAGATCGCTGGTAACTATGGTACACATCGGGTTACTACGCGCCGCGCGGCGCTTAGTAACCCGACGTTTACCATAGATATCATCTCCCAGCATAGGCTCTGCCGCTGGGAGATCGTTCATCGTGGTGTCACACACCACGATGAAGCAGATTGAACAAGCGATGATCGCTTGATATGAGCTCCGGCTCCCATATCTGCGATGTAACGATCAAGCGATTTTACATTGTAAAATCGCTTGATCGCACGCAGCGATGCACAAACGATATCGCTTAAGCGATCAAAAAGCAGATCACTTAAGCGATATCGTGCATTAAATTGAACCGTGTGACGGCCGCCTATCAGCGAGTACAACACATTGTTTATACGGCAAGACACTATCACATATCTACCCTCAGAGTCTGTGACCACACTCAAAAACTCGAAAGTTAAGTCGGAGCGGACAAAAACTGCCACTCCCGCCCTCTTACTCGGGGCGTTGGCAAAAAACTGGTGGGGGTAGAAGTGTGATGCTACTCTGTGATTGTCCCCCTCAAGAAGGTGAGTCTCCTGTAAAAAAACTATGTCAGAACGGGTTTTCTTAAGGTGGCTACGAAGGAGAGCACGCTTCTGAGGGGAATTCAATCCATTAACATTCAAAGACAATATTGTAATCGGCATGGATTAGTAATAAAGCACAATAGAAATACCAATCTCAGGAAAATTAAAAGTACCAAAGGGATGTTGTAGTGGAGGGGGGAGAGGGACTGAGGGAGGGGGAGAGGGATAGGGGATACAACAGAGATAAATGAAGCCATACTGGCAGAAGCAAAGGGAATGGTGCCAAAGGGAGAAAAGAACTCCAAAAACGGAGGGGGTTCTCACACCATCAGGGGAGAACCGTGAGCGAGGAAAACACGCTCGACGGGGCAGGATTTCCAAGGTAGGAGGAGAGGGTGCGAAGAGACGCAGAAACGATATAGGTAGTAAGGAAAGAAAAACAAGGGAAAAAGGATAGCAGGAACGATGCAGAAGTAGGGGAAGGAGGGGAGAAGAGAATGAGAGTGAGAGGGAGCTGGAATGAGAGGGAGGAAAGGCGAGAACAGTGAGCGAGGGGGGTAGAGAAGGGAGCAGGAGTAAGAAGAAACTCGGAAATCAAAGGCAGGCCCAGGAAGAAGATCCCAGAGCAAATTGTAACATAAGAGGAAACCTCAGCAGAATCCAACGCTCAAGCGACGCCCTATTCAGCGTCTATTCTTTTCCCTCGGGACACAGCGTCGTCGGAGCGTCGCGAGGGCTGCGAGCGATCTGGTTGCGTCTTCTCAGGGAGGAGTTTCCTGTCGGCCAGGAGATGTTCCGCGTGATGGGGAAGAAGGCATACATGAGAGGAGTTGTCCCTGCGAACAATTAGTTTCGTCGGGTGACCCCAGATGTACGGGATCTCCTTATCTCTCAGTATGGAGGTGTACGGTTTAAAGGACCGTCTGAGAGCGAGAGTTCCTGGAGACAAGTCCGGGAAGACAGCTATGTCGGCAAAACGATCCGATCCCAACTCTTGTAGGAAGTCCTCCTTGGTCTCGTAGAAGTGTATCCTCGCTAGAACGTCGCGGGGGAGTTCCGCACGGACGCCCGGAGGCTTCGGAACCCTATGGATGTGATCGATTTTGAGGTCGCGTCTGTCCAGTTCAGGGAGGACTTCGGCCAGAAAGTCCTGTAGCATGGATCGCAGATCAGAGTTAGGGATCGCCTCTGCAACGCCTCGGAGACGGACATTGTTTCGGCGTAGCCGATCTTCCAAATCGCAGTTTTTAGCCTGGGTTTTGCTCATAGCATCCCGCAGCAGGTCATGATCATCCAAGAGGGCGTTGTGCGAGTGAACAAGTTCGGTCATTTTAGTTTCTAAGTGGTGTGTGCGAGATCCCAAATCCGACACATCACTCCGCAGATCAGCCACTATTTTCTTAATGTCCTCTTGCATAGAGGAGCGGAACTCATTAAACATATCCCTCATCTGGGAATGAGTTATAGGGGCATCAGGTTGTGGCTGAGACAGGGATGATGCTGGAGCTTGTGTCTCCCTGCGAGAAGCACGGGCTGCACGAGGTGAGGGAGGTGCCATATTAGCTGCAGCTCCAGAGGCCGTGGGGCCAGGCTGGAAAAAGTCAGAAACCCTCTTAGGAAGCAGGGCTTGTGCAGGTTTTACCTTCCCCATGCGTGCTAGGAGGTCTCAGGCACTCGGTGGTCCACTCAAAGACGTCAGACTCCGACTGGAAAATGCTGTAAAGTCTCTGTATTGCTCTGGGACCGGGAGCTCCTGAATTAAGCAGCTTCTGCCATGAGCTGCTCGGCCTCGCCCCCCTGGATTTCTTTTTCACCATAATAATGAAGACCTGCATTTTGTGTTATTTTTGTCTAATATTTAAATTGTATGGAATTCTGTAAAATCATATAAGTGGATAAAGCCACCAAATCTCATATGCAAACAAAAGAAAGGAGAACAAGAGAGAAGGTATGCACAAATTAAATATTTAATAACTAGATGGTGCTGTGACTGACAGAACTTGTTCAGTCAACGTGAGTGAACTACATATATATATATATATGTATATATATATATATATATATAGCAGCACTATAGTATATGGTGGTACATTACATTACATGTATAGCAGTGCTATGGTTTATGGCGGTACATTACATTACATGTATAGCAGCGCTATGGTATATCGCGGTACATTACAGTACATGTATAGCAGCACTATAGTATATGGCGGTAAATTACAGTACATGTATAGCAGCGCTATGGTATATGGCGGTACATTACAGTACATGGATAGCAGCATTATGGTATATGACGATACTTCGCTCCCCGCGGCCCCCCCCCTCCTCCACAGTAAAAGTAAAAAAATCCTCAGTGAGGATGCTCACCTGTCCGCCGGCTCGCTCCACCTCCGTCTTCTAGGTCCTACAGGCCTTTAGGACTTGTCGTTGCCTGGGAAACCGATCAGGATGGAGCAGGGAGGCAGGATGTGACTGGTGGGGAGGGGGGGCAGGATGGAGTAAGCGGGGCAGGATGGAGCCGGGGGAGCAGGATGGAGCTGGGGCAGGATGGAGGCGGAGAGGGGGCAGGATGGAGGCGGAGAGGGGGCAGGATGGAGGTGAGAGAGCAAGAACAGCGGGGGGCAGGATGGTGGCGGGGGGCAGGATGGAGCGAGCGGGGCAGGATGGTGGTGAGTGGGGCAGGATGGAGCGAGCGGGGCAGGATAGAGGTGGCGGGAGGGGGGCAGGATGGAGCAAGTGGGGCAGGATGGAGCGAACGGGGCAGGATGGTGGTGGCGGGGGGCAGGATGGTGGCGAGCGGGGCAGGATGGAGCGAGCGGGGCAGGATAGAGGTGGCGGGAGGGGGGCAGGATGGAGCAAGTGGGGCAGGATGGAGCGAGCGGGGCAGGATGGTGGTGGGGCAGCAGGATGGTGGCGGGGGCAGGTTGATGCCCGGGGGACCAGGATGGAGCCGATGAGGCAGGGTGGCGGCGGGGGGGCAGGATGGTGGCGATCGGGGCAGGATGGAGCCGGCAAGGCAGGATGGAGCAAGTGGGGCAGGATGGAGCCGGCGGGGAGAGGCAGGATGGATGCGGGGGTGGGGGCAGGATGGATGCGGGGGGGGCAGGATAGTGCCGGCGGGGGGGGGCAGGATGGTGCCGGCGGGGGTGGGGGGGCAGGATGGTGCTGTCGGGAGGGCATGATGGAGCCAGCAGGGGGGCAGGATGGTGCCGGCGGGGGGGCAGGATGGTGCTGGCGGGGGTGGACAGGATGGTGCTGGCAGGGGAGGGGGGCAGGATGGTGACGGCGGGGGGCAGGATGGTGGAGGCAGGATGGTGCCGGTGGGGGGGGCGCAGGATGGTGCCCGGCGGGGGGGCAGGATGTGAGGACACTCACCCGTCCGCCGGCTTGCTTCACCTCCATCTTGTAGCTCCTATGGCAGGACATGTCGTTGCCTGGGAAACCGATCAGCTGATTGGTTTCCCAGGCAACGACAAGTCCTCAAGCCTTTGAGAACCTAGAAGTCGGACGTGGAGCAGCGAGTCGGCGGACAGGTGAGTATCCTCACTGAGGATTTTTTTATTTTTATTATCAACGTGGAGGAGCGGGGGGGCAGGAGGAGCGGGGGGGCCACGGGGATCGGGGGGGCTGGAGGAGCGGGAGGGTATGAGGAGAGGGGGAACAGGGGGAGCGAGGGGGCCACGGGGGGAACAGGAGGAGCGGGGGGGCCGCGGGGGGAACAGGGGAAGCAGGGGGGCCGCGGAGGGCGGGGGCATGAGGAACGAGGGGAACAGGAGTGGGGGGGGCAGGGGGAGGGGTGTCGTGAGGAGCGGAGGGGGGCAGGAGGAGGAGGGGTGCCGCGGGGGCAGGTGGAGCGGGGGGGGCTGTGAGGGGAGCCGCCGCTGCGGCCACAGTGTATCCCGGCGACAGCGGCTGCAAATAGCCGCGAAATTTGAACTTTGAATTATCGCGCCTTTTTGCATAGTCTGCGCTCATTAGTCGCCGCCTCCGGCGGGCACCAATGAGCGGTCTCTGTCTGGCGCATGATTTCGGCGACAGACACACTCAAAAAACCCTTAGACAATTATATAGTAGAAGGTACAAAAAAGGATGTCCATAGATGAAAAAGCATGTGAAGTCAAAGGGTTCCACTTATTCCATGTGCTCTATGGCCACAATGAGCTGGTGGTTGTCTCCTATGTAGAAATCAAAGGTTCCCAGGCGTGCAGAAGGAAATCGGTGCAGCAGTGGAGGAGCGTCACTATAACAATCGAAAAAGTAATCAAAAAATAAAAAAAATAAATCACAAGGTACAAATATAGAGGCCTCCAATGGGGGAGCTCCTCAAAAAAGTACACAGGGGTGGTGGAATAGGGCATTCCTGAATAAGTATATTTAGAAGGACCTGATCCCACGTGGATTGAGAATTCAGGTGTTCCCGTCATTTCCAATCGTCAGCGAGTCCTTCAGGGAGAGGTGGGAGGAGGTCGCCAATGAGTGTTCAATTGGGTTCATAAATTTACTTAGTGAACTCAATACTGAGTCACTTGATGAGATGGAAAAGGAGATGGAGGAGTTGGCGGTGAGACTTAAGGACCAGTTACCTGTGGATGCCCTGTGAAAATTCAATGAAGAAGTTGAATCTGATTTACCGTATATACTCGAGTATAAGCCGACCCGAGTATAAGCCGAGGCCCCTAATTTTAGCCACAAAAACTGGGGAAACCTATTGACTCGAGTATAAGCCTAGGGTGGGAAGTGCAGCACCCCCCCATCCTGGTATATAATCCCTCATCACTTTAGATAGCTCCTCATAATGTGTATATAGCCCTGTATATACACTGTATATATATAGCCCCTCATAATATCGTGCCTCCATCACTGGTATATAGCGCCCCCATTACTGGTATATAGCACCTCCATCACTGGTATATAGCGCCCCCATCACTGGTATATAGTGCCCCCATCACTGGCATATATCTCCCCCATCACAGTATATATCCCCAGCACTGGTATACAGCCCCCCATCACAGTATATGCCTCCCATTACAGTACATAGCCCCTCATCACTGTTATAGAGCCTCCATAACTGGTATATAGCTCCTCATTACTATATATAGCCCCCCATCACGGGTATAGCACCCCCATCGCTTGTACGTGGCCCCCATCCCTGATGTGCGGCTCCCCCATCCCTGATGTGTAGAGCTCCCATTCCTGTGTAGAGCCCCCATTCCTGTGCAGAGCCTCCATCCCTGTGCAGAGCCCCCATCCCTGTGCAGAGCCCCCATCCCTGATATAAGCTCCCATCCCTGATATAATCCCCCATCCCTGTGCAGCGCCCCCATCCCTGATGTAAGCCCCCATCCCTGTGCAGAGCCCATATCCCTGTGCAAAGTCCCCCATCCCTGTGCAGAGCCCCTATCCCTGATATAAGCCCCCATCCCTGTGCAGAGTCCCCCATCCCTGATATGGGCCCCATGCTGGCGCTGACCATAAAATAACAAACTTGTTACTCACCTTCCGACGATTCGGTGCGCTGTCTGCTGGCTCCATGCATCCTCCCTCCGGTCTGCCGTCTTGTAATCATGTGACCACGGCGCAGCAGCGATGACGTCACTGAAGCGCCGGTCACGTGATTACAAGCCGGCAGACCGGAGGGAGGAGCCATGGAGCCCGCAGACAGTGCACCGAATCGTCGGAAGGTGAGTAACAAGTTTGTTATTTTATGGTCAGCGCCACCATGGGGCCCATATCGGGGATGGGGGAGCGAGTAGTGCAATGTAATATGCACCGTTCCCCCTGCCGCTGATTGACAGGGGGATGCAGTGCATATTGCATTGCACTAATGAGCGGGGGCACGTGACCGCCCGCTACTACTACAGCCTCCCCCCGCCTCCACCAGCCCCCGGTCACTGCCCCCCCCACTCAGCCGTATACTGACTCGAAAAAATTGTGCTGAAAAACTCGGCTTATACTCGAGTATATACGGTACTTAAAATGGAGAAGGACATTAAGGCCTATAAGTTGAAAAAGTTTCAACGTGACCAAACCAATGTTCCTATGAACCGAGTGTATAGGTGGAAAAACAATGATAAAAAGGGGCGGCCTAAACCTTGCCCTGACTCTAGACCTAAGAAACCGCTACCTGCTCTTTCTTTACCAAAGGATGATGCAGGTGGATCATTTCCATCTGGTACGGACGAATCTGACTCGCACCTATCGAGCATTGGGGTAGTCACTCCTTACAAATCCAAATCCGTGACACCCAAAGTCCTACCCAAGAACACTCAGAATAAAGCTGACAGGACACTACAGGTGATTAACTTGTCTGACATCAGTCTTTCACCTGTACAAATGTATGTATTGTCCAAAGGTCTGTCTTTCTCGCCGTCTTAACTCATTCCATCTCTTCACAGCCATAAAGGAGGGGGCATGGCCTGGAGCTCATGGAGAGAGGACGTGTGTAGCTGAGGCTCTTGTCATCCAGCCATAAAACTACGGGATTCCACTCCGACTGGAAATCGTTTGGGTTATTCCCCTGATCCCTTTGGATACCTAAAATCCACCTCATGGATTGATTTAGCCCACTGGATCCCATTTGCGGTTCTACACACTGGCATATGCTGTTGGACTATTCCCTGATTGTTTCTCACTACACAGGAGGTTAGTTATTATTTCCAGGGTTCCCTCTGATATATTGGAGAGGACCCTGAGGTCTAGAAGATACCGGTGTCATATTATTTAACCTCCACCATCTGAAGTGACTATCTGAGACCGGGAGATAAAAGCACAAAATGACAGCGGCGGCCATCTTGTTTTTACCTCACAGCTGTGACCTGCACCCGTAATAGAGAAGGGACCGCTGGATACCTTGTTCTAATATTACCCACTAACATCTGGCCATTGAGTTCCTCGGCAGAGCATCCTCAGGGATACGCTATCTTAATATAATTTACTGGTGGGGTGGCTGTGTGAAGACTGGTGACCATTATACCATTATAACATCTGCTGCAGCTTTAACCCCTTAAGGACCGAGTCACTTTGCAGCTTAATGACCAGAACATTTTTTGTAATTCTGACCACTCTCCCTTTATGAGGTAATATCTCTGGAACGCTTCATTGGATCTGAGCGATTCTGAGATTGTTTTTTCGTGACATATTGGGCTTCATGTTAGTATTAAATTTAGGTCGATAATTTTTGCGTTTATTTGTGAAAAAATCAAAAATTTGGCAAAAATTTTGAAAATTTTGCAATTTTCAAATTTTTAATTTTTATTCTGCTAAACCAGAGATTTATGTGCCACAAAATAGTTAATAAATCACATTTCCCACATGTTTAATTCACATCAGCACAATTTTGGAAGAAAAAAAAAATTTTGGTAGGACGTTATAAGGGTTCAAAGTTCATCAGCAATTATTCATTTTTCCAGCAAAATTTACAAAACCTTTATTTTTAGTGACCTCATCACATGTGAAGTCCCTTTGAGGGGTGTACATGACAGAAAACACCCAAAAGTGACACCATTCCAAAAACTGCACCCCTCAAGCTACTCAAAACTATATTCAAGAAGATTATTAACCCTTCAGGTGCTTCACAGGAACTAAAATAAAGTTGAAGGAAAAAATGGACATTTTAATTTTTGTAACAAAAATGTTTTTTAGCCTCAATTTTTTCATTTTCACATGAGCAACAGGATAAAATGCATCCTAAAATTTGTTGGGCAATTTCTCCTGAGTACACTGATACCTCATATGTAGTCATAAACCACTGTTTGGGCGCACGGCAGGGCTCAGAAGGGAGGGAGCGCAATTTGAATTTTGGAGCCAAATTTCCATTCAAAAAGTGAAATTGCGCTCCTTCCCTTCTGAGCCCTGCCGTGCGCCCAAACAGGGGTTTATGAGCACATATAAGGTATCGGTGTACTCAGGAGAAATTGCCCAACAAATTTTGGGATGTATTTTATCCTGTTGCCCATGTGAAACTGAAAAAATGTAGGCAAAAAGAATTTCTTTGTGAAAAAAAAGTGTTTTTTCATTTTTATGGATGAATTTGTGAAGCATCTGGGGGTTCAAAGTGCTCACTATGCATCTAGATACGTTCCTTCGGGGGTCTAGTTTCCAAAATGGGGTCACTTGTGGGGGAGCTCCAATGTTCAAGCACACAGGGAGGGGCTCTCCATACCCGACATGGTTTCCGCTAACAATTGGAGCTAATTTTCCATTGAAATTGTTAGCAGACACCATGTCGCATATGGAGAACCCGTGTGCCACCAGCACAAGGTCAACTGGAAGAGTTGGGGTACAGCACCAGAAAATGCCGCCTCTAATGAATGCGCTATTTTCTTGGGTGGCTGTGGGCTGCAATTTGCAGAGTGGGGAACCCACAACATTTGGGTCTCTCCACGCTGAGGATTCCAGTCAGCCAGCTACCAAGTTGTACATGGCTGGCTACAAAAAATACAGTGAAGGCCTTTTTTTTATTTCTAGAACTAATTCTAGAAAAAAAAATGACGTGGGGCTCCGCCATATTTTTGGTCCAGCCAGTTACAACTTGGCAGCTACAGACTGCCAGCAACCCCCAGCTGCCTTGTTGTACCTGGCTGCAACCAAAAATACAGCGAAGCCCATTTTTTTTATTTCTAGAACTAATTCTAGAAAAAAAAAATGACGTAGGGCTCCGCCATATTTTTGGCCCAGCCAGGTACAACTAGGCAGCTGGGGGCTGGAATCCTCAGCATGGAAAAGCCCAAGCGTTCTGGGCCCCCCATGCTACGAATTGCAGCCCGCAGCCGCCCCAGAAAATGGCGCATTCATTGAAGTGCCATTTTCTGGCGCTGTACCCATGCTCTTCCAGTTGCCCTGGTGCCGCTGGCAAACTGGGTAATAAAGGGGTTAATGCCAGCTTTTTATTGGCAGCTGGCACTAAGCCCGAGATTCATAATATTGGGCCAATGTTAGACCCGCCATTAGGAATCTCTGGTAAGTAGTCAATAAATACACACAGAGAAAAATATTTTTATTAGAAAAAAAACACAAACAAATTTCGGACTCCATTTTTATTATAAAAAGATCCGACGTAGTCCACAACGAAGGTCCCACGACGCTCGATCGTTTCCGACATAGTCCGCAACGAAGGTCCCACAACGCTCAATCGCCTCTGCTACATCCAGAGACTGCAGCAAAGGAATCAAGTGTCCTCTTGTTGCAGTCTCTGGTGTCGTAGTGATAATGCACTGTATGGCAGATCATTGCCATACAGTGCAGCATCACTGTGAAAACCCAAGTCTCAGAGATCACATGATCTCAGAGGCTTGGGTCAGGTGACCCGACGTTGCAGTGAAGTGATCTGACAGCCCCATAATGGATCACTGTGCCAGGACTGTCAGATTAGTTCACTGCAGGATGATCCCCTTGCATCCACACAGTGGATCACTGCGCCTGATCCCCCTGCATGGGGATTGAGCTGCAGAAAGCAATTCAGTGGTCTGAAAGCCCGGATCACTGTCCAGTGGATCACTGCGCCCGAGCTGTCAGATCGCTTTCTGCAGCTCAATCCCCATGCAGGGGGATTCCCCTGCATGGAGAACAAGCTGCAGAATGCGATCTGACAACTTGGGCGCAGTGATCCACTGGATCACTGTGCCCGAGCTGTCAGATCGCTTTCTGTAGCTCAATCCCAATGCAGGGGAATCCCCCTGCATGAAGATCAAGATGTAGAAAGTGATCTGACAACTTGGGCACAGTGATCTACTGGATCACTGCACCTGAGCTGTCAGATCTCTTTCTGCAGTTCAATCCCCATGCAGGGGGATGGGGGATCAGGGATCCCCATGCAGGGGGATGGGGCATCAGGGATCCCCCAGCAGGGGGATGGGGGATCAGGGATCCCCATGCAGGGGGATGATGGATCAGGGATCCCCATGCAGGGGGATGGGGCATCAGGGATCCCCCAGCAGGGGGATGGGGGATCAGGGATCCCCATGCAGGGGGATGATGGATCAGGGATCCCCATGCAGGGGGATGGGGCATCAGGGATCCCCCAGCAGGGGGATGGGGGATCAGGGATCCCCATGCAGGGGGATGGGGGATCAGGGATCTCCCTGTAGGGGGATGGGGATCCCCCAGGGATCATGCAGGAGGTCTTACCAAACGTCGGGTGGCGGCGGTGAGAAGAGGCTGACAGCAGGAGGAGGCAAGCGGGAGACGGCGGCGGCAGGAGGAGGTGAGTTGAAGGAAGCGGCGGGAAGAGGTGATCACCGGGTCGGTGATCACCTCCTCCCGCCGGTCACCGGCGGTGGCGGGGGGCCGGGGACAGCGGGGGGGCCCAGACAACGAGACGGGGTCGGGAGGATAGCGGGACGGGGGGGAGGGGCGGAAACAGCAGGGGACAGGCGAATGAGCCGGGGGGCAGACACAGCGGGGGACAGGCGAATGAGCCGGGGGGGCAGACACAGCGGGGGACAGGCGAATGAGCCGGGGGGGCAGACACAGCGGGAGACAGGGGGATGAGCGGGGGGGCAGACACAGCGGGGGACAGGGGGGGTGATGCAGGAGAGCGGGCACAGTAGAGGGCACAAGCAGGGGATAATTGCAGGAGCCGGGCACAGCTGACAGCCCGGCTCCTGCAGAGATCATGCATTTCGCTGCGTGATCTTGATGTGATCGGTCGGTCAAATTGACTGACCGATCACATCGCTCTGAGTGGGGGGACCTCTAACAGGGGTCCCCACACCTCTTGCCCTAACCCTTGGCTGTCACTGACAGCTTTTAGAATTGAACTGTCACTGTTCGTTTAGAAGCAGTGACAGTTCAAAGCCATGACGAGTATACTCGTCATGATGCGGGAACTGACATCTTTTCATGACGAGTATACTCGTCATTAGTCGTAAAGGGGTTAATATATTAACCGGCGGTTCTCCCTGACAGTTCTGCCATTCATACCGCTGTGGAGTGTGACACCTTGTGTAGTGAGCTGGGTATCCCAGTGATAGTGTATTTAATCATACTCTATTCTGACAGAAAATATCACAGCACAAAATGACAGCGGCAGCCATCTTGTTTTTACCTCACAGCTGTGACCTGCACCAACAATAGAGAAGGGACCGCTGGATACCTTGTTCTAGTATTACCCACTAACATCTGGCGATTGAGTTCCTCGGCTGAGCATCCTCAGGGACACGCTATCTTAATATAATTTACTGGTGGGGTGGCTGTGTGAACACTGGTGACCATTATACCATTATAACATCTGCTGCAGCTTTAATATATTAACCGGCTATTCTCCCTGACAGTTCTGCCATTCATACCGCTGTGGAGTGTGATACCTTGTGTAGTGAGCTGGGTATCTCAGTGATAGTGTATTTAATCATACTCTATTCTGACAGAAAATATCAAAGCACAAAATGACAGCGGCGGCCATCTTGTTTTTACCTCACAGTTGTGACCTGCACCAACAATAGAGAAGGGACCGCTGGATATCTTGTTCCTGTATTGTCCACCAGCATCTGGCGATTGAGAGGAGTCCCTTGGCTGGGGGTCCTCGGGGACACGCTATCTTATTCTATTTTACTGGTGGGGCAACTGTGTGAGGATTGGGCCCATCACATCATTATAACATCTGCTGCAGTTTTAATATCTTATCTGGCGATTCTTCCTGATAATTCTGCCATTAATGCTACTGTGGAATGTGACACTTTGTGTAGTGAACTGGATTTCCTGATGACAGTGTATTTAATCATATTCTGATATTGGAGACCTGGAGTTCTCCTACAGCGGAGCCTGTCAGCATTCATCCTTCATTGGTAAGTTTACACCTCTTCTAGCAGCTGTGCCTGTAATCTGAGGGTCACTCTGATGGACAGTGCTTGTTGTCTGGGTGATGGGTGAGGGTTTTGCAGGGATTTTCAGCACTCTTATTAACCCTTTGGTGGCTGTATTTATCAGACCGCCCGTTGCTGGATGGTAAAGTCTGCTCCTGGACTCCTTTGTACCAACTCTGCCTGCAACATTCCTTGGAACATTTGCTGAGTTCAACAGTGGGGAGTGTTCTTTTTACTATTTAAATTGCATTGTTATATTGGTGTTCCCTGCCAACAATACAACACCCAAAACTGTGTCTTGGATATCCTAGATTTGGCATTGGATGTGATAGCCTGTTATGAATCATCACCATCACCGTATATCTTCATTTACAGCATAATTCTACTGTGCCATTATAACCTGCTCATTCTACAACACTCTCTGGTCTTATACTGCATTTGAATGCTCCAACCCCTTTCAGTCCATTTGGTTGTTTGGTAACTATCTGGTGTCCAGTCCTCCACTATTTCTGGATATATTGACTGTTACACTTTTTGGAGGGTCTCCTACTCTTCTCTTCACAAATGATTAGATACAACGTGATCTGGACATTAAAGATTTGTACATCTCATACAATTGTTGAAATTTCTACCCTGCAACATTTGGAAGAAGAGTTTGAACTTTCAACCCCTGGACTGCGGCAATCTGGACCGGCCTCTCATTGATGCCTTGTATTAGGTTCTGTATTGTATCTGTCCTCCCTTCATCTTTCTCTTTATTTAACCCTTTCCTCTTCTTCTTATTCTTTGAGTTGAGCTAATTCATACAACTGTTCTTCATTAAATACCTAATGCTTATATTGTTAAATAACCTGCCATTGTTTAGCATATAATATTCCTTGTGTGTGAAGAGAGAGTTGGAATGTACTTAGGAGTTTGTATTCTAATTGTACTTTGTTCATACAATTGTATATATCTGTTTATCTCCACTTGCAAACATTTCTAATACTGCTTGTTTTATGAGGACTTTTGGTGTAAATTCTACCAAATACCTGCACAGGAAACTAGAGGTAATACTTATTTTCATCTATATCTATTAAATTATTGGATGATATCTAGCAAAAATTTCTATTTTCAACTGTTACTTCCATTTATTTAATTGGTTGGCTCTACCCTTTTGTGACCGATCAGTGGTGTGTATTATTAAATACTAGTAAAAAGGCCCGAAGCAATTGCATCGGGAGCGCAGTGAAATGAATTGTGTGTATAGAGGCGGCTCTGTGGGTAGCAGAGTATAGAGGCGGCTCTGTGGGTAGCAGAGTATAGAGGTGGCTCTGTGGGTAGCAGAGTATAGAGGCGGCTGTATGGGTAGCAGAGTCTAGAGGCGGCTCTGTGGGTAGCAGAGTCTAGAGGCGGCTCTGTGGGTAGCAGAGTCTAGAGGCGGCTCTGTGGGTAGCAGAGTCTAGAGGCGGCTCTGTGGGTAGCAGAGTCTAGAGGCGGCTCTGTGGGTAGCAGAGTCTAGAGGCGGCTCTGTGGGTAGCAGAGTCTAGAGGCAGCTCTGTGGGTAGCAGAGTATGATGTGGCGGGAGGCTGGAGGGGTGAGGAGGGGGGGTTAGCAGGAGCAGTGTGGGTGAGTGAGGGCATGTGGGGAAGGTAAGAGGGGTAAGCAGGTACAGAGTGGGGGCATGAGCAGGGGCAGTGTGGGTGATTGGGGGGGGAAGCAGGGGCAGTGTGGGGAGTGAGGACATGCGGGGGTAAGAGGAGTGAGCAGGGGCAGTGTGGGTGAGTGGGGGTTAAGCAGGGGCAGTGTGGGTGATTGGAGGGGGAAGCAGGGGCAGTGTGTTGAGTGAGGGCATAGGGGGGTAAGAGGAGTGAGCAGGGGCAGTGTGGGTGAGTGGGGGGTTAAGCAGGGGCAGTGTGGGGAGTGAGTGAGGACATGGGGGGGTAATAGGAGTGAGCAGGGGCAGTGTGGAGAGTGAGGGCATAGGGGGGTAAGAGGAGTGAGCAGGGTCAGTGTGGGGTGAGTGGAGGGTAAGCAGGGACAGTGTGGGGGCAGTGTGGGTGAGTAGGGTGTAAGCAGGTGCAGTGTGGGGAGTGAGGGCATAGGGGGTAAGAGGAGTGAGCAGGGGCAGTGTGGGGGCAGTGTGGGTGAGTAGGGCGTGAGCAGGGGCAGTGTGGGGAGTGAGGGCATAGGGTGGGTAAGAGGAGTGAGCAGGGGCAGTGAGGGCATAGGGGGGGTAAGAGGAGTGAGCAGGGGCAGTGAGGGCATAGGGGGGGTAAGAGGAGTGAGCAGGGGCAGTGTGTGGAGTGAGGGCATGGGGGGTAAGAGGAGTGAGCAGGGGCAGTGAGGTCATAGGGGGGGTAAGAGGAGTGAGCAGGGGCAGTGAGGGCATAGGGGGGTAAAGGAGTGAGCAGGGGCAGTGTGTGGAGTGAGGGCATGGGGGGTAAGAGGAGTGAGCAGGGGCAGTGAGGTCATAGGGGGGTAAGAGGAGTGAGCAGGGGCAGTGTGGGGAGTGAGGGCATAGGGGGGGTAAGAGGAGTGAGCAGGGGCAGTGTGGGTGAGTGGAGGATAAGCAGGGGCAGTGTGGGAGGAGATCTCAGCCCTGCCGGGCCTGTAAGGTTAGTTGAGGACGGGGGGGAAGGGGGGTAGGCTGCAATGAGAGCGTGGCGCCATCTTACCCCGGCGTCCCTGTAAGGTTAGTTGAGGAGCGTGGGGTGATAGCAGACTGCAGCCCCGCAGGGCTTGCAGGCTGGAATGACAGTGCGCCGCCACCGCAGCTGACATCTTAGCTGGGGGAAACTGCGGTGAGTACCATCTCTCATCAAGGCGGGCGGTGCTGGTTGTGGCGGGCCGTTGTCTAAAGCCGCTCCCACTGGCTGCCGCCTGAGGGCTCGCACTGTGGAATGGACGGTGCGGCCCTGGCGGCGGGGGGAGCGGGGGGGGGGGGGGCCGGTGCGTGCAGCGGGCATTTGTGGGGGGCGGCCGGTGCGTGAAACGGGCGTTTGCGGGGGGCGTCCGGTGCGTGTAGCGGGCAGAATCTGCGGCTCACAATGGCGCATGCGCGCCATCGCTCGCTCGCAGTGCCGCAAAGCATTTTGGGATTCGGCTACAACGCCTGAATCCCAAACTGCCGATTATATAAATAGATTCTAATATTTGAGCTGATTCACCGGGGTCCATGGCATCCCACAGACTTAGATCCAAAAAAAACAAACCCTCTTACAAAGACTCTGCTCAGTCAACAACTATACATAGGGATACATCCAGATCCCCCACTAAGCATCCTGATAACGAGTCATAATCTAAAAATCGGGGTACAATATCTGATAACTCAGTGTCTTCTGAGTTTGACCCCCAGCAACATAAACGGGACAAGGGAAAAGAGTCGGCCTCCAGATCACAGGCTGCTCAGAAACCGACAGTGCAGGAAAACACTGACTCTGATGACGACTTGTCACCTATAACTAGTCACCCTAAACAATGGATGAGGACAGACAGCCCCACTTACTCAGATACTGCCGACCCATTGCAAAATTTAGATTGGACTAAGCCAATTGACCAATCTTTCTTTAAGGGGATATTTTCTGCTTTCAGAGAGTCACTATGTATCGACTTTGACTCTAGATATGATAAACTACAAAAGCAAATTGACTCACTTACTCATAAAACTGAAAAGAATGAGTCAGAGATCTTTGACTTAGAGAAAAAAAATAGTAAACTAGAAAACTAGCATCACCTCCTCAAAGAGGAATTTAGAATAGTTAAAAACAAGCTCACCGACCTGGAGGACAGGGGTAGACGACAGAATTTAAAATTTAGAGCCATACCAGAGACTGTCAAGTCTGACCAGCTTCCCCATATATCCAGAAACTGGTTTAAAACTGCGATTCCAGCTCTTTCTGACTTAGAGGTCACATTGGATAGAACACATCGCCTGCCCAAACCCAAGCATCTAAAGCCTGATGTCCCAAGGGACGTGATTACTAAGTTCCACTTTTATCAAACCAAAGAAAAGCTGATGGAATTTCTTAGGCATAAGAAGTCCCTCCCCAAACCGTATGATTCCATCAAGGTCTTTGCTGATTTGTCGAGGGAGACAATGTCCCAACATAAAAACCTAATCAAGGTCACGGATGTTTTGCATAATAATCAGATCCCTTACAAATGGGGTTTCAATCCTACAAATGTCCACCAAATATTGAGCCCTTATCATTTCTTGTCCAAATTAGTCATGTCCCTTAGATTTCTCACTCATAACGTCAATGGTCTTAACACTCCACAACGTCGCTTCTTTGCCTGGAAGACAATCAAGAACCATGAGGCTGATATTGTAGTTCTCCAGGAGACAAAAATTTCCTCTGTTAAACCTCCCCGAATTACCCATAGAGATTTCCAGAATATAATCAATGCTAATAACTCCAAAAAAAGTGGGGTGTCGCCCTGTTAATCAAAAATTCGGTTTTGTTTGAACTTATTTCAAGTATTAAAGACCCAGATGGGAGGTATATTATTTTAATCTGCAAAATTAATCACCAAATTTTCACTTTAGCAAATGTTTATGTACCCAACCAAGGCCAAATATCGTTCTTGAACAAAATAATGCATATTATTACTCAAAATAAACAAGGCGACTTAATGCTTTTTGGAGATTTTAACATTGTTCCAAAACACTCCCTGGATTCCTCTAACAAGTCTAGACGTCAATCCTCCTCACTTGACCCATGGTTGCTTAAATCGGATTTCTATGACGTTTTTAGATGTCTCCACACGTCCTCCCTAGAATTTACACATTACTCTGGAACCCACAATTCCCACGCTAGGGTTGATTTAGTTCTTACAAGTATATTTTCACTCCCTAAATTTAAAACTATTCTAATAGCTCCCAGAGTACGGTCAGATCACTCCCCTGTAATATTTGAAGTATCAAATCCCCAAAATACCTTGGTAGAGAAACTCTGGCGCAATAACAGCTTCCTTTATAACCATCCTGTTTACAGAAGAGAAATCGACAAAACCATCCAGAATAATTTCACTGAGAAATGACACTGAAGATATCTCAGTCTTCACACTTTGGTCGGCCTTCAAGGCAGGACTTAGAGGCAAATTCATACAATTAAACTCGCAGCTCAACAAATATAATAGAGAAAAAACTCAAAAATGAGTTCATGAAATTCATGCTTTAGAGCAAAAACAAATCTCCAACCCTTCCTTTGACTATTCGAAAGATATCCTTAAATTGAGAACAAATCTCAAATCTCTCCTGACCACCGACTATGACAAATTTTTACAGACTAATAAATCTAGGTACTATTTCTCTGCTGATAAACCATCAAAACTGCTTGCAGCTAAAATTAGACATTATAAAACTAAATCACGTATTAGCGAGATTAGGGACCCCCTAGACCATTCCTATAAACACCCTAAAGATATAGTTAGAGTATTTGCAAACTTTTATAACTCCCTCTATAATTTGAAAGATGACCCAAGCTTTTCTAAACCCTCTGACTCTGAAATTAATAATTATTTGCACAAATTACATTTACCCATACTCACTAACCAAGACCTACTAGATTTGAACCTACCATACTCTCAGAAAGAGATTTCGGGGGTAATTAAAAGTCTTAAATTGGGCAAATCACCAGGCCCTGATGGACTACAGAACGAGCTGTTTAAGACCTTTGAAACTAATTTACTTCCCTACCTCACCAAATTAACCAATTACACGACACAACAATCCTTTCTTCCTCAGGAAATGCTTGAGGCAATTATCACTATCATCCCAAAAGAAAAAGGTGACCCATTGGACACGAAGAACTATAGGCCCATATCCCTCCTAAATTCGAACACAAAAATTTTAGCGAAGTTGGCCGCGGACAAATTAAAAATCCATATAGGTAAATTAGTGCATGAGGATCAATCGGGATTTATCCCTGGCAGAACTACTGCCGATGCCACTAGAAGAGCGGTCAATCTGATTACCCTTGTTGAGCGTACTAATCTTCCATCAGCTTTCCTTGCACTGGATGCAGAGAAGGCTTTCGACAGGGTCTATTGGTCATTCCTGTTTAGCACACTACAAAAATATGGCCTTAAGGGTAATATTCTCAACGTAATTAAGTCAATGTATTCTGTCCAATCAGCTCATGTCTATTCTAATAGTCCTCTGTCACAAAGATTTTCCCTGTCTAATGGCACTAGACAGGGGTGCCCTCTCTCCCCAATTCTTTTTGCCCTGTTTATAGAACCATTTGCCTCTTCCATTGGAGACAACACTAACATTACTGGCATCCCTGTTAATACTGCACAAACTAAAATAGCCCTATTTGCGGATGATATTTTACTCACCATCTCAAATCCCCTGAAATCTCTCAGGCATATTACCACCACAATTGCAGAATTCTCGAGTCTATCGTTATATAAAGTTAACAAAATCTAAATCCCAAATAATTGACTTCAATATAGAAACCACATTCCTACACTACCTCAAAAAAGAATTTGAATACATACAGTTAGGGCCAGAAATATTTGGACAGTGACACAATTTTCGCGAGTTGGGCTCTGCATGCCACCACATTGGATTTGAAATGAAACCTCTACAACAGAATTCAAGTGCAGATTGTAACGTTTAATTTGAAGGGTTGAACAAAAATATCTGATAGAAAATGTAGGAATTGTACACATTTCTTTACAAACACTCCACATTTTAGGAGGTCAAAAGTAATTGGACAAATAAACATTACCCAAACAAAATATTTTTATTTTCAATATTTTGTTGCGAATCCTTTGGAGGCAATCACTGCCTTAAGTCTGGAACCCATGGACATCACCAAACGCTGGGTTTCCTCCTTCTTAATGCTTTGCTAGGCCTTTACAGCCGCAGCCTTCAGGTCTTGCTTGTTTGTGGGTCTTTCCGACTTAAGTCTGGATTTGAGCAAGTGAAATGCATGCTCTATTAGGTTAAGATCTGGTGATTGACTTGGCCATTGCAGAATGTTCCACTTTTTTGCACTCATGAACTCCTGGGTAGCTTTGGCTGTATGCTTGGGGTCATTGTCCATCTGTACTATGAAGCGCCGTCCAATCAACTTTGCAGCATTTGGCTGAATCTGGGCTGAAGGTATATCCCGGTACACTTCAGAATTCATCCGGCTACTCTTGTCTGCTGTTATGTCATCAATAAACACAAGTGACCCAGTGCCATTGAAAGCCATGCATGCCCATGCCATCACGTTGCCTCCACCATGTTTTACAGAGGATGTGGTGTGCCTTGGATCATGTGCAGTTCCCTTTCTTCTCCAAACTTTTTTCTTCCCATCATTCTGGTACAGGTTGATCTTTGTCTCATGTGTCCATAGAATACTTTTCCAGAACTGAGCTGGCTTCTTGAGGTGTTTTTCAGCAAATTTAACTCTGGCCTGTCTATTTTTGGAATTGATGAATGGTTTGCATCTAGATGTGAACCCTTTGTATTTACTGTCATGGAGTCTTCTCTTTACTGTTGACTTAGAGACAGATACACCTAGTTCACTGAGAGTGTTCTGGACTTCAGTTGATGTTGTGAACGGGTTCTTCTTCACCAAATAAAGTATGCGGCGATCATCCACCACTGTTGTCATCCGTGGACGCCCAGGTCTTTTAGAGTTCCCAAGCTCACCAGTCAATTCCTTTTTTCTCAGAATGTACCCAACTGTTGATTTTGCTACTCCAAGCATGTCTGCTATCTCTCTGATGCATTTTTCCTTTTTTTTCAGCCTCAGGATGTTCTGCTTCACCTCAATTGAGAGTTCCTTTGACCGCATGTTATCTGGTCACAGCAACAGCTTCCAAATGCAAAACCACACACCTGGAATCCACCCCTGACCTTTTAACTACTTCATAGATTACAGGTTAACGAGGGAGACGCCTTCAGAGTTAATTGCAGCCCTTAGAGTCCATTGTCCAATTACTTTTGGTCCCTTGAAAAAGATGAGGCTATGCATTACAGAGCTATAATTCCTAAACCCTTTCTCCGATTTGGATGTGGAAACTCTCATATTGCAGCTGGGAGTGTGCACTTTTAACCCATATTATATATATAATTGTATTTCTGAACATGTTTTTGTAAACAGTTAAAATAACAAAACTTGTGTCACTGTCCAAATATTTCTGGCCCTAACTGTATGGAGGAGAAGAAAATGACATATTTAGGTATTAAGTTGACTAAACCTTCTTCAGATTTAGTTTCAGAAAATGTGACTACTCTATTCAATGCCTTTCATTTAGATTATATTCGTCTAGCCAAGCTAGAAATCTCATGGTTAGGTCAAATTGAAGCGTTTAAGATGCTCTTACTCCCTAAATTTATTTGTTATAAGATCTCTTCCCATTTTTAAACCAAAACGATGGTTTCAGAAACTACAGTCTCAACTTATGAAATATATTTGGAATCATAAAAAGGCAAGAATTCCTAGTTCCTCATTATCGAAGCATAAGAAGATGGGGGGACTGGGTGTTCCCAACTTATATAACTATTATTTGGCCTCCACAATAAAGCTCTCTCAGGGATGGTTACTTGAATCTAATAACACATCCTGGATCAACATAGAAAGGTCAGCTGCTAAAGCTGAACAATTATGGCCCCTATTTCTCGCCCACCTTATTGAGCCCTCTAGGCCCCCTCCAAACTACCCCACCCTTAAAGCCGTTATTCTGGCCTGGAGAGACCTGGTGTACAAATCTGCTACACACTCCCCTCTAATTACAATGAAAAATATTCCTTTGGCTGTACTAGAAATTTTAATTACTAACCTTGACCTGTCGACCTGGCTAGCTAAAGGCATAAATACTGTTAATGACCTCATTTCTGATGGTACCCTGTTACCCTTTTACATACTACAAACCAGATACTCTCTCTCAAGAGATGAAAGGACGAACTGGAGGCTTATTTCTAATTTTTTAGTGAAATTTTCCCTCAAATTTGCTATTCCCCAAATAGTAGTACAATTACTAAATAATCCAGGGAAAATATCTATCTGGAAGACAAATGTATTGTATAAGGTTATCAATGAGGAAGTGAATCTGCCGAACCACCTCTTTGTTGAATCTTGGGAGAAAGAACTTACTCATTCTTTCTAGATCTATATTAATGTTAAGACTTTAGACATAACATATTCTCATACAGCTTCGGCGACAATGCACGAGTCGTACTTTAAACTTCTTTCACGGTGGTATTGGACTCCGATAAAGCTACATCACATAAACCCCACCAATTCTCCTTATTGCTGGAGGCAATGCCATCTTCCAGACACACTAGCCCGCCTGTTCTGGGGATGGTCTAAACTGCTTACATTCTGGATAGATACTAAAATGTTACTATCAGATGTCACAGGAATCACTATAGTTATTACTCCACAATTAGCCCTTCTATTAATTGGAATAGACGACTTCCCAAAGCATTTCCATTAATTATTGTGCATATTTTAGTGACTGCTAGACTCATCATTGCTATGAGATGGGCCAAACCTGATCCACCCACTATAGACTGACTTAGGCTGCCTTCACACTGCGGCAGCGTCCGGTCCGGGGCTGTCAGAAGTGACAGCCTGGACCGGAGTTTTCCTCCATAGAATCCTATCGGGCTGCACGGAGCTGGATCCCGGCGGGTGGTAATTAGCTGCTATCCGGCTGCTGTGTCGCCGGATGAATCGTGCAGAAGTGGGGATTTTCTGCCGATTCCAAAACCGGTGCATGCAACGTTTTTGGAATCGGCAGAAAATCCCCACTTCTGCACGATTCATCCGGCGACACAGCAGCCGGATAGCAGCTAATTAACACCCGCCGGGATCCAGCTCCTTGCAGCCCGACAGGATTCTATGGAGGAAAACTCCGGTCCAGGCTGTCACTTCTGACAGCCCCAGACCGGACACTGCCGCAGTGTGAAGGCAGCCTTACCCAACATAGTGTATATGAGCACATTATAGCAATTAGAAGCAATTATTTTTCAAAATACCTAGATGATTGGACCCCCTGGATATCTATATATTCCTAGGTGTGGACGGCTGTTTGGTGTGAATAAAAGCCATTAGACACGATATTTAAACCGGTGCTCACAGGGGTAATGTCACTCTCCCTCGATGAAGCTTATCACAGTTTAAAGAGGAAACGTACGTCGGGGTCCGGATTTGGGGGTCCGCAGTCCACTGCCGGGTAATTGTGTAATCCTGGGCTCTTCCCTCCCTCTCCTGGCCATAGACGGTTGGGTTCTCTACCAGCACCAGGTTCATTGTAACTGCAATTCCAATGCTGTAAATTCAGGTGTCTTCCTTGGGCAGGATTTGGCTTAGCACTTGCACTTTATATGTATGTATGCACATTGTTATCTGCTTTTGGATATATGTTCTCACCTGTTTTGCTGCTTTGTGCAAACATTATGTAAATTGATATAATCTGGAATATCTTTTTACAACAGCCCATTTAATTGATCTCTGGATTATGACACGTTACCCTGCACTAGTTGTTTCGTCCTTTGCAGAGGACCTTAGTACAGCCTGGTTTAATTTTGTACCTTTATTAAATATTTAATTCGTGCATACCTTCTCTCTTGTTCTCCTTTCTTTTGTTAATATTTACATTTGTTTAGTGATCTGAAATATTTAAGTGAGACAAACACACAAAAGAATAAAAAACCCAGAAGGGGCAAACCCTGTCACAGCACTGTATATCCACTGCACAATACCATTCTCCTGTCCGGTATATTGGGTGTAATTATCAGTAACTGCCTTTATTCTGGATGTCGTTATGGGGCATGGTCTTTATGGGAGTGTGGCCTTTATGGGCTCGTGGTCAAATGTCTGCAAAAATGTCTGAAACAATGTTGGACTTTCCATGAATTTCTTCTAGTTGTCATGAAAACAAAACTTGAATAGGTTGGCGACCCTGACTCTTACACACGTGCAAAGTAACATGGCCACCACCCCCACACCGCCCAGTGGATGCATTAAAAAATACAATTCAATTCAACGTTGCTCAATACAACATGTCATGTAACATTTTTAATTTTTTAAATATAAAAACCTGCCACCTTCCTTTTAACAGCAAGAGAATCACTTCAGGAAGGTAAAAGGACCATAGAGATCTGAGGTCTCACAACATCATGGACTTTTGTTACAATCTGACAATAAAAAGGCTTCTCTGTGGACATTTCTTTATGCTCGGAAAGAGCCGAGATCCAAATAACATTTATTAAATTGTGAACATGAAAATACCTTCTCTCATGTGTGAATTCTCATGTATGACAAGATCTGATTTACCAGTAAAACCTTTCCCACATTCTGCACATGAATATGGCTTCTCTCCTGTGTGAATTCTCTCATGTTTAACAAGATCTGATCTCTTAGTAAAACCTTTCCCACATTCTGCACATGAATATGGCTTCTCTCCTGTGTGAATTCTCTCATGTTTAACAAGATCTGATTTACTAGTAAAACATTTCCCACATTCTGCACATGAATATGGCTTCTCTCCTGTGTGACTTCTCTCATGTCTGACAAGACACGATTTCTGAGTAAAACCTTTCCCACATTCTGCACATGAATATGGCTTCTCTCCTGTGTGAATTCTCTCATGTATGACAAGACACGATTTCTGAGTAAAACATTTCCCACATTCTGCACATGAATATGGCTTCTCTCCTGTGTGATTTCTCTCATGTATGACAAGATGTGATTTCTGAGTAAAACATTTCCCACATTCTGCACATGAATATGG